>SEMN01000369.1:0-514220 GCA_005408345.1 Macquaria australasica | reverse complement strand
TCGGACCATGCAGAGCTGGAGCACCTCGCCCGGAGGAGGGATACCGGGCCCCCCCCCTGGAGCCAGACCCGGGAGGGGAGCACGATGGCGAGCGTCTGGTGGCCGGGCCTTGACTCATGGGGCCCGGTCGGGCACAGCCCGAAAAACCGACATGGAGCCGCCACCCTGTGGGCCCACCACCTGCAGGGATAGGCATCGGGGTTGGGTGCAGTGTAAGCCGGGCGGCAGGCAAGGGCAGAGACCTGGGTGTGCCGACCTTCGGCGTCGCAGACTGGTTTTAGGGACGTGGAACGTCAGCTCTCTGGCGGGGAAAGAACCGGAGCTGGTGCAGGAGGTGGAGTGGTACCAGCTAGATAGTTGTGCTCACCTCTACGCGTAGCTCAGGATCTGGAACCAAACTCCTGGAGAGGGGCTGGACTCTCTTCTTTTCTGGAGTTGCCCAGGATGAAAGGCGCCGGGATACTCACGAGTCCCCGGCTGAGCGCCGCTGTGTTGGAGTTTTCCCCGGGGAACGAGAGGGTCGCCTCGATGCGACTGAAAGTTGCTGAGAGGAAGGCTCTGACTGCTGTTTGTGCTTATGCACCAAACAGCAGTTCAGAGTACCCGGCCTTCTTGGAGTTCCTGGGTGGCGTCCTGGAAGGGATACCACCTGGAGACTCCATAGTTCTGCTGGGAGACTTCAACGCCCATGTGGGCAATGATGGTGAAACCTGGAGGGGGTGATTGGGAGGAATGGCCTCCCCGATCTGAACCCGAGTGGTGCTTTGTTGTTGGACTTCTGTGCTAGCCATGGACTGGCCATAACAAACACCATGTTGGAGCATAGGGTGGTTCATAAGTGTACTTGGTACCAGAACACCTTAGGCCGCAGGTCGATGATCGACTTTGTGGTCGTATCGTCAGATCTGCGGCCGTATGTCTTGGACACTCGGGTGAAGAGAGGGGCAGAGCTGTCAACTGATCACCACTTGGTGGTGAGCTGGATAAGATGGCAGGGACGGCTGCCGGACAGACCTGGCAAACCTAAACGTGTAGTGAGGGTGAACTGGGAACGTCTGGCGGAGGGCCCTGTCCGCGAGACCTTCAACTCCCACCTCCGGAAGAACTTCTCACGCATCCCGGGGGAGGTTGGGGACATGGAAACAGAGTGGGCCATGTTCAAAGCCTCCATTGCTGAGGCGGCCGCTAGGAGCTGTGGTCAGAAGGTCGTCGGTGCCTGTCGAGGCGGCAACCTTAGAACCCGCTGGTGGACACCGGCGGTGAAGGAAGCCGTTAAGCTGAAGGAGGCGGCTTTTCGGGCTTGGCTAGCCCAGAGGTCTCCTGAAGCAGCGGACAGGTACCGGGAGGCCAGAAGGACGGCGGCCTCGGTGGTCACCTAAGCAAAAACCCGGGTGTGGGACGAGTTCGGGGAGGCTATGGAGAAGGACTTTCGGTTGGCCTCAAGGAAGTTCTGGCAAACTGTTAGACGACTCAGGAAGGGAAAGCGGGGCTTGGCCCAGGCCGTGTTCAGCAGGGGAGGAGAGCTGCTAACCCGGACTGGGGATGTTGTCGAGCGGTGGAAAGAGCACTTTGAGGAACTCCTCAACCCGACCAACATGTCCTCAGTGGAGGAGGCAGAGTTTGAAGACTCGGGGGAAGACTCACCCATATCCCTGGCAGAAGTCTCCAAGGTAGTCAAAGAGCTTCTTGGTGGCAAAGTGCCAGGCGTGGATGAGATTCGCCCTGAGATGCTGAAGGCTCTGGACATTGTTGGGCTGTCTTGGCTGACACGCCTCTTCAGTGTCGCATGGAGGTCGGGGACAGTTCCTGTGGAGTGGCTGAACGGGGTGGTGGTTCCCGTCTTCAAAAAGGGGGACCGGAGGGTGTGCTCCAATTACCGTGGTATCACACTGCTCAGCCTCCCCGGGAAACTTTATTCCAGGGTGTTGGAAAGGAGACTACGACCGATTGTTGAACCTCGGATCCAGGAGGAGCAATGTGGATTCCGTCCTGGCCGTGGCACAGTGGACCAGCTCTTTACTCTTGCAGGGCTGCTGGGGGTTTCCATCCAGTCCAGTCTACATGTGTTTTGTCGACTTGGAGAAGGCTTTCGACCGTGTCCCCCGGGGGGTACTGTGGGGGGTACTGCGGGAGTATGGGGTACCGGGATCGCTGCTACAAGCCATCCGGTCCCTATATAACCGAAATGAGTGCTGTGTCCGCATTCTCGGCACAAAGTCAAACACATTACAAGTGGGTGTTGGACCAGGGCTGCCCCTTGTCACCAATTCTGTTTGTGATATTCATGGACAGGATTTCAAGGCGCAGCCGGGGGGAGGAGAGTGTCCGGTTTGGTGGCCACAGAATAGCATCTCTGCTCTTTGCGGATGATGCGGTTCTGTTGGCTTTATCGGGCTGTGACCTTCAGCATGCACTGGGGCGGTTTGCAGCCGAGTGTGAAGCGGCTGGGATGAGAGTCAGCACCTCCAAGTCCGAGGCCATGGTTCTCAGCCGGAAAACGGTGGACTGCCCCCTTTGGGTTGGAGGTGAGTTACTGCCCCAGACAGGGGAGTTCAAGTATCTCGGGGTCTTGTTCACGAGTGAGATGGACAAGCGGATCGGTGCAGCATCAGCAGTAATGCGGGGCGTTGTACCGGACCGTGGTGGTGAAGAGGGAGCTGAGCCGGAAGGCAAAGCTCTCGATTTACCAGTCGATCTACATTCCAACCCTCACCTATGGTCATGAGCTTTGGGTAGTGACCGAAAGAATGAGATTGCGGATACAAGCGGCCGAAATGAGTTTCCTCCGCAGGGTGGCTGGGCTCACCCTTAGAGATAGGGAAAGGAGCTCGGACATCCGGAGGGAGCTCAGAGTAGAGCCGCTGCTTCTTTCGCATCGAAAGGAGCCAGTTGAGGTGGTTTGGGCATCTGATTAGGATGCCTCCTGGACGCCTCCCTTTAGAGGTTTTCCGGGCACGTCCAACTGGTAGGAGGCCCCGGGGCAGACCCAGAACACACTGGAGGGATTATATATCTCATCTGGCCTGGGAACGCCTTGGGGTCCCCCAGGAGGAGCTGGAAAGCGTTGCCGGGGAGAGGGACGTCTGAACAACCCTGCTTAACCAGCTGCGACCCGGCCCCGGATAAGCGGAAGAAAATGGATGGATGGATGGATATACATGCAGTATATATTTTGTATATGACACTGTTTCAACCTACAGTATTTAGTATGCTTTGTAAATTACATGAACTATGTCAGACACAAAACAAATAGCCACATACTGTATACAAGAAATGGGACTACAAAAAAAGGGGTATACAAGATGAAATACACAAACATATGTTCACATACAAAACAACTCATACAACAGGATTTTACAGCATATACTTTCTTATGGATCATGGCAAGAGTTACATCTGTCAGTTAGAATTGATTGATTGGTTGGTAGCAAATGGCAAGGGTCTAAATTTCTATAGTTAAGGAATATGTTTTTTGATTTTTGACAAGCAGGTAGTCAAGTTATGTTCCGTTCATCAAGTAATTTATAGACTACTCAGCAGTACTTTCCAGACAAGGGGGAAAAAAACAGAAAAAGCACCATGAGTGTACCTTCTGAATTTTGAATTACATGAATGGCTCAACTTTTTGAATCGACTTTAATGGCTTCTTCTTTGTACTGTGATTATTCTTTAAAAAGGTGTTCGGTCTCTGTCCTCTGCAAATGGACCCTGGGTCTTACAGTTGTACTACAACAGTGTTGAAGACCACCTTTTGGCCCAGGGATTTAATTAACTAAAGGAGAAGTCTTTATTGCATTTTAAAGCAGAATGACAGATACTTGTAAGAATCACCTGCTAAATTATAGATCAGTGCTGGCCACTGTGATAATCACATTAAACCTTTATTTTTGCTGCCAATTTAAATGTGTCTCTGGGGGTTGCTGTTTTATTTATTTATTCTAATTTTTTTTACATCACATTACACATTTCGTCAAACCATTTAGTTTACAGCTTGTTGACAGAATCATCAAATTGCCAGCTGAGGAACATGGTGCCAGAAACAAGCCTGATTCTTAGACAATTAATCCCAGCGAGACTTCTAACACCTTGTGTACACTGGCCATGTAGAGAAAGTAGCACATCAGCAGGTGTCTATTTAGAGCATATTGTGTTTACTTAAGCAGAAAGTAACTTTGGATAACTTTGGGTGGCAGTTATGCACATAAAGTGAATTGTTTTTTGACAGGCACTGAAAGCTTAAAACTTATGAGTATTTGTTCCGTCAATTGCCAGTGAAACACTGCTGAAACGCATCCGGTGTAGACCGCCTGTAAATCCCAATATTCACCAGAAACTAACAGCTCTTTGAACTGTGTCATTTCAATTAAAGTCAAACCTGTTTTTTGCCTCTTTTCCCACCTATTCACCATGATAAGAAAATAACAAACACATGGGCAAAGCAATTTTCACAGTCAAGAAAACACCATATGGTTATAGCATCGATTGCACCAGTTTAGGCACTGCCATGAAAATAGACTCCTATGTATTCATCCTACATCAGTGGTACTCCACCGATTTAGCATTACACTCCTTTAACAGTAGCTGCGGTTACATGGACAATATTTCCTCAACCTGATTGAAATCATTCTGATTAGAGATTCTAACTTAACTGTTCACATGTATGCTAAATAAAGGGATCCGATAACATGTGCGTTTATATGCCCGAAGCATTTAATCAGAATATAACTCTTTTGACATGCGCACAGTGATTCTACCAGCTGTGAAGCATGTAATCTGCAGGAAATATAACAGAAGAAGAAGACTTTTTTTTTTTTGCTTCGTTCATCTTTTCAAACACTTGTTTGAAAAACTCATTTCGAGACTTTCGACCATCGAGGCGTTCAACAATCCTTAAATCTTTTAAGGTCTCCAACAAAAAAGTTTTATCAGCCACAGACCAGTTTTGTTTTGCTGACGCCATGTTTCTGTCCCTCCCAGAAACTTGTTCACGTCACCTTATGTTACCCCCATGTGGGGCAAATACATGCAGAAAGAATATATTTATTTCAGCCAGAGAGAAATGATTGGATTAAGCATGTACATGGTTATTAGGTGCTAATATTTTCTGACTGAACGGATTATCAAAGGTTTACATCACCCCTCTCAACACGATTGAAAATTCCTTCTGATTGGGCTGGATCAGGTCAGTCTCTGCCGATTGATGTGGTTACATGAGGCCTTTTTATTCTGATTGTGCTGTTATTCTGATTAATAGTGGAATATTAGGGTCCATGTAAACGCAGCTATTGTGAGACTCACGATGGACAGTTTGGAGGAAAAAAACAAGATATTGTCTTTTTCTTATTCCACACATTCTTCTTCTTTGTCAAAACCTGGCACCTACATTGCCCACAATGCAACACTACCACTGACAGTTTGCCAGAAATTCAGGTATGTTATGTGAGTAGTGGCTAATGTAGGTTTGAGCAGCTAGCAGAGATGTAGAGCTTGCTACAGAGGTTTGGTAAGCTCGCTTCTTTCTGACTCCATACCCCCTGATTTTTTTTCATGTTCAAACTATAATGCTGTATCTCAAATCGCGTACTTCTGTACTACTTAAATGCAGTGTACTATGAGTACCTGGATGATGTACTTATAATGGTCAGGAAGTTGACTGTGGAGCGCTGCACACTTCTCACCCTCACTGGTCGCCATCTTAGCTACGTAGCGGAAGGAGAGGGATCACCAATGTACGAAAATGGCAGCCGCGGTTGTGATTGTTACGGCTAAAAGTAAAGCATGTTCATTTTTTATTAATTTTTAATATAATTGAAGTCAAGTGAGCTAACAAGCTTGCAGATATTTCGGCGTGCGGCAATCACAATAAAATGTTGGCGATAATGCTCCATCCAGTTGCAAACCGCCATTAACAAGAAGAAGAAGAAGTAGCGGCCAAAGGTTGCGATCGTCATTTCCGGTAAGCGCACAACAGCAGTATTCGATTTGAGACAACACTACCCTGTCAAAGTTAACGCACTACACAAGTCAGTACATAGTGTACACTGTATACTGCATGCAAGTGTACTAACAGAAGTACGCGATTTGAGACACAGCATAATGGTGTGTTCCCACCAAAAGCGAACTTAGCGTTTCTCGCGGTGATATTACATAGAAAGACGCAAATAGACGCGAATTCGAGTCGGGCGGCGTGAAAGACGTGACTTCTGCGGTACGAATAGACGAAATTCGCGTCTTCCGCCTATTCGTGTGAGTTTCAATTCGGGCGATATATATATTTCGGCATCCTTTTGATATTGCAATTAAATCACAGCAATATCTATTTATTTTGGGTTCATACCGCTGTAGTAAGCCATATGAAACTGCCACTCACCGGAGACAGATGGACAGACGCTCCGCAGCTGAGACGGATCACCTGTAGTTGGTGTCCATCGGAGAAATCCTGGCACCGATCCTAGCTAACAGGTCATCAAACTGGGCTCTGGTTAGCCTCAAGTAGCGCTGGAAGCGGTTGTCATCCAGACGCAGTTCCTGGAGAAGGCGATGAAATTCACCGAGCTGTGTGCGCCTCCGGATGATGTTATGAACCCAAACACTACAGCGTTTAGTTTTCCGACGTATTTGAGACTTCCACAACAGGTACAATGCAGCAATATTTGTTATTTCGGTCATGGTAACGAAAAGAAATAAACGTTGTTGGCACTCCGTTATTTTTTCCATAAATAATAACGGGTTTTTGTTTTTAATAAAAACAAATGATCCAGCGGTCAAACTCGAGCAAGTAAAGTGAGGCAAATATTTGAACACACCATAAGACTTCAGCCCCAACCAATGCTGACTCAAGTGACATCACTTGAGGCAATTCATCGGACTTCATGCATCTCCCCCTCTGGAGACACAAGGTTTTATATAACTTTTTTTTTTTTTTTTTTTTTAATATGCAGTATTACTCCCCAAGACCTCTCAACAGACATTGATGTGTAAAATTGTTGGAGTTCCCATGTAAATAAAATGCTAGTCTTTCAACATGCTGTCCTCTAAGACCTTTTCTTGTAAGACCTTTCTTCTTCAAGCAAGGAGTTCCAAAGCATCCTTCAAACATTATTTATTAATCAAAAGCCTCTCCTCCAACACACAGCAACTAATGAATTACCATTTCTTGTAACTTCAGAAGGCTGAAAAAGCCAGTAAAGCCAGATTCTTCCAAGCTACAGTGTAGCAGTAATTAATACCAATGAAAGTGAGACAGTGGCTGTAGCTAAATACTCATGTCTTTGCATTTTAATAACAAAGCTCTTTATTCAAGGAGAGCAGCCTCCTGCTACTGTGTTGCTCTTTTTGACAAACAGTTTTAATCAAATAAATTATTTGCCCCCAGTCGATTTAGAGCATATGACTCCTCTCACTCTGACATGTATTGGGGACTTGACCTCCACATTATAACAGTTCAAGGCAATTAATAAGAGGCAATGGCTTTTCATGGTGAAACCTGGCCAGCCGCTTGCCACATATAGAGCCCATGTGACCGGAGACATTTGTCACAAACAAGGTCATTGAGCAGTCAAAGCCAAACAATAAAGCAAACTATGACAAGTCTGTGTCATTCATGTGCTTTTACCAAACAGCGTTAAAAAATTAAAACCACCGACCATGAAAACACCACTACACTTTGACTGAAAGCCACTTTGACAGATTAACAACCACTATGAAAAGATACTATTCCAAACATTTTTAAAATCTCAAAAAATATTGAAAGTGATTGAAATATTGAGTGCAAAAGCTCCTGTGAGTGGATGAAAAAGTTTTACAGCCTGACTCCACACCACCAAATTCAGTTATATCAGCAGCTTTCTACAGAACCTTTTGGCTTTGGAAAATGTTATGTGTTTCATCCATGAATTATGTTGACAAAAGCAGCATTACACTAAAGCGTTCCAGTGTTACCCTTTTTACCCTTGAATGGTGTTGTCTCAGCTTGTAATTGGATATTGCAACAAAGGACTGTGTTGTCATTAATATGCTTATAAATGAGCAGACTTCAGATGACGGATGATGATAGAAAGGAACATTTTAGGATTGCACTGGGGGAAAAAGGAATATCGGGAAATATTTGGTTATTAAGCTGCAGTAATTCATAGCACATTAAAAGGGGAATGTCCATGATTTATGGAAATCCACCTCCGTCTTTCTTACCATGGGGAAAACCACCATCAAACAAATTCAAACTTTAGCCATTCTTCTTACAGTTGTAACTGCCTGTAGAATGACTCTGGCTCTTTCTAGAGCAGCTTGTATGAAGGTCAAGCTGTTTGTAGTGTTGAATGTGTGAGGAAAACTAACAGATACAGGAAACACTTACATGTAAAGATTTTTTTTTCACTCCTGCAAAAATCACACTTTTCCATTAAGTGTGCTAAATCCATGCACTATTAGGTGTTATAACATGCAAGAGACAAACACACTTGAAATGAGAAAGTGCCATTACATGTTCTGCTTTGAAATTGTTGAAATAACAAACATGCAAAATCCTCCATTGCATGTTAGAAGTGGAGGTGTGATTCACTCAAACAATTACTGTTAGCATTAAAACAGCTAAATTTTATTATGTTCTTTAGGTTCCTGCTTTTTATTATGTATATATATGTTTTTTAAGAATATTTAAAATTATTATTGATGCTATTTTATCAATACACCTTAGCTAAAATTATGAGAAATTTCATATTATGGCCTCTGCTCAATCATCTGCAGAGCAGCCACTCCACACTAAAATCCCATAGCAGCCTACATGACTCAGTCAAGTCTCACCTTCTATCTGTCAGACTCATGGTTAAGCACCTTTACTGGCGTCTTACATGATCATCATCTGAGATGTGAAGACATCAGAGTTGCACGTGGTCAAACAAATAAAAAAGTGTGCATTCTGGTCATAGTTCATTAATAAAATCAACCACTACCGAACATCTCTCCTGCATCACTTCTGACAGCACTGTCAGTGGGGATCACACTGGAAGAAAGCAGAGGAAATGGTGCCATCGTCTAGTTCACATGTAGTTTAGCTGACTTTGCTAGCATTTGGCACCTGGGCTGAGAGCATCGACACACCTAACAGAAACGAAGGTAAAAAAAAACAAGCATTGCGATCCTCTGCCTTTTTCCATCATCATGCTCATTTATTACCTTTTATTAGATGTGACAACGAAGAGGTGCTAGCAAAAGGAAGCAGAGAGACAAGTTTTCCTTGGTTGCTCTATGTACAATGACTGAAAAAAAAAGCAGATGATTTGATTGACA
Source organism: Macquaria australasica (assembly GCA_005408345.1). Lineage (NCBI taxonomy): Eukaryota > Metazoa > Chordata > Actinopteri > Centrarchiformes > Percichthyidae > Macquaria > Macquaria australasica. Next base: position 504,932 of record SEMN01000369.1, on the reverse strand, counting down.
ACATGATGTTTAAATCTGGGCTACTCAACTGATGGTTCAAGTCATCATCATTTAGGGGACAGCCTGATTTTGTCAAAAAGCATCATGGATAAAATCACTGATTTTGTTTTTGCTAGTTGATTGATTGCCTCACCAGTTGTAAGCAGGCAGGTTGCATTCTAATGTGTCCCACACAGCTCGAAAGCAATTTGGGTGGCTGAGACACCTACAGACCCCAAGGCTGGGTTTTACAAGACAGAGAATCAGTAGATCTCAATTCGACTAAATGGATTGGACTAAAAGATACAAGAGATTTCTGCTGAGTTGTTGCTAGTTCCTTAAAGGCCTGTTTTGACTGAGGCATGTTGGCTTAGTTAATTTTGGAGATTATAGTAGCCATTGTCTAATTAATGTTGACACTCCCCTGTGTAGACATGTACTGTTTTAATACTTGGGGGTGTAGAGACTGTATGTAAGAGCATGTTTGATTGTGTATGTGTGTGCAAGTGTGTTTGTGTACATGCATGCGCCAGTACGTGCTCCTTTGACGTCGCTGACCTTCATATCCCCTGGTTATGCCAGCAGCCATTTATCTTTTATTCATTCTGCCATTTGTGACCAAGGCAGCTTCTCTGGCACTGACGCTTGTCAAAACAGACCCTGTCCCATGATATGCAGCATGCTGCAGCCTGAACGGCATGCACTCAAACAGCTGATACAGTTTCCAGGGCAGGAATTAACCTTGCTGGTACCATTTCCAAGAATCCACCAGCCACTCTCACTGTTTTAACAGCCAATGCAAATTTTGTAATTCAATAGATCCTCCATTGTTTTGCTATCTGCAGTAGCTGGTAGATAAGACAAGCTTGCCGGCCACCACTGTTGTTGTTCACACCCTGCTAGTTGCAGGAAGCTTCAGACTGATCATGCAGTTCCAACATCTGTCAACCACTCGGTTTGTCTCTCACTAACAGGTGTACCTGCTGAAACAAACTGAAGCATTGTTCCAGAGCTCCTTGCTTATGTTTAATTCTTTCCACCTGGCTTTGTGGGCTTTCAGTTATTCAGATCTCCAAGCCGAGACCTTGTAAAAACACAACATATACAGATGGGTGACTTAAATTACGTGAATTAAAGGAAAAACCAACATAAAATGTCTTAGTAAGGTGTTGGGCCACCATGAGTCTCCAGTCCAGCTTCAATGCTTCTACTCTACTGGAAGAATAACCACCATTCTTCCAAAAGATATTCCCTCATTTGGTGTTTTGATAATCATGGTAGAGAGCATTGTCTAATACATCGGTACATATATATTTATAATATATAATATTTTGTGTAACATTTCCCATAGGTGTACAACTGGATTGAGAGCTGGTGACTGCAGAGTAATAGCATATGATTCATATCATTTTCACACTTAATCAAACCATTCAGTGACCGTTCGTGCCCTCTGCAGAGGCATTTACATTTCTCATGTTTCTCCACTCATTTATTCAGTTTTTCCTTTATTTGTCACCATCTATAGCTGAAAGACTCGGGACAGTTTCTTCTAGAAATTTGGTATTGCTCACTCAGAACGAAAAAGCCCAATAAATCATCTCTCAAGTATTTTGTTTATACTAATTATTTGACTATACCTGGTAGATTATAAAAAAAGACCCACAAACCAAAAGAAGACTCATAACTGTTGCATCTCCCATCTTTCTCAGTCACAATACTAAATATTTCAATGCCAGGAAATAGAGTTTTTACACCTTGGGCCTTTACAAGGTCACCCAGAATTGAAATGAAAATGACTTGATAGCCTCTGTGGAAGCACTTTGATTTGACTGACAGAGTGTTGGGAGAACTTCTTTCAGCCTCTTATACCCAAATGATGGTTAGCGTCAGGATTACACCAAGCATCTCATTTAAATGCTCGCTGATTGCTCAAGTTGTTTCTCCGAACGAATGCTGGAAGAAATTTTTAAGACAAAAATGAGATCCTACGCATCCAATAATGACATGTCATTGGTTTCTGGGGTCGCTCTGATTCTGCTTAACTAGTCATCAGCTCTCAGCAAGCACCCGGTTCTACTGAGTGGAGATCTCATTACCGCACTCACTAAATCATTCTCGCCTGATCATCCCCAACAAAGATCATTTTTCTCTCCATACAGCAGCTCTTTATTGCATATTTTTCCCCGAGTAGGTGATTACACCATTCGGTATAGCAGAGCTGTCACCTTCCTCCCCTGAGATTTGAAAAGCATCTCAGTGAACAACAAAGTTTTTCTTGTGGGTTGGTTGACATCAGCTAATATAACTGTTATTAGAGGAGAAACACTTCTAGATCTAACAATGAGAAGTTGATATGACATGTGTCAACTGCTAGTTCTAGTCATTATTTTCTCTTTGCCCTGACTCTACTCTGCTGAACCTTTCATGTAGTTGACTTCTTTGATCTAGAGCCTTTGATGGCGGATTGTAAATACAACACCACCATGTTTTCTGTGGCTGTCAGGGTTAGCTCTTGACACCTGTGTGATGGATTTGTTCGTCAGTTTCTTTGTGTTGACGGGGCTGCTGCTTTCTTAGTTTGAGGCAGAGAAATGCTGCACGACTGTCACTGTTTGTGCTCCCCTTGGGAAAATAATCCTTAGCATTTGTTATTGTGATGCAGACAATCATAGACATGCTCAGATTTGGGTTTTGCTGAATATAAACAGCAGCTTATTGTTTAATAATGTGAGTCTTCAGGGGGATTCTAGTTTTAACAGGTACTAATTGGCTGAGATTTGAAACATTGCATCCGATTTTAGGAAGCACAAGTTCAGTGCTTTTAATCATGCACCTTTTTCAGCACTTGGGAATCATTTAGGTATTTATGAAAATTATTATATAATATTATATTATATATAATATTTTTAGTCATCCAAACAAAGCAAAAACATACTTTCCTCTCAGCTCTTACAGTAGTGATTGTTACGACGTATATTCTCTCCCTCTCCTAACCATTCTGCTTCTCCCTTTTCCTTTCTTTCCCAGATGATAACTGCAGACTGAGTGACTACCGTCGGCTTAAAACCAAGATTCTGGATTTGCATGACAAACGATACATGGGGTCTAACATCCATGGGGCCCACAAGGACAACATGGCTGCCAGGAAGCAACTGGTTGATATGATGTTTAAACGCTTTGATGCAGATAACAATGGTCAAATAGATGCCAGCGAACTCTCACAGGTAAGGATATTGAACAAAAGCTTTAATACACAATAAGATATCTACTAAAAAAATTATTCAGTCAATTACTGGCAGAAACGTAAAATGCAATAACTTAACCTTGACTGAAGCTATCTTATGAGATTTTTAAAAATGTATTTAGGTACAGGAGACCTTTATTTGTCAAGGGGGGTTTTCCCCCTAAAAAGAAGCTGTTTAACGTTTTTTTAACTGCATTTTCATTTTCAAGACACCCCACAGCACCTCTTAAGTCTATCAAAACTGTAGTGTCATTTTTATGTAAATATCCATTCAAAAGGAGACTACAAATGAACAAACCATCTGTGTGCTCAGGTGTTTAAACTAGCCGCTTTGATTTCTGCCATAATTGTGTCCATTTTACTCCTTTTACCCTTCCCTCTGGTAGCTGTGGTGTGTGGCTCTAGGTAAATCTTTTGAAAAGCAATGTGGGTCAAAGGAGCCTTGTCCTCATGGGAGGCTGCAGCCTTTGACCAGAACTGCCAAGAGGGATGGTTGTAAAAAGAGCTTTTTGTGGCTGCCATGAGGAGGGAAGATATTCTGTGCATAACAAATAAAGTCTGCCAGTACCTGAGGACTGATTTAATATAGAAAGTATTTAAATAACTGAAAGGGTAAGCAACCTGCGGTGGTTTTCAGAACCATGAAACCAGTTGCTTTTCTTAGGTTAGTTTCCTGCTGATCCAGTAGGATATCCCATCTGTAAAGGGGTCACCTTGGTTATCTTTGTCAGTGCCCTATTGGCAGACGAGAGAGGTCTCATTAGATTAATTTGAATATATTTTAGTATTTTGAGTTCAAAGCTTCTAAAATATCTTAAAAATAGTGATATTTTTTGCCATATTTTCATATTATTTACATATTTTTACATGTTTTTACATTTACATGGCACCCCATGCCAGCATGAGAGAAATCAATTCTTAGTGAATGAATTGCATAGTCAACAAACCATGTTGTGCTATGTTTTATGGAATAATATTGTCAGTATGCTCTGAATGTGAATTTGAATATGCCCTTTAAACCTATTGAATATTACTTTGGATAGATTTTCAAACCTCTTGGTGATGCCATTTATTCTATTCCAGGCCAAGCTGTACCACTCCACCTCTCCCTAGGTATTTGAATGACACAAGCTAGTCAGTAATAATTAACATCCAGATGGAGAAGGTCTTTTCAGGGGTTTCTCAAGGGCTGCTTTTAGCCCTCCTCCCCTTTTTATCCTTGACACATATGGGAATGTTGATCTCATACAGTGTCAGCTACACAAGACAAATTGTCAGAAAAAAGAAGAGAAGCATTTCTGGAAAAGTCAGAAATTAAAATATCAGTGGATTACAGGTGGTCCTTATGGGTTTTTCAACTACACCCAAAGGTTTATTTTGCAGGCATGTATGCATTCATACATTCATGGCCCTCTTTGATTTTGAGGTTACTTTTAGCTGTGTAAGAACTCTGTTTTTCTGACTTGGTCTTTTCATTTTTATTTCTTTAGCTTCAAAATCAAGATTGTGCATAATAAGTTTTTTGTCACTCTGTTATACTGCAACCCAAACTACAGGCCTCTTGCTGCAGTGACAGGAAACTTCACATGTTGAGAAAACATTTGAGCTTCTGCATACTTTCACCTCACGTCAAAATTTCTGCATAATAAATAATTGCATGATAAATATCAGAGCAAAATAGCTTCATCAATCTGATAAATCACTTAATAAACGAAGGCAGTTGTGGGTTGAGAGTGCCTCAACATAAGGGCGCCTGAATGTAATTATGGATTGGATCTTTAATGAGTTTTTATGTTGGTGTATTGAATGCTCTCTCAGAATGTAATTTCAGAGTAATTAATAGCTCGGAAAATATTATTTTCTTTTCTCTCCAAAGGATGAGAGTTTTAAATATACACAATACAAAAAGGTTCAGATTCACTTAGATTACATTGTCAGGGCAATCTGCGTGTTTTCTTAACCTCAGTTGCTTGAGCTAGGACTGCAGAGTTTGCCTTATTGACCAAAGATGAACGCGAAAGAAGACTAGAAATTTATGCAAATTACATGTTGGTGTTAAAAGCCCCCCAAAAGAGCACTGCACAAGCAAATCACACTCTTATCAGCAGTTGAAAGTACAAAACCATGGCTGCCACCCTCGTGCCCTAAAGAGCCCTTTATAATTGGCGCATTCTCTGATCTCATTTGAAATTCTAGGATGGAAGTCTCTCACCCTGGCTTACTTGACTTGCTAGAGTGTGCACATAAAGGGGGACAGGGAGCAATTGTCCCTGCCCTTTGAGTCGTGGGTGCCCTTTTAAAATGGCAAATCAGAACTTATTTTTTCTTCATGCATTTCCGATATCTATCAATTGACTAAAGACAGAATGCCTGAAATTTTACCTTTGAGCAATAAAGGTATGAGAAGAAGTACCTTGTCCACCATGGACCCTGTGCTAGCCCTGTCTACCCTAACTGTTGTGTCTAAAAAATGCAACAAAAACAAAGAGGATTAAGATGGCAAAGGCAAAAGTTATGTTGTTATCCATTTTGCATTTTTAAGGTATTTTAAAAAAACTAACATTGCAGCTAAAGAGACTTATTTTTTAATTATACTCCATTAAAAAAAAGAAAAAAGGTCATAGGTTTTGGAAAGATTGCTCTTTTTGTCCCTCCACAGAATTATAGTTAGTTTGTTATGCAGTTCTGCAAATCTTTTGGAAAAGATTTGTGTTTTAATTATGTAATACAGTATTATCAGAATCAGAGCAAATTAAGTTCTCATCTAGACCAAAATAGGTATAATGCAAATCTTTAAAAATACTCTTAAGACAAACAGTATTAAATCTGTCTACAGGACCCACACACTACAGTAGACTTATTAACATCCTCTTACCAATGCATAAGATTTTGGTGCATGGATCTATGGTACATAATGTCTGTGCTACCAGAAATAGGTCCTGTGTAATTACTGAAATTTGTCTTAAAATGTTATGGAGTAGTAAAAATGTGTAATGTTCCATTGGCTGTGTAGATTAAGCTTCGATTTGATACAGGCAGAAGCTGCATTCTCAATAAACATTACAGCTGCTTATCCCATCAATGATGTATCTCAGTTCATTTAGCTCACAGTGTCTGTTGAAAACCAGTGAACATGTCTGGGGTCCTCTTTTACTGTGGTTGAGTAGTCACTCGCTATAGAGAAGTGACTGCAAAAATGTGTGAGTAACCAGATGAATAAAAAGTTTGTGTGTGTGTAAGGCCATGTTATGAAATATTTAAGAGATGGAGTCACAGGCTTTGATGCTTTAACTCTAACACCACTTACAGCACAAATCTCTCAAAGACCACCTACATTACTCCAAGCCAGAGAGAATGTCCAGAGAGTTGAGAATATTTTTGAGTTAATACCTTTTTTCCTAAGGAATCTTCATAGAATTTTAACTGATCACTTATCACTAGCTCAATTTTGGTTTGGTTTAGATGATCAGCTATAAATGATTACATACCTTCAAGAAAGAAGGAGTTAAAAACAATATTTTGCAGATGAGATCAAATAATTCAACATACGAAAGACACAAGCAGCTGTTTTATTGTGTATGCCATTACAGGTGACTCCTAAATTTTGGGCAAGTCATCTGGGAGGGAAGTGCACTGATCCGGTGGACGAGGCATGATGTATAAAACCGTCCCTTGTGATCAGCATTTTGACAGCTGATCTAGTATGATGGATGTTTTCCTGCCAGGGCCATGCAGAGGGTGTTGAATAGGATCATGCTTTAGCAGGATGGTGATAAAACCTGCACATTGTTTGGGGCCTTTTCACCATCTATTGTGACAAAACTTCAGTGAGTCTCAGTCTGGCTACGATAAACTGACAGCTAATGCTGTGTGTGTTTCATGAGCTTTGACGTTTAACACAGAGTTTAGATTGGGCAAATAACGTTGAAATTATACCAACTTTTCAAAGTAGAAAGTTGATAAAGTACACAAAGTAAGTAAATTTACTAAAGTGCTGCACTTAAGTACAATTTTTAGATACTTATTTTTTTGTATTTCCATTTAATGCTACATTTTAATATTTTAGCTAGTATTTTAGCTTTTCATAATTTGTTAGGATAAAACCAACACTTCAACAATGCTGTCTTCATCAGGGTTCAGACACTACACTGCAAAATTATAAATATGTATCTGTTACAGACATTCAAATAATTCAAATCAAACTTTCTAGTATTGGTAAGTTTTATCTGATACTAGACGAGTGGGTCCCAAAGTGGGCACCCTGAGATGCCTTAAAGATGGGCCAAGGGTGTTGCAAGAAACAATAAACATCAAAATCACCATATTTAAAATCCTGTTAAATAATGTTGCAGCCAAGACTCGTGACATCACAGGAGTACTTTTGAACAAAATAGATAGAAATGCAGCTAATGCAATGCAACAGAAGCACTTCAGTTTTATGTTAATAAATATGTTGTGTGTCATGCTTCAAGCCACTGTGGACTTTTTCTGTATTACAACAGAGCATGATCTTTCACTAACTTTAACCAAGTCCTGTCAGTGCCTAAACATACCCATAAAAGGTTTAACAATGCTGTAGTTGTACTAGCAGATATTATATTACAAGATCGGCTATTTAGGTGAAAAACAAATGAAGTACATTCAGTATCAACACTTTTGAGACTGAGCCAGAAACGTAAATTAACAACATATCCTCATTATGTTGCTAAAAAACTTAATCCGGGGGCATTACTGTATGTGTTCTTCAAAATGTATTTGCCTTTGCAAATGAGTTGTATATAAATGCAATTTCTAGGCGACAAGTTTGGAAAACTAAGACAAACCAAAAAGTATTGTCCACCTTCTTTAACTGAACATCAATGCGTTCTCATTGAAGGTCATCAAGCAAGAAGGTCTGTCCAAGGATGTCTCCGAGTGCACATTGTTCGACCTGCTGAAGTACAATGATGTCAATGATGACGAGCACCTGACAAAAGAGGAGTTTTACACAGCTTTTGGTGAGTTCAAAGTTTTGTGTCATTAGAAAAACCCAATTCCAGGTTTTCTAAGTTTTCTTAGTCCATAAACATTGTGATAAAGCTATCCGCATCATTTTTCACCAGTTAATTATAATTCACGTGGACAACAATGCAATAATTGTGATTAAACTGTAACAGAAATCGGTAACTTGAAAACATAGAAACAACAGAAATCTGTTTGAGCTTATGACATAATTAATGTCCATACATTAATTTTAAACCGTAGATTCTATTGATACGTAATATCTTTAAATAGCATCAAATCTAAGCCATCTTTCTGAAAATGTATAAACATTGTGGACTCCAAAAGAAAAAAAAAAGTCTAACTGATTAACTTTTACTTTGAAATCTAAGGATCATCTAACTTGTTCTTAACATCTGAACTGTCGGTCTGTTGCATTTCTTTTGAAACATGGGTCATTACAAAGTTACGATGATGATAAACTTGGAATAATATTTGATATCTCACCAAAAGTTTACTTACTTTGAACTACAGATTGTTGCTGTGTGGTTCGTCTTTAAATGTTTGGTCCACCTGGGTAGATGGAGGCACCATGGAGTCTGTGCCAAAGGAAACAGGTCAAGACTACTGAAAAACAGTAGTTCAAACCAAAACCCCCCTCATTAGGCAACATAATGATGACAGGTACTCAGCCATATCTGAGTCACATCAACACATATGCACCAGTTTCCTCCTTTTGTTTCCTCCTCATGCTCTCTTTCATGGTTCCTCCCTGTCTGACATTTTCAGTCAGCTCAATATCCTCTGACAGAATATCCTCTGACATTTGGCTGGCTTGACACATTTAGCAGTGGGAGAGAATTCATAATCAACCTTCATCTCATCGGCCCTTTATCTGCCCTAAGAAATGCTTTAAATACAAAGTCACGAGAGCAAATGTCAAAGCGAAGGAGTCTCATCTTGTCTACTATTCTCCACATCATATGTGAATGTGTGGGAGCTAACCCCTTCTGGCAAATCACGAAAAGAAAGTAACCTCAGCCAATCTAGGGAGAGCTGCGTTTCCTTGAAGAGTTGAGTTGTTCTAACTCCAACTACTTCCTCTTCAGTTTTCAGATCTTTTTTGCAAGCTTCCAGCTTAACTCCTCACAATGAAATGGGATATTTAATGTTAGTAAATCTCCCCCTCTGTGGTGGTTTCTTTCAGCCTGTCTTACTTCTCTCTTTTACTCCTTCTTTTCCATTATCTATCCTTATGTGCCACTATTGTTGTTATTTAGCAACAATGGATAGCTTGCCAAATATATAAATGACTGATTGCATAAGACATTTTATTAAAACTTTTGACTTGGGATTGCTCGTATGTTCCGGTGACTATTAAAAAAGTAGGGGATTCAATCAAATAATAACATGCTCGGTAGTAGTTTTTTTTCTTTGTCAACAACTCAACTTGACTCAAGAATTTCATTCACACTATTGGAGCGCCCAAAGCCATTTCACCTCTGTTCACCCAATACTGAATTTAGATGAGTGTTTTACATACTTGGAGGTCATTGTAGTTCTTAGCTGGTGTCTTCTTCAATTTATTCATCGTTAAACCTACTTCACTGTGCTAAATGCTTTGGTGCTTCAAAGATAGGCACTCGGTGTGCCTGTGGGGCCACTGAGAAAGAAAGGCTGATGATAAGGTTACAAATTCACCTTCCAGAGACTAACAACTGTATTGAACATTTCAATTCACCTCATTTCAATAGAACAATTTTCATCTAACCAAGGGAGATAACACAGTCATGGTGCAAAGGAGCTGAAGCCTTAAAAAACACAGAGACCTGAATTTGTCAAAACATTATCACCAGTCGTGTGGTCCTAAGAAAAGACTGAGTAGATTGTAGATCTGGGCCAGAGAAGAAAACCAAAGAACTGATCTTTGTCCTCACTTGAGTTGCAGACTCGGGTGTTAATTCTCTGAGGATTCAGCGGTACTAGCAGCCCTTTCACACTATGGGGAGTCATTTAATTGAGTCTTCAAATCTTCATTTGCTCACATCAAGGAGGTCAGAGTCTAAGTAAGCTGAAGGTCTATTCACCATGAAGGTACACCCCATACTGGGATTCAGCATCTAGCTCCGCAAGGTGGATGCTCACCAACATGGGATTAAAACTCATCCAGTTGAAAAATTAACCTGCATCACCACCAGATCACAGCGCTGCATTATGTACCCTGTCCTGATGCCCATAATCATCTAACATCATCTGTAAGATCCACACTAGGAAATAAATTTTAATTTGGAAAGCATTACCTTTTTTTATGTTATTGGATTGCCTAAAAAACACTAGTCAATCAGATTTACTGAGCATGGCCAATCTATTTTATTACTGTTGGTGTTCTTCCACATACAGGTATAAAACAGCTATATAAGGTAACACACAGTTAGAGCTACATATATATATTTTTTTAAGTATGAGGGGCCCGGTGCACTGCTGTTAATATAATGCAATTGCAGGTATCTTCAATAATGACTTGAGTCATAGCCTTGAACATGTATTTCAATGACATGTAGGTTGCATATAGCCAGGAGACCAGCAGTGCCGGGGAGTGACATGGACAGAAATCTGTGTATTGATTTGACCTCATAGGCCATGGTCACCGTGCCTGAGGCAGACATGCATTGCAAAGTTATAGTTTTTCAGTTCATTGCCGACATAATCTGTGAGTGGCAGCTATAAAAATCTATGCAAATACCTTAAGCGCTATCGTAAACTGAGCACCGTCATAAAGTAAATCAGTTGATCCAGTGTGTCCAGAATTATGGTGCAGCTTGGAAACAGACAGCAGTAAATTCAGAATGACTCCCCATGAAAATGGCACCTGTCCTACTACTCTGCTAAGAAGGACCCTTTGCACACCTTTGTGGAATATTCAAAGCGTGGCAACATTGTTTGTCACGACAGAAGATAAGACTTTAATGTCCATGCATTATTCATTCCTCCTATGCATAGACTAGAAGGGGGTTGAGAATCAATTTGCTTCAGCTAGCAGTAAGGAAACTGTCTGGCAGAAGTGATGTCTTTTAATTAGATGATGTTACAGATATGAATGATGTCTGTCATGCTTCTGATAGTCAGCCCCTTGTCATTGTTGAATAATTTGGTGAGTGATGGCCTAGTGCATCATGGGTAAACAGATAAGGTGTCATCTATCATAAAGTGTCATTAGCTTTTGGTTGGAGAGTGTCCCAATACATTGGGGCATTGACTGTCAGACATTAACATCAAATATATGGAGTAACAAGACAGAAATCTGTGGCATTGTCACTGTACACGTCAAGCATATGAAGAAACTTACATTACAACAATATATAATATATAATCTATACACTCTAATACTCACAGCGGTGACCTTCACTCAAGTATGTACAAAGGTTTTTTAATAAATAATTTGTAATTAAGTACACTGCATAAAGCAGTTACCTTATATAGTCTGCAAACACCAGTATGAGCTTTGGTATATAAAGCACAGTAGTTACACCTTATGCTGTGCCCCAGTTAGTCAGTATAGCTGCACTATGATTATTGTATTTCAATAAGTAGAAGTTACTCTGTGCTGTATGTGACGGCACTTCATTTCTTGCAATACTTTCATCAATGTCACAGCACAACCAAATATTTATTGTACATCATTAGAATAAAACCCTAACTATATTATCACTTTATTTCTAGTTATCAGACTATTAATTGCAAAGTCTGAAGGCTGAAAAGAGAGGAAACATTTAAGGAATGGAATAGAAGTGCAGTATTAGTTCAGAAAGCATGTAGGAAAAAGTGATACATGTGCACACATTTTGCATATGTTTATATGTTCCTTTTCCTGGTTTTCTGTGGAGATGTGCCAAAACAAGGTAGTTCAAACTACTTTTGTGCAGTCAGTGTTGGGAGGGAAGTCTGTCATCTGCAGCAGACCAGTCAACATCTGTGATGACTGCAAAATAAAGGTCATGCTCACAGTTTGCCACAAGTAATAATCTCAACCTGAATGTAAAAAGGGAGCCTGGAACATTGTATTCCTGATGTCTGAGTTACCAGTGAGTATATTAGATTTCAGCTAGCATATTCAGGCACTGTAAGCAATGAACAGTGTCTATAAGTTAGCTTTACATTAGTTAGGTTGGGTAGCATTCAGAAAGAGGGTTTTAAAAGCTGCTACACACAAGGCAGACTGACTGCGTTCTTGTGCCAATGTGTTTTTTAAGCCCTTTGAAGTTGGCTGGACAATCACAGGGTGCTTTGCCTGTGCACCACAGAGTTTAATGTTATTAGTTTGGGTACACCTACTAAATGCATTCTCTAAGCGTCTAGACATGCTGCTTCACAGACAATAATGAAAATGAATGCAAGTGCTTGGAAAGAATCCTCTGTCTGAATGCTCCCTCAGGCCAGTTTGTTGGCTTGAATCTCATCCCCAACAAAACCTCTTCTTATGTCCATGCACAACAGGCCTGCAGTGCACCTCACTTTTTTAACACATGTGAAAAGGCCTCATCCCTTAGATTGGCTACATTTAAATACTCTGGCAATAGTAGTAACAGCAGTTGTCGCACTTGATGTACTACGCTGTAATGACTACAGTAGTCTCCAAAGTGTATTAGTCAACTATGTAAAGTGTTTTGGATATAAAGTGTATTTATTCAGTACACATTATTTAGCTGATTCACAGTAATGACCTTAATTGTACTTTACTGTCAAGTAGAGTGGTAATGCTATTTGTGCTGCACTGTGGGACATATCTCACCCGTGCTTGTTGTTTATTGGGTGCCAAGATATTGATCTGAACCCTGACACCTCCTGACAGAACACACAGCCAGGAGATACAGCGCTTTAATTTCTGCTGAGGCTAGAAGCCTTGTTATGTACCTGTTATATTCCTGAGGGACTGGCGGGAAACTTAGATGTAGTGTAATGTGATCCATCATATTGTTATATTTTTTTGTATTTAATCTTTATTTAATCAGTCAGTCTCATTGAGATTAAAATCTCTTTTACAAGAGAGGCCTGAGAACAAGACATTTTCACAAGAACACAATCAGCAAACAGAAACAACACAGCAAACAAGGAATTAATCAAAACAATTACAAGAATCATCAGATAATAAAGCTTTAAAATCACTAAGGGGAATGTAAGACTCTAGTTTGAGCGCAGTTTGCAGATCATTCCATTTAAAAGGTGCATAATACCTGACACCAGTTCTGCCAAAATTAGTGCGTACATGAGGGATATCTAAGGTAAAGTAGTTACTGGATAATGTACTGATGTTACTAGATTTAACTGCTCCAGTGTTGATGGGGCTGCATAAAAATAGAGAATATCTCCATAGTCAAGGACAGACATGAAGGTTGACTGCACAATAATTTTTACAGTTGGAAGAAGACCGACATCCTTTAATTCTATACAAGAAGCCTAGTTTGATTTTTAATTTTTAAATTCCTAAGTATTTGTATGACTCAAGAGTAATAAGGGTACCATTTCAAGTTGTAATGTCAGGATAGTCAGAGTACATTTGGATCAGAGGTGAGCCTCCATGTCCATCCATCCATACACAACATATCTACTGTACTAGTGTTCATATTGAGCATACCTGCAAAATGTTAACTCTATGCTTTTTTGATATTTATTTCTTACACTATCTGGTTGTAGCTACAAAGGTTATGTTTTGGCAACTTAACTGACAAAATAGGTTGTTTGTCAGGCACAGGGGCATCTAAAGTATACCAAATATAGGGCTATGGTTGGATTTCATTTTGACATGCTGTGTCTAGGTTAAATACATTTTTTTTTTAAATTTTTTTTTAAAAAGGGCACTTGAGCACTTCAAGTAAAAAGAGCAGGGGTGGTCTCTTGTCAATGTGTACCCAAGTTTAGGCAACTAAAATAACTTAATTCAGTAGAGAAAACTATCTCACGACAAGGTCCATTTAGTAGCTGTTATGAAACTTTTTGTCATATCACATGATCCTCATAATCAGCAGATAGAGTATGTCCAGTTGTCATGGATTTGTAGATGTTGAAATCTTTGCTTGTGTGTTTCAACATAAACCTCCAGTACAGCTACTAAATGGACCTTGTGGTGAGATAGTTTTCTCAATTGAATTAACTACTGTTTCCAAGGTCAAGAATGAACTTTGAACCTCATTACTTGTTTAAGGTTAAGGCAAAATTGTGGTAAAAGTTATGGGAAGATCGCTGTCATTGGTAAAAGAAACTGTTGTTGCTTGTTATGGTTAACGATTACCACACTGACTTGCCAATATTCAAGTGATGGTCTGAGAAAACTGAGATATCAACCTTGGGTGGATGTCATTTGGGGGAACATATCACTTCTGGTTGAACATTTTCTTCTCGCTTTTCTGCCTTTCTTTGTCTATTTTATGTTTCATTTTATTCTGTTTATTTTATCTTTCTTCTCATGGTCTTTTTTTTTAACAGCTATATCCTTGTGAGTTTCCATGTCTGGTGTAATCCCTACATTTGCAGACAGTTTGCCGATCTCAGAAATTAGTTGATTTACAGTCTTTACTTCTGTGAAGATTATAATTTAGACATCCAAACCAATAGCCGGGCCTTCTCCAGTGAAGGTTCCTTCCATTAAGGCAAGTTAGCTGTTATTCAGCACCCATGGCACAGCGACAATTAATGGATACTGGCTTTTACTTGTCAAAACCCCTGCTGAGCATTCCATTCACAGGCTGCAAGAAGTGTTTCCATAATTCATGGTTCATTTTCCAACATGTGACTTTTCTATCTCCAGAATGTATTAGAGAGATTTAAAAGAAGTTGAATTACTTTTTTAATTCTAAGTGATCCTCAACTGAAGTGCAAGGCCAAATTTCAAACAATTCTCAAGGGAGGATTATTCTTTTCTCTTGAACTGGATGATAAAGTGAAGTCTTTTTAACAATTACATATTTACTAAACACCCACATGCAGACAGAGCTTTTTGTTTGGAATAGAACAAATTACTTCATTGCTATTGTGTAATTTAATCAAGGTCATGAGACAGTTGAGCCTGACTTGGTTCAGCTAACTCTAAGCTCCACGTTTATATTGGATAAACTGGATCAACTCACAATTCAGCACAATGCTGTTAACATAAAGTAATTAAAATGGTGGTTAAAAACATGGATTATAAATGGAGCGATGCCTGCGAGCTAGTTCAGGCAGTCAACTCGAGCTGCATTGCTATACACATGTGACATACCTCAACCTCCACAAGCATCTGCCAAACACACCCTCCCAATTTGGCGGTCTATATAAATTGCAAAATTTCCCTTCTCTCCATCTGCCTGTCAATGCCACTGCTGCCCTGCATCAGTACTGCCACTTGTTCTTTCAGCCCCACCACCACCCACCCCAGCATCCACCTGCAGGCTGCGGCTATGGGGGGTTTAAGATATTTGCTCATCACGAGGTCGGAGCCTAGACGCCAAACTCTAACTATGTTCTGCTGCTATAATAAACATTTCAAATGTGAGTTGTTTGACTGAAATGTTAGTTAAGGTTTGATTGCTCTGAATATTGTCTTAGCAGAAGACACCTGATGCATCACTAAGAAAGAAATGACAGCATAAAGTTAAACTAATGATCAGGAAAACAAGACACTTAGCGTTAGGTGGAGTTTATTGATGTCTTTGACATGTCACTGATAGGAAGCAATTATGTATACGGTACACTGTCATTGTTGTAGTTGTAGTGTAGAAAGCCGATATAAACCCAATAAAACAAGAGGGAACCTTTTATATATCTATATGCTTTAAACACCATTGTGAGGTAGGAAAACTCGTCATCCACATAGTAAGTGATCAACAGTGTAAATGTCACATCTCAAAGAACACGATAAATGATAACTGCCAGAATTAAAAATGGTGTGACCGAAGAATAAATCCGAACGAAGGGCAATCCACACCAACAGCCTTTCCAACAATCTGCATCCACTCCCAAGAGAAGTCTATTTTTGGCATGCTGAAGTGTACTGTTCAAATCACACAAATCCCAATTCCACTTTCTATATGTTGTTGACTTATTTATATATATATATATATATATATATATATATATATATATATATATATACACACACATACACACACAGTGATGCTGTTGCAGAGGTCTGAGGTTTTGTGGATTCATTGAATGAATGCTTCAGTAGTGCTCACGTGCCAATGACGGGTCTGGTTTAAATTCACAGTAAGAAGAAAACCTTCTCTCAGAATATATTTTAGTGGCCTGTGACTGAGAGCGGTTCAATGTGCTTTTCTGGCTGTCAGGATTGTTTAGCAGTTCAGTGTAAACAGACTGCTGCATTCATCCTCTTTTCTCAACATTTACCATCTCCTGTCATCCAGTCGAAGGTGTTGGCATAGACCATTTGCAGCTGTTTCAGCTATTCAAGTGTGCAGTGTTGCTGATGCTGGTGTAAAACTAGTGGAACAGTTGGATGGAAGCGTACTGTACTGTAACTCTTTCTGAGTTTGTAATGGGGCAAGTTGATTGATGCATATGCTAAACATACTGCCCTCTTAACACACACAAACATGCAAACAGGTTTCCAATGTTACCCATAATAGTGACAGAACAGGCATCAATCAACATTGAACCCTCAATAAAATAAAAAAACAATGCAATCTGAGATATGTGAAATATGATGGAACCTTTAAATCACAGCCTCCCTTATGCTATAGCTTAAGTGCTCTATGATTTACTTATTGCAGTAAGATAGGGGATTTTTCATTAGTTGTTTTCCACAAGGTAGCTATGATAAAATTAATCCAATTAGAGCACTTCTTAGTCTCTGTTGCATACTAATGCTGCCGTCCCTCAGGATCTCTCCAAACGGCTGCTTTGGAAACAGACTTGAGGCTGATCAGCCAGAGGTAATGCACTCACTAAGGCTAATGTAATGTTTTACAGCCATTTTGATGTTTAGAATGTTTGTGGGAGGAGAGAGGAAGGGGGTACTAATTAGCTTTTCACCCTTTACCTAACAATTAAAATTTTTGCATTTTTAAACGTATTTTAGCATTAATGCTGCAAAAACACAATTATTTCTTCTTGTTCTCTAGATGCAGAAGGATGAGACTGGAGATGCTGATAGTTACTGAAAGACTGGCCACTGTAGCCGTGCCTAGGGTATTTTTCTTGGATTGGGACTGGCCAGAGCATTATAAAATAATCTCATTTAAGTGGAAAAGCTCAGAATCCACATCAAAGGTAGTTACACCCTCAAAATGAGGCCAAAGTTCTTTGACCTGAAGTTGAGCTCCAGAGTTTTCCTTGTAAACAAACATTTTATTTATTTACATTGATAAATTCAGTTGTGCAGATGTGGACTGACCGTCTCAGACGATGTTGACTAAAGTTATTACCTTGCTCAGATGCTCAAAAGATCTTAATTACAAGTCTGTGATGTTGAGATAAGCCTCCGATGTTTACATGTTTCATATTTTCCTGTCTTGTTTTCTCAGTTTTTAGTCTTTTTCAGTTTGTTTATTTTGCACAAGTAATAAAACACATAATACACAAGGAAAGTGTTGCTTGGATTAAAAACCCAAATGGTCTTATCAAGGCATTTCACAAAAAACAAAACAAGGTCAAACAATAAGACATAGGCAAATTAAATGATGGCAGTTGAAATTAAACTTTATCAATATAGAAACCTAAATCATTTTGGCATATTCTTACTGTTTCTATATTTGATGTCGTTGCTTAATGTAAAGCACTTTATAACTTTGTTCAAAATACTACTATATATGTAGTTCATTATTATTGTCAAACGTCGACTTCAGGGCAGCACTTGGAGAGGGAGCTCCCACCTTTTTATCTAATTTGACAGTCCTGTTTTGATAATATAATAGTAAATTAATGTAGATAAAAAAAGGTAGATAATCCAAAGCGGGCCAACATAACATGCATTTACAGTGGCCTTTATACAACAAAGAAGGTGGATAGTGTGCACATCCAACACCGGTTGGTCCAATTTGGTAAAGGTGCAGGACAAAAGCAGTATATAAAAGGAAAATGTGAGGTAGTCCACAATTGGAATATTGGAAGCTTTCGAAAGTTAAATAGGCAACATCTCGACCTTTAAGGTCTTTGTCAGGCAAACATCTGTGTGAAAGAAACAAAAATAACAGGAGATCACATGCTACAGAAATGATCTCAAAACGATCTCCCATATACATAAAACCACATAATTGCCCTAAAATAGGTTGTAGCCTGTGTAAGATAAACATTTTAATGGGCTACGCATTGTTACAATAATTTTTTTTACAAATGTACAGTGAGCAAAAAACATGGTGGTTATATAAATTTGGTATCGGACACAGCCTCTTTTAGATCTAATGTACATAATAGTGTTTTTTGTAGCGTGTGATCAAGTAATTGTAGGTGGAGGTGTCATTTTCTTTGTATGTTCTTGTTTTTCTCTTTTTTATGGTTCGGTCAAACATGATTCCATTTGCGTTCCTTCCTCAAGTTTCCTCACTCAACATTACAGTCAGGTTATATTTTTTGCTCTTCTAAACTGTGTTGTGTCTCTGTTAAGAACTGAGAGGAAATACAACCCATGGTGCGAAGGCGTGATCTCTCCCTGTCAACATGTGTGTTTGTCTTTATGGGCACACAATTCAATTAATTTCAATTCAAAAAGGCTTTATTGGCATGAAAGTTTAAAAAACAATGTTGCCAAAGCATTTATAGACTTGAAAATCACCTGATTAATGTGTCTTGTTATTGTTGCCTTATTGTACAGGATCCACTTTTTTTAGTAGTGCGACAAGCGGCAGTGGCAGTTAAACATTAAAGGCAAAAATACGCATTTTCCTTGGGAAAACAAAGGGATTATGAGTGTTGCAACGTTCAAACTATTTTTTTTCTCTGTCAAACATTCAAGTCCACTGAGAAGCTCATCTTCGGCATCAAAAACAAACTGCATTCTTCTTGCTTTGGGAGAGAGTTTGCACAAATCAACTCAACCATCCAAGATCAGAGAATGTTCACATGAATGTGTATTCTGTTTTTTGTGTATGCGTATTCTTTGCATATGGGCTATGAATACTCGGCATCAGGGAAAAATTATTTTATCTCCACTTCAAAATGTCAAACTCAAAGCAATTGGGGGTACACAACCGTTCAGCCTTAGTAATATTGAACGTCATTGAGAGGGAGAGAGAGGGACTGTGTTAGAGGAATGAGAGACTTGGTGAAGAGAGACAGAGCGAGCGAGCGAGCATGTGTTGGAGAAAGCGACAGAGCATGATAGAGGATGGAGTAAGGGGGTTGGCTAAGCAACCTTGGTGCAATTTGTCTTCATGCAGCCATCCACTTGCAACGTCCGGCAGGCCCATGCTATTTTCCCTGACAAGCTTGTTGCCTCCAGTGCAATAGGTGATTTACCTCTCGCCATGGCACTGACCAACATCCCATTCTGGGAGCAGAGCAGAGTAAATCAAAAGACTGGACTTCACCGTTAATCACTAATTACAGGTTGGACGATGAAGGTTGATCCTTCCCAGGAGGCTGAGTCCCTCAGGCCTCAAATCAGACCAAAAAGAGGAGGCAAGGCCACTTCCTCCTCTGATAAATCTCTCACAGAGGAGGTGCAGGACTCAAAGTGTTTGAATCGGCTCCAACAGCCCAGACTCTCATCTCTCTGAGGAGTTTCTCATTCAGATACTAGCCCCCCCCCCCAATCCACCAGCTAAAGCTATGATGGAGCCTGCCTGGTTGTCTGTCTGTCCACTTTCTTCTTTAAATTCTCCCTATAACTCCACAGATTTCTATCCCTCCAGGGATCAGCTGCAAATCGAGTTTGTTGCTTGCAGCGTATTCCAAAAGCATTAAGATACAAGGGGGCTGTAATTGAATGGTTAGGGAGGACATTATTGAAGGATATTTTTGTCAGCGTATCCACCTCAACACCACGAAGAGCACCAAGTGGCTGCATGGTGTGTTGATCTGCTGGCTAAAGTGTTATAAGTGTCAGGAGAGGAGGAGGATCATGGATTAGCCATGCGTGACCGATTTCCTTAATTTTTCACTTTCTGCATCAGGGCTGATTTAATGTGCTTTACTTTCCTTGCTGTGTTTGTTTGGCATTGCTTTGCATTTTTTTGTTTTGGTTCTTTTTAATTGACATTAATTTAGTAAATCCACACTTACACTTAGCCCAGTATTTTCTTACAGCATTTAACTATTAATAATGGCTTTCATTCACCCCTTTAAATCTGCATCAGGCTTGATAACTGTTAACTTCAAAACCCAAAAGTCAAATTTATTTGTAAGATAAAACAAGGTGAACAGAAAAATTAATACCCAAACTGTTCACTGTAAACAGATATTACAGTTTACAGACGGACGTTCTGGTTCAACTTTAACTTACCATACTTGTTGCAGTTGTGTGCACTCACAGTTTCCTTTACTTACAAAATAAGTTGTAACCAATCTGGCCAAATGGTCTGCTTGTTTACAGCTTGTTTGTTGCCCCACTCAACCTATTATTTGCAATGTCACCATGTTCCAAGATCACAGCAGTTACTTTCAGTACGGTGTTATTTTAACAGATAGAACTGAAACCCATATTGTAATAAACCATATTTGTCTGCTTACATTTGCCATCCCAGTGGGTCTGTGACGTTATACCAAAGAAACAACAGTCGAGAGGTCTGATGCTGTTTAGTTCAGCTTTCTCTAGAAGGAGCACTTACTCACTTCAGTTTAGGACAGTTTGTGCTTTAGCTCATATGTTTCAATTTGTTCCACCCTGCCAGATGAGAAGTCCACCAGAATTTATTATTTGACAAGTAGGTGAACTCTACAATACAATATTAGGGCAATTTGTTGTCATTCTCTGCTGCAGATCCACTTTGTTGAGGCATTAAGGGTTTGTGTTTTACTACTTTAAAATCACAGCTAAAGACAGCAACATATCTGTAAGCCCAACAGTTTTGCTGTTAAAACCTCTTTGAAAATGCCTGAAAATGGTTCGTTCTTTCAAACTTGAACAGAACTAACGTTGCTCCACCATAGCCTCGCTGGATAAAATACTGTTTTAATGAGGCCCTGTAAAACCGGGAAGGTTTTGTTTCTCAACATTTTTCATTTTTCTTTGCAGTCATTTCTTTTCTCTCTGGCCGTGTTGGCTCTCATATCACCCCTGCTGAGTGCTGTTGTTGTGTCTTTATTATATACAAACACCTCTTAAGTGGTCAGACGTGTTTCATCAAATTATTTCTGTCACATTATGATGTCCACAGGGAGAAATGTTTCAGTCGCTTTATGAAGTTGGTTATTGCTTTTCATGTATCATTTAAACCCTTCCTTTTATAGATCAATACAAGTGACGGTTTATGTTCATGACAAGAGGAATCTCCCTCTGTGCAGGCCATCGCAAGACATTTTTATCATCAACCAATGAAAGAGACTAACTAATGAATGAATAAGTTCATGTTTGCATTTTAGGAATGAGAGACTGGTTGGCGTATTGATGAATGTTTAACTGCTTTCTCATTTTGTCGTGTGTGTGTGAGATGATTTGGTATGCATAATAATGAAAATTATCAAAATTCTAATCTCAAAGTACTACAGTTAAAAACTAAATAAAGTGCATCTTCCAAACACAACAAGAATTACTGACAATAGAGTTTAAAATGACTGTAAAATCTAAAGATCACATACATTTACACATACACACGGCAGTGGATGCCGCAACAAGAACACCTGTAATATATAATACAGTCTGATGCAATAGCCTGGCAATATACACTGGCTTCATGGAACTAATAATGTTCAGTTTTTGTCAACTCTGTCACAGAGGTTTTGGCTCAGCTCTATTAGTTTTTGAGATCAACATTAGTCGTGTTACATTAAATTACATTATACTGTTCAGGGCTGTACGTTCACTTTTATTTATACATAGCACTGGTGCTACAGAGGTTGAAAGGTTTGTAGCATAGGCCATGAAATTGTAGCATGAGTATAAAATGTCTGTTACCATTTCTAAATACAACCATAAGTAGTGCAGTTCATCACAGGTACACAAAATTCAAACCTTAACAAGAAAACATTTTCTTTACTTACCCATAATGGTAAATTGCAGGGACATAACACCTCTTGCTATACAAAATATTCATATATTACACTTCAAATAAGTGGTACAAATCTCAGTAAATTTATATCATCATATATACAATATTATTTATATTAAATTCATATTATTCATACTGTAAAGTGTTTTTGTTCTATTACTAGTGATTTACACAAACAAACATGGGAAGCAGTGTAAAAAATGTCTTTGTTCTGAACAGATTCAAGTCACTGGCCACAGCTATGGTCTGTGGGTAGACATCACTTAATAAAAGAACTCATTATATAGGCTATTCACTCAAAAACAAGCAATATATACAAACATACCTTACACCATTTAAACCGATAACTCTTGTATAAGGAAAAGCATCTATGGCAAGAAGGTAATGTTGGGAAGTATTGTGTTTTTTTTTTTTACATTATTCCTTTTTTAAAATGCTGTTACCCATTACATCAGGGTTGTCTCCTCAAATCTTTTTCTGGAGCCTCCCTGCAACAGAACAAGAATAGAAAGTTAGCAAAGGGAAATCCTTTTTCCACTCTGCGTTATATCGATACATTTTCCCTTTCGTTTTGCCTTTATTTTCATTTCATTTCATTTGAGTTTCTTTTTTTTCTTCCTAGCGGGCTCATTTGGGGTTTTGGTTTTGGTTGATAACCTGAAAATACCGCCTCGTTTTCTCATGTCACTTAGCTCGACTCGCTGAGGAAACGACATAGAGGCAACGGCGTAAGAATTATCCGATTGTTCCTTAGGAATTGTTGCACTGTACAGCCCAAAGTTGTGTTTTTGTGTTGCAAATTGTAAAAAAACAGATTGTGTTATTAATCTTTTGTTAACCAGTTTTTCACCTGTTAAATGATCAAATCAAAGCAAACAGTTAAGTTCCTGGATTTTTTAACACAACACAACACAACACCAGGACAAACTATGGCTTCACAAATTAACACAGAGCTGGATAGTTGGATGAACTCTCCACTAACAGTATAATCATCTAAAAGTAGAGTTATACTCCACTCGGAAGAAACGGCTGTTATTAATCCTCTAATTTTGATGTTATCCTGGCAGACACTTGCCCGGGCTTAAACAGGGTTTCATTGGGCCAAATGAGAGATTAGAAGTCTTAACTCGGAGCTTCCCACTGAAAAGTAGTATCAGTTGTCTCATGGCTCCAGTCTGATTGGCCTGGATCTAAGGGGCTAGCTAAGTTCACAGTTCAGAGAAACAACAAGTGGACCAAACACAGCAATGAGTGAGAAGGTTAAAAAAAGCATTCAGAGGGCCATTGGTACACGTCTACTGGAGTCATGCTGTAATTGAAGGTGCTCTCATCCTTATTCTCTGGGCTGTGGCAAGTGAACACTGTCTGCTGGACCTGCGCTTTCATTAGGCTTTGTATTTCATGCCCTTAGGAGCAGAACAAATTGACAAATTGAGTCTCTGTTTCCTTTTGCTCCGTTGCTCATTACCCAAGAGAAAGATTAAAAAGCATTCTCTCACAGGCTGTGTTACATAATACTACCAAAGAATGGATGAGTGTACATTGTACTCATTGTATCATCAAAATACTGGACACACAAGAGGCGTTAACCAACCATAGCCATGCTGACCTCTCACCAACCCACTCTAGCTCGTCTTTGTGGCAATATTTGCTCTCAGTAATGGGTAAAAATTAAATGTAGAGTACACAACCACATCTCATCATCCCTAGAAGCATGGTTTAAAAACTTTTAGGTATTGCAGGAATACTGAATCTAGTAAAGCACTGACTCTGGTCGAGGTCTAGGGCTGTGTTTCCATGGGGAACCTCTCTGGCAGCGCAGACTTGTTTTTTTCCATGTTACTTTCATCAGAAAGGATGCATTCCTGGGATTTTACAACAACGTGGAGAGCCTAGCTTTTAAAGAACACAGTGCATGTTAAAAATATTCCAACGTCTAGTTACAAAGCAACGCGCTTCAGATGTGATTTCAGCAGGCAGCAGACCAGCAGCACTGGTGCCTCCCAAAAGTGTCTGTTTTGTGCTGTTAGCTAAAAAAAAAAGGAGGTACATTGTAGTGGACCCAGGATCCTCAGGGGCTGACAGAGAAACTATAACTTCCATTATAGTATCATTACATAAATTATTCAAAGTATTTACAGAACATTTAACTTAATTAATTCCCATTACTTTGCAAATTGCAATAATTGTGCTGCCTCAGTGCATCTTTAACTAAAAAAACATCTGCCTCTGTAGCACAACAGCCGCTAATTGAGACACTCCTGCATTTTGCATTCTTGTTTTCAGGCTTCATTAAGAGAAAAATGTGGGCAAAACACAAATTCTTGCATTGTGAAGTGTCTCAATGAGTTTATTCCTCTGAATTATGAGCTGTTACAAGAAAGAGAGGTCCATCAAATTTCAGATATAAAGTATAGGAAGACTGACTTGAACAGAGTTTTCTTCCCATGTTCAAGTTAACTTACTCAAAGTAAAAGTTTTACAAAGAACTAGAATAGTTGCTACTTTTACTCAGTTTAATTTAATGTCTCAAAACTTAAATTGGGTTAGTCTCCTTAAGACAGTTTATCTAACACTCTGGGGTTTTTTTTCTCTCGTCAACAGATGTGTACCTGCTCACCCTTCCAGATGACCAGAAAGTGAGCGTCACCACAGTAACAGTTGGCCAGAGCGCCGTGTTGACTTGTGCCATCACAGGGGAGCGGAGGCCTCCTATATTGTGGAAGAGAAACCATCAATATGTGAACTCCTTGAACCTGGAAGACATCAGTGTAAGAGCCGGCTGTCATCGCTCTGTTTGATTTATTGTTTATAGATAGATACATGGGTAGATAAATACGTAGATAGCTAGGGTAGATACGTAGTGGACACAGATATATTGATAGGTAGATAGATACATTATGGGATTTGTAGTTGAATGGCTCTAACACATGCAGTGCACAAGTCTAATTATTGAGTTTTCACGTTGTGAAGCATCATCAATTCTTAACGACTGTTTCAGAGCCGTCCCCTTTTTTTGCAAGAGCTGTAAATTTCAGTTAATTTCATTCTATATTTCTTTCTCATCATATTTCAACTTTATTTTTTTGGCAGTGGCTCAGATTGTCAGCACATTTTATTTGACTGTTGGCGCTGGCTTTGTATTGTAGGTCTGACAGTAATCCAGGATGTCAGTTTGTGTTCTTGGTATCTGTGTTTAGAGACTGCTAGGAGGGACAGGGATTTCAGACAAAGAAAGAAGATGAAGGGGGATACCAAAGGGGTTCAGCCCTAGAGGAAGGACCTACTTTTACAACTCGGTGAAAGACTGTATGTGTGTATTTCTCTGTCTGTGTGTGTGTTAATCCGCATGCACAGCCCCAGACAGCCCTTTGTGTCACTTTCATCCACATCAAAAGGAGCAGGGACACTTATGTGGTGAGGTACAGAAAAGGCAGACCTCCTTACCCTTTTCCTCTCTGTATGTCAGGGATGGCCAAGATGAGTGTGATACTGCTGTGCATAATTAAGTCAACACTGTCGCAGTAGATAAAGGGAGACCCAGCGAAGCCACTAATGTAACATTAAATGTTGATGACCCTTAAAATGAGTAAGAGGCACCCAGCTGTCGCCAGTCATCCTTGGCACCATCAACTGGCTCTAAGCTAGCGCACTGGTGATGGTTGTTGGTGATGTGTGATTCCCATAAAGATTGGCGCCAACACCGTGTGGTGATTTTTAGGTCTTGCATATGAGAATAACAGCTTTTCCACTGTTTTCCTTTTTTTTGTCATTTTCTATAATATATTACATCTGCTTTTAAGAAATTCATGGCCAAAAAAGATGTATGCAAGTGCTGGGTGTAACAAAAAAAGAAATGGCAAGTCAGATTATTTTTGAATATCTTTTGGAGGATTTATGGGAGAACAAAAGACAGGTGCAGAGGTCTTGTAAGGTCAACGCAGGCTTTGATCCATCTTTCTTATATTGTTTTCCAAGAACTGTTTTACATCTTTTTTTGCAAATTCAATAGAAATAGTTTTTGTTTCATCTCCTGATATTGCCTGAAGACACATAGCAGAGTTCAGTGTCCCCACCAGGGATGGTCTTTGTCTGCACTTCACACACTGTCATCACTTTCCTGGATATAAGATCTTGCATAGGTGTATTTCAATTCAAATGTCAGCTCAGGGATGAACGCTTCTGCTGCCAAATGCTGTTCAGTATATCTGTTGTAGCAAAAAAAAAGCTTTGTGTGAAGTTCATCAATAGCTGGAATAATGACAGTATATAGAGCAAGGACTTGAAACGACCAATTATCCTTTAAAAATGTTGGGCATTGCTATAATTTATCATTATCACTTTTAAAATATGTCTTTTTTCACCTTTTTACTGTGAAATCAAAGTCTTTATTTTTCCCCTTTATTGAGACAGCGGAAAGGAGAACAGGATGTGTTGGTAATCAATCAAAGCTTGGCCTTTTGTGGTTTGCAACCATCATTCTCCTGGAGAAAACATCAAATCAAAACATCATTTGATTTCAGTCCAGAGAACTCATAGCATAGTTATACATCATAGCTAGAACAGAGCAGAAAGAAAGATGCAACTAACAGTTTGCATTTTAATTAACCCTGAACCACTTTGATACTCCCAGGATTTTTATATTGCTTGTATTTAATGTTGTTGAATAATATTGCACTTCCTCTGTCTCTTTGGTACATACAGCATGTTGACTTGATGCCAGTGCAGCTTCATGAATTGAGTCTGAGTTTAACTACTACAGGGACTAATCTGTCTCTTCAGACTGAGGGAACTCGCTGTACTTTGACCCTGGAGGTCTGCTATTGTCAGATTTTATTTTTTGTTGGTGTCTAACAAAGCCTGAGTTTACAACCTCTGCTAGTGCACGATTACCTCCAGAGCAGCTAACACCACCAGCAAGTGAATCAGCATGAGCGCTAACGGTCTCTTGTGGCTCATCAGAAAACTGTGTGCAAACCACGCAGCACCAAGAGAAACTACCAATGGAACATGAGCGGCACACCAACGATGGCTTAATCCAGATTTATTTTTGGCTCTCAGACTTCCAGTCAATCATTGTTGTTCCTTCCAGAGAGGAGAATGGATTTCGTCTGCACCTGGCATCCACAGACTAATTCTAAATTGCCTTGCAGACAATTTCTGTATAATTGCTGGCTGTTTATTTGTGAGTATCCACTGCCAGCCTTAATTAGTCATATTCCTGTGAGTACACATGGGAGGTTTATGTATTCTAATCTCGCAGGCCTTCCCAGTTTACAATGTGTCTATTTCCAAAATTTTGTCGACATTCAGACGCATTAATCCCAGTGGTGCGCTTGTATCCCGGAGTTCAATAGAGCCTCTCTAAATTTTGACAAAGCAGCTTACTGTAATTCCATGAAGTTGACAGTTGCTGGCTATTGCATCATCATCCAAGGCTGTCAGTATTTCAGTCCTCCCTGAGTGGCCGAGCCAAAGACACAGTTGTGTTGTGTGTGTGTGTGTGTGTGTGTGTGTATAAACATTCATGTTTGTGTTTGGGGCCGATTCTGTGGCCCCAGAAATAGTTCGTGAGATGAGAAATGCATTTGATATTTTGTAAGTCTTAAAAAGTTTGGAAATCCAACAATGTGGAAGTGTATTTTGGAGATAGATTGTGAAGTTTGTGTGAAGTATTCATCAGCTACCTTTTGGGGTAACATGTCCTAGTAAGTCAACTTGCAAGGTCACTATAAAAATATATTGGATTTAGAACCAAAATATTTGAATTCAATCATTAAAAGAAGAAAATGTGTTTTGAAGACTGCAGCTTCAACAGGAATAGATATAACACAGGAAGCAGTACAATCTGAGCTGAATCTTTCATCTTCCTCTTTCTTATCTTGTCCATTGGAATAGGTGTATTTATCTCCTATAATGCCCTGGTGCTTTATTCTGGTGGGTTTCACATTATTTTTGCATTGTGGAGATGTACCATATGTAACATTAAATGTGTATGATTATTGATAATATCTGCATTCAGTTTTGATCAGTGGTTACAACCTTGTGTGATACAATTTGTATACTTCCTGTGCTGTTTCCAGAGGATGAGTAAATGAAGCTGTGCAACATTATATAGCAGATAACATGCATCTTACTGAATCACAGTGGCCTGTCTTATATCTCCAACTTCTATCAAGAAGAATTTTTTTGTTGAATTAATTATCATGTACTACTCCTATATTATCCTGATATTAGATCTACATCAAGGTCTATACTGTACTTATCTGTTGTCTGTCTGCTTCAAAATCTATTTCTTATCATTGATTGAACTAAACATCTGAATGTTTGACCTGTTTTTCTCCCCAACAGATCGCATCCCAGGTAGGGTGTTCTTTGTTTTTTTTTTTGTATAAACAGACTGACTGACATTGATTTTTTTTTCTCCGTTCCATTCACAAAAAGCCCACAAAGCTAGTGATGTGCCTACAACAGATGCATGATACTGTAATCGGGGAACATTGTTTCTTGAAAATCACATGCTGCTGAATCTTTTTTTAAATGCCATTTTTTCAAAGCTGTGAGCACCAAAAATAAAATTTCATTGAACTCCATTATGTTGGGCTGGAGGCAGACATTTTAGCAGCAGAAATCTCATCGGCACACAAAACGGAAACTGTGTAGATACCCCAAGAGAAAATGTGATAATTTGGGTGAACCAGCCCTTTAATGTCAAACTACTCCCATTTTTAGTGTTGCCTCAATATTCATTCATTGTGGGGCAACATGTTTCCTTCATATTTATATACCCCGCAGGGTATTTCCACTCAACATATTGTGTTCCTCTTAGAAAGTTTCATAAGGCCATGCTGGAAACTTCGTCAAAGGCCATTTTCTGAAATGCCTCGTCACTACCAGAGGTTAGCTATCCGATGAGGTGGCTCTTTAGTGTCCTTTCAGAGGTGACCTGGCACTGACAGCTTTATTAATTATAGTTTCTTGAGGGCTATGGCCTGTTTGTAAATCCACCTCTACCTGCCCTTGTCTCCCTTCCCTCTGAGTAGTCGTACACTGGCCTGCTTTGTCTGCAGAGAGCTGGGTGCTGGGTGCTGCTGATAGCTAAGGTGAGGGTGGTGAGGTGAGGTGGAGGAATCATGTCGACAGCCTCCGCCGTGGCTCGTTCCACCCCTCTGAGTTTCATTTCTCCCCCCATTCATTTTTCATTTAAGAAGGTGACACAATATGCTCTCAGCCCAAGGGGCCAAAACGCACCATCGATTTCCCCTCATATTGTGAAGCTCTGATGCTTCACTCAGCCCGAGCCGTTACCGAGCTTGTGGGTTAGATTGGAGCGCACCAGGACGAACTGATAAACACACTGTATGCCTGTAAACATGATGGCTGACTCTCCTCGCTTGTCTGTAGACATTTAAGGAGAAGCTGAATGCCAAGATGTAAACACCCAGCAAAGATGTGATTGAAATGTTAAAAGCTGTTTGAGAAAAGGCACTTTTCTTGTTATGAACTCTTCTGAAAGAGGACTTGTAATTAGGGCTGCTAACTCTTTTTTTCTTTTAATAAAAGAAGACTGTGTTCAGTTATAAGAAACGAGGAGCATGGGGGCAGACTCATGGACATTCTTAGGAGCCAAAGTTCACACCACTAAAAGATATCTGAATGATTTTTTTAATGCATGGCAGCAATCAGGAATTAACACGTTTTGGCACATGGCCTTCATCAAGTTAGTGGTCACTGAAGAAAACCCTAATGAAGGCTGAGTGCCGGAGCACGTTCATTTCTGAAGAGCTGCTGTGCATCAGAAAGTGGTGAAAAGCTATTATTGTGAGCAAGGCAGTTCATTTGTTTCCAAGATTTATGATATAATCACTTGATTTAGTTAATGTACTAAAATGACTCATTTAATTTAATGTAGATTTATAGAGTTTTTTCCTCAAATTAAACACATTTAAATTTAAGAGATAATTTTTCCCAATATGGGGTGCCCCGGTAGCTAACCTTTCGAAGTAACTCTCAAGTGATAGTGTATGTAGATCACACGTACACTCAGAGCAGGGATAGCCAATCAGCCATAAGCAATTAAGCTGCATCTGCCCCGCTGTTTTTTTTATTCTTTTAAAAAACATTCTAACATTTTCTTAGCAATATGTTATTCCTCAAATGTACATGCAGATAATGAAGATGCATGGAAAGTGATTGTGAACAAAATCAATGCTACCCTTTCCTGAAAACTTTGTTCTGAATTCCTTAATTACATATTGCTTCAAATAACAAATTGTACATCATGGCCAATGATATATTTTATGGTCATTCCAAAACATGTCTCAGAAGATGCATGCTCGGTATTGCACGGTCTCTGTACTGCAGTCATTTAAGACCGACAGACTACTCTTAACCAACTACTCTTAACCAACTTAAGACATCTTCTGAGTATTTGTATGTCTAAAGAGATTTGACAAATAGCTTTTATTCTTAAGTTTGCGAGCAGGAGTAAAAGTTAAAGATGTTTACTTTTTCACGCAAGTAAAAGATTTTATTTTTAGCAGTTTGAAAAATATGGAGCCAGAACAGAAAAAATTAATTTTATTGGAAACAATCAACACCCCCGCTTTTCATGCAGTTTATTCACTTTTTAAGAACATAATACCACCTTAAGACTTTATATAATACAAAAAACTATACAGTGGCTCAAAACACTACAGTGGCTTGTCAAGATGGCTTTTTACTGCAACGTGATCTTAAAAAGATAAAGGCAGACATTTGCTTTTTGCCAGACGGAGTCATCACACCGGCACACCGTCAATAGGCTCATTAGCTTTGGGGGCTTCTGTCTGTGCTACAGCTGAATAATTTATTTTTGTGTTTGCTCTCTTTCCTTGTCCAGCACCATTTTTTTTTGTCTCCACTGGCTTAATAATCACAGCACAGCATGAATTAATCATGTTTCAGTTGGCTCTACATAAGTTAACATCATGGATAGGTTTTGGTTTAATTACATCTTTTGTTTTGCTTTAAATAGGCCACATTGAAGTGCAACATGTTTTGTGGATTTGTGGGACATGCATGTTTACCAAAGGGTAACAACTCACATTTTGGCCTTTTCAGGGACAGTGACATTTAAAATGAGCAGCAGAAGTTATTTTGATTGACTGTGTGTCTGCAGCACTATATTTCCCTGTTTTTGTTTTGAAAGCAGCTAACACGGTGTAATTTCTACACTAATCAATTATAGCCTCAGTCCCTTTCCATCAGATCACTTTCCTCTGATTGGAAAAATGACATACCAGAAAACAATTTTTCTTAACCGTGATTTTGACAGATAGTTTCCACAGTTGTTTTCTGTGGCACCTAATATCTTTAAGTTTTGACTAAGATTGATGGAGATTACTCTACAATGTGCCTTTTTGGACTATTGTTATACTTTTCATTTCCTATGCATTTCCTATCTTCTCATCTGCACGCTGCAGGCTTGTTGCATTCCCATTGAAACAGTTCATTTCCAGCTTCACATGCCACCATCACTTCTGCACCGTTGCAGCAAGAACACCAGTACATTCTCTAATTCATTAAGACTTATTTTTCTCTTTCTCTTTCTGGTAGGACTTTGGGGATGATGGCTCACTGTACATCACCAAGGTGACCACGACCCACATGGGCAACTATACCTGTAATGCAGATGGCTACGAGAAACTTTTTCAGACCCACACTCTTCAAGTGAATGGTAAGAGGACTACACTTTTTTGTTTAAATAATTTCATCATCTGCTGTACAGTACCGGCCCCTGTGGCCCCTACAAGTCTCTTTATACTCTTAAAGTCCAACTGAAAATAATTGCTTTTTTTTGTCTGATCAGCATACACATCTCCTCTGTAAATCACAATGTATCCTGCGTTATTCTTTGAGAAAAAGATATCAATCTATGTACCCAATTCTGGTTTTGTTTGTTCCAAATTAACCATGGTTGGTGATTTTGGTCATGTTAAACACATCACTACAGTGGGTGTTTACAACTACAACTGCAGCAAATTAGAGGCAGTATAGTCAGTCATGTGTTCTTTGAATCAACAATACAAAGTAGAAAAGTGGAAACCCACTTTTAGGAAAATATGTTGGGTTATTACTTTAAGTATATATTCCTGGGACACAAAGGCCCTTTCCAAAAGGGTTCCTCCCCAGCAACACTTCAGAACAGTGCGTCTCTGAATAGCTGTGGATGGCACTCCTTATCAATGGAGACGGCGCTACAGATAAATGGGTAAACTGTGTGACGCCATGCTGCTCTTAGGAAGCAGCCGTCCCAACAACTATTGCACAAAACGGCACATGTTGTGCCATGTGCTGTTTTGGTGTCTTTTTAGCTACTTCTACAAATGCATAATACTCCACAAATCAACATTACTGTTATAAAATGAAATGAGTGATAACATTACAGAAATGTTTGACAGAATAGAAATTTGTGTGACATCTTATTGCATGTGTACTTCCGTTCAGGCGTAATGAAGTATTGTGAAGGTATGGTCACACTAGTGTCACGGCACAGGTAGTACTGGTAAAATAATTTAAGTCTAGGGGCCACAACATACCTAAATGCCTTGGTTGTCAACACAAGAAGGTATGAGGGCCTAACCTGAAACCCAGGCGAGTTTGGCTAGCTTTCCGCTGTCTCTCCACTCCTTCCCCGCCATGTTGCACACTCGACTGCGTGGCTGCCGGCTCAGTCAGGTCTGCTTCGGTCCTCTTTTAATATCAACAGCCATACCCAGAGCTGTACATTGGCTTCAATTCATTTGGAACTGTTAACTAATGATATGACTATTGTGATGAAACACATCAATGCTGGTGTTAATATGGACACGTCTTACCAAATTTATAAAAATCTGCATCTCATGGGTTAAAAATGGCTCAACACGCCATCTACTGTTTTAAATCAGCCCTGAACCTGCAAGGCCAATGCTGACATAGAGTCAATCTGTTGGGAGGTCCAGTAGACTTGCAGATCATAGTTAACCATTGTTAAACTCTGACCGGTGAATTGTACAGTCAAATAGATAGATGTACCAACCTCGATGCCCAATTTCTGTGAACAGTTTTATATTCCACTTCCAGCTAATTGGTTAGGGATAGTGTTCAGTATGGTGAACGTGCCATGTGAATGCAGAAACAAAAACCATATGGAGAGGACAAAGGTGCCACTGGATTGAGATTGAGTTTGTGTGAATGAGCCTGTTTTCTCCCATACTGGTCCTAATGAGTTGAATGTGAATAAGCTCCACATCTTCATTACATTTGACAAACAGTTCATTATCATTCTTCTAAAAGATTACTCCAAGGTTAATTGCAATGATATACAGGTCTTATTATACCAAGTATTGTGTTTACAGAAACAGAGTGAATCTCATGAGACCGATTACTTTTGGTCATAATTGATACAGAAACTTCTAGATGACCTTTTTACGGCAGACTATGAATTTAACATTCTTAGTCTGGGTGAAGTCTCTAAGTACCAGCTATCACCCTGCCATGTATTCTGAGATTTTCAAAAACTCAATTAAGAAACAGCTGAAAGAGAGGGTAAAAAACTGCATTCAGAATCCTGTCCATCACTCTGAGGCCTCATGAGAATGACAAGATATATAGTATTCGGAGTTTTATTCAGACAAGCTGATGAATTTTAGACTGGAGGGTACTTTTAGAGAAACATTTGATTTCCCTGTGAAGCAGGCAGAGAGGTTTCTGTTTTGTAAGCTTGTGCAGTGTGTGGAGGATCATTCAGGAATTTGGGCTTTGATCCTTTTTTTCCCCACTTCAGTATCTTCGTTGTACACTATCATCTTTAAGATGTTGATGATGTTGTGATTATTTGTTATCTTGAGTATGTTGTGTCTGCTCTTGTTTTTTCATCTATAGCTCTTTGTTTGTTGCAGTGACCCCACTTTGCCCACAGGAATCAATAAAGTTGCATCTAATTTGTACTGTGGCTGCAAAGTTTGTCCACTCTCCCAGCCACTTTAGCAGTAAACAAATCGTTGTTTGGGGTAAATTAATGAAAGTCTTGGTTGAATCGTCAAATGAACAAACCACTTCTGCTGCTGGAAAAATAAATTTAGTTTTCCACCCTGGAAAGCTGCATTCATTTTGAAAACATAATTTTAAATGTAAGTATTTGTGATGTGTAAAATGTAACAATATGGTTTCTAATGTTGTGTTTACTTCTGCCTGGCAGCATCATCTTTCAAAAGGTAGCTCTAGCTGTTTGCAGTTATTAATAATGCATAACACATACATTACTGATGCAGTATACATGCACACCTCTTTGTCAATGTCATTTCTCTCACTGTTTTTGAGAATGATCTAATTATACCCTTCTGAGTATTACTACCTTATCCCGATGGGGAGTTGTGCGCCCCTGTGACCCTGGCAGTCATGTTGTTGGGGTTAAAAGCTCCTGGTACGGACGCCCAAGTGAGGGGGTGGGGGGGATGTGCCTGGCGCCAGAGCCTTTACCCGTGGGCCTTGTTAGGAAGTAATGTGAGACTGTCACCATGTAAGCCTGCAAGGTTAGCTGTAGGTGGCAAAGGATGCGGTGTGCTGATCCCTGGCTACAAAACTGGCCCTCAGGACCCGGAATGTCATATCTCTTGTGGGAAGGGTCCAGGGCTGGAGGTGAAGCCATTACAAGTAGATATATCCAAGTAGATAAATAGTAGTTGAGCCCACCTCGATGCACAGCAGCAGCTCTGGAACCAGAATCCTTAAATCAGGGCTGGACTGTCTCTTCACGAGTTGCTGCGCTGTTGTGGGGATACTCACATGTTGGAGTTTTCCCCGGAGAGCAAGAGGGTTTCCCACATGTGACTGCATGTTGCAGAGAGGACGACTCTGACTGTTGCTGTGCCTATAGTGCCGAAAAGGAGTTCAGAGTATACTGACTTGTAGTGTCAGAGTGTGTGTGTCACCTGGGGACATCATAGGTTTGTTTAGGGGGGTTTGGGTAACAGCAAAGAAACCAGGAGAGGAGTGATTAGAAGGAACTAGACCTTAAACAATTGGTCGATCAACAGAAAATAATTCTGCAACGATTTTGACAACAGATTCATCTTTTCAGTAATTTCTCAAGCAAAAATGCCAAATATTCTCTGGTTTCAGCTTCTCAAATGTTGTTGTTGTCATATATGATAGTAAATTGAATATCTTAAGGCAGGGGTTCCCAAACTTTTTCAGCTCGAGACCCAAAAGAGAAATTTGGTTTCTCTCTAAACAGCCCCGCACACAGCATCTCAGCTGAACAGACCAGCGTATGAATTCACATATCCTAGCATTGTTATGCATTTTACTCTGCCAATTGGCACCCAATAAAAACGGGTCCGTGACCCATTTTGGGTCACGACTCTAAGTTTGGGAAAGACTGTCTTAAGGTTTAAGACTATCAGACAAAACAAGCGAATTAAAGACATCAGCGTGGCCTCTGGGAATTGTGAATGTAGTTTTTCCACTATTTTTTTTACATTTCATAGACTAAATGATTAATCAGTTAATCGAGAAAATAATCTGCAGATTGATCGACAATGAAAATAATCGTTAGTTGCAGCCCTAGGAGGAACAGCCTGCTTGATATAAAGTGTTGTGGGGTTTTTTTGTTTTGTTGTTTTCTGTACTAGGCATTTACTGTCCATAATGACCAACATGTTAGGCATAAAGTAGTTCATAAGTGTACCTTATACAGAGCAACTTAGGCCAGTGATAGACTTTGCAGTCATACTCTGACTGGCAGCCATATGTGATGGAGAATATTTTGAAGAGAGAAGAACTTTCAAGTGCACATCACTTGAAACGTTGAACCAAAGCTGCTCCTGCTGCAAATGATCAAAAACATACAAACGTTCTGTATCTGTTCCTAAAGACATACATTTTTATCTGTTTTTGTTAAATTCCTACATTTAGCATACATGTTTAAGATAAGATAAGATAAGCCTTTATTGTCCCACAGTGGGGAAATGTTTTTAGCGTTGCAGCAGCCAGCAAAAGTGTCATAAATAGTCCTATACACAGTATAGACAGAAATAAATAATAGAGTGACTGAGTGCAGTTGTAAGTATGAACAAATAGATAAGATATTTGACATACAAATTGATTTTTTTTAATTTAACATATATTTCTTGATAATATATTTGAATAAAAAGACCTTACGCGTCCGATACAAATGCAAATAAGCATAAACATAGCATCTACAGTAACATACTTTTTATCATCTTTTCCGATATCTTGCACTACCCTCCTACTTTTTCATACGAGAAGTATTAACAATATCACAACCCTATTTATATATACTGTATATAAACAAAATTCTGGCACAGTAGCTCTTTTATAAATAATGAATATTTCATATTAGTATAAGTATAAGTTTTTTCTTCATTGCTTTTCATTCTTTTAAGCAACATATCCTCTGTGGACTTTGTCTAAATTTTAATTTTACTATTCTGATTCCTTGCAGTAAATAAATAATCAAATAAAAAAACACAAAAAAGAAGAAAATTAGCCCAAGCTATGCACACACACACTAGATGACACCTCTTTAGAGGTAGAAAAGAAAATGCATGCAAAAACAGCATAGTGACATTCCCTGGAGATCCATTATGTTTCTTAATTTCTGTCCTAGATCTTTTTTAGAACAGCTCCAGTATTTTTTTTTCTGTTTTTACTTTTGTTTTACCCTTGAAAAGTACTTTTTCACCGGCTATGTGATGTACATGTAATGCATTGGATTCAGGCTCTGGACAAAACTGTTCTCTGAGCTGGATTACTCCCACATCTCACTGGGAGGCATGAAGCTCAGGTGAGAGAGTACTCACAACTGAGAGAGGAGGCTTTCATCACAGTGTGTGCATATTTGTCATGGTGTGTGTCTGTGAACCTCAGTGTGTGTGTACAGTACATCATAGTGGTGTATGAGTGAGTATTTGTATACATGTGATAGAGATGGCACAGGATCATGTGATATTTTGAGTGTGCGTTATTCATGGATACCTGACACCAGTCGTAACATTATCAACAGCCACGAGTTCAATTTGATTGAAGAGTTGTAACAAGTCTGCCAGGCTTAGTTGGAAATCTCCCAGTAGTGTGACGGCGAAGTGGTCTCCTGCCATGATGTGTTCTTTGCTTTTGTGTGTATGTGTGTGTGTCTGCACGCCTGCTCATCTTCTAGAGCGCCATGGCCGACGGGAGCCTTGCTGAGTGATTGACGACTGGCTGGGGAGCTTTATGATGGAGCTGTCAGGCCTGCTGGGTCGCATTCTCCTGGCAGTGGCTCTCCTGACACTCTCAGAAACACATCAGAATGCAGCTTCTCTAGCATCTTGTCTGAAATGAGATTTGAGTGGAAAAATCCCACCAACCGGCTCGCTCCTTTCATTTTCACGACTGTCCAGGCAAAAGAAATGGTGATTTGCATGCAGGAATTGGGTTTACACATGCACATTGGTGGAGTGTGTAAGTGAGGTATTTTCAAAAGGCAGAGAACACACTTTTCCTGTTTAGAAAGCTAAGAATACTTTCATGGTTCTATGTAGATGGTGGAAGATGCGTGTTTACGGTGAGAGTAGGAAGAACATTTATTGATGTCTTCAAACTAAATACTGAATGCTACCAAAGCTTTTTAAAATGCTTTCAATAATTTAATACATTCTTGTTATTATTTACATGCATTTAATATTATTTAATGTCATTAAATATCCATATATAGAAGGAGAGTTTAAAAAAAAGCCAGAGGCATATTTGCACTTTTAAGCCTCCTGTTTTACTGTCAAGCAGGTAGAGATGTCAGGAAACAACAGCTAACAAACACCAGGGGCTAGATGCATAAAACTATGTGGATTTACGACTAAAATTCTGTGTACACACAAAGACAGAAATATGCATATGCATTCTTTTGGCATGTATGCCGGATTCTGTTTTATAAATCTCAATCATCGTGGAACTGGACGCACGTGTGCAAGTCTCATTTCCACTCCCACAGTCAACATAAACATCCGTCTGCATACCAATACTTGTGCCCACTCCACCACTCATTAGACCTGTCAATGAGAAGAACGTCAAAGAAGCAGTGCAGTTTCACAGCATCAGCGGGGTTCTCCAACAGCACCAGAACAGAAACCACTATGCACGGCTGTGGCTATTTACAGCGCCCGTATCACTAATTAATCACATGTACCTGTATCGCCGCTGTGATATCGTTGTTAAATGTCAGGAGGATCATCAATGATTAATTAATAGAGCTCATATAAAGTGCTTCACAATTCAGGATCAAATTAAAAGATCATTAACAGGGAAATGATGGCTCGAATGTACATAAAAAGAATGGTAAATGTTAAATTAAGTTTATACATGCGCCTTTGGTTGACATTTTACAAAACGCTGTGTTGACTGCAAAAATAACACAATCAGTGAAATTGGCAAACAACCTAAACAAACAGTGTTTTACTATAAAGCTGTGTCTCTCACCTTATATTTCATGTTTTCTCTTGAAAACTGCGTGTACGCCTGGTCTGAAGTATGTTTGAGGTCCTCACATTCTCACCTCACATTTGCCTTTATAAAAATTAGTTCATGTGGGAAAAGGCGTACACATGGGTTTTGTTCGACACATCATTTACACATCTGCCACAGGTCTGAACTGTAAGATTGTGAACACCAACACCTAATGCTGATAACGTCATGTAGACAACTTCAGCTCCTTAAAGCTTTTAAACCACTTTAAAGACACAGTGAAACATTTTCCAAGTTTTAATCCTTTGTCCCTGTGTTCATATTTTTTTCCATTTATTTTTATTGCTGGAAACTTATGATATAACTTTAACAGATATTCAACATTTCCATTTTTCTTTTTTCACAGACCAGTAACAACAAAAACAATAAACACCCACCCACACCCACCCCAGTTAGCCTTTACATTTTTTTGTAATTAGTATATATGGTATATATTTATATTCCAAAAAGGAGAAAATAAAAGGTAGCAAGACAGAGAACCAGGGGTATAGAATCTGGTATCAGACCAGTCAGCACATCCCTCTATTGTTCAGTTCTCTCTTGGCATATGCAAAATATGTCCCAAAAAAAAAAAAATTTTAGTGTTTTTATATCAATATTCCTCTTTTCCTGTACAATATAAACATGTTTTGAATGACTCATCTTATGGCTTGGTTGAGGTCTAATTTGTTAACTTCTCCATCTTCCTCCTCATCCTGACTAACAATGTGGGTGAGGGAGGTGTCGGTGGAAGCCAACAGTTGGTATTCGATACACAGTGACACTTTTGATTGATCAAATGTGAATACAAGTCCTTCTCGTAACTAAACCCGCTCACCTATTCCATATCACTCATGAATCTGTCTCATTACTGAAGATAAAGACGCTCTGACTTCTGTTTCACTGTAACTTTATCATGTAACACATCTAACTGCTGATATTATGAAAAGAGTTCATCAGCCTAATTGATGCAACTGAGCAATCAGCTGGCACACCTGGTATTTATTAGCTGTTGTTTTGTAGCCACCTTCACCTGGTCCTGATGAAAGTAAAGTAAAACCAAAAGCTTGAAACTTCAAATATGCCTGTTTTGCCCCCACTCATATGTTTTAAATATCAGTGGATCTCCTGGTTTCAAATATTAGCATCATATTTGAAATACACTCTACACTCATATTAGTCACAATGTATTATATTTTATCAATAATTATATTTATTTTGGTTTAATAGTTTCATCCATTAATGTAGCTCATGTAAAAACCACTTGCTGTGTAGTTAATTGCCATCAGTAGCAAACAGTTCTTATCCTAAACTAACAACAATTATCCCAATTCTCCTGATAATATCAGCCAAATGTGTTGGACTTAATTACATACATTAAGTATAACTTTCAGTTATTTTAAATGCAACGATGCAACATTTTAATGTGTAGTCATCCAAAGCCTTCTAAACCGTTCTCTTTTTTCAAACAGTCTTCTCATTAAATAGATTTTCACAATTGGCTTACCACCTTTATCATTCCTTCATTCTACCTTACCTTCTACCTAGGGTGGAATTAAATAATTTACAACACTTATTGACCTCTATCAGTGACCAGTTGGAACTGCAATAGCATAGACGTCTACAGCAGCGCAGGGAATTCACCGACATGAGCTTTTTCTCAAATAATGGGCCTTTAACTAAGGAATGACCTTTATTGAGCTATACGGGCCGCCACTGGGAAGTTGAGCAACATTGATAGAACTTGGCTCCTCCTACACAAGTCTCTGAAAGCCCTCCACCCCTCTTATCCCCCGAGTAACAGTGGTGGCCAGTAACTGACGGACAGCAGTCACATTTTCACAGTAGAGATAGGTAAGCTAGATATTCAGAGCGAATACCTGACAGAAAAATCTATAAGAGCTAATACAATGCAAACTGTGGTGACACAGATTTTTATATAGCTTCTCAGACTTAAGAGTGAGGTGAGAAGTGATGAGCTCCATTGTTAAACTGTAGTTATGAAAGGCAGAAATTCAGCACTTGGTGCAGATAACATCTATTCATTGATGTTCATCGATAATGATATTCTCCTCCCATCAAAAGTAATTGGGTATTAGTGTAGTATCAGTATTTTCAAAATCAATTTGAACACCACAACAACGACAACAACGTTCTTCCAGCGTCATTTTCATTTTATAGGAAAGCTGCGGTACTAGTTGCAGTTAGCAGTTTTCACAACAATCAAAAAATATGCTGATTTAGGAGTCATCTCTGTAAGTCGACTTATAACCTTTACAGCTGTGTCCATCTCATCCACAGTTGACGCCATTTTTCATTTATCTATTTAGCTAGCTAGCTATGTAAGAAGATGACACCCTCGTTCCTCATCCTGTCGGTTTAACTCTGATTGGTCGATTGTTCCCTCAAACCATGGGAAACAACCACCAATAGGCACAACAACAGACCTATTTAAATCGCTGAACAACATTGGTCTGGAACCAGGCTAACTATAGTCCTCATCTATCCTTCTGTGCATACAATCCCAAAATCCAAACCAAACATTTAGATATGTTCCCTTCAGATGTAACATTAATGTATTCCATATTCTTATTACTTACCTATTAATTACCTTTTTAGTAACACATGATCTTTTGAAAAATCCGTTCAGACAGCCCTCTGCTTACTCAATATGCTCAGATTTCATACAGATATTTTAACAATGTTTCTTTGTTTACCAACATAGATATTTATGTAATTATACCATGCTGAACTGGGGTGAATACCTGTGTAGAACTTCACTTGGATGTTTGAGGAAACTAGGCTGGGTTATTAAAGTTTTGGCAGGCGGTGGGCCCCTCCCATCACAGATGTTTGGTTGAATTGGGTTCATGAAACCTACAGAGGACTCAACTGCAACTTCTGCTCTGCCTCAGCCACCTCTATACCCAGTCACAGCACTGATCAGAACT
Source organism: Macquaria australasica (assembly GCA_005408345.1). Taxonomy (NCBI): domain Eukaryota; kingdom Metazoa; phylum Chordata; class Actinopteri; order Centrarchiformes; family Percichthyidae; genus Macquaria; species Macquaria australasica. The sequence goes on along the minus strand of SEMN01000369.1, from coordinate 463,122 downwards.
GCACTTACCTACTCTGTAATTACACCTCTACAGGCTGCACCCACACTTTTACTGTAACCTATCTGACTCCTGTAGTGATGTTACCAGCTCTTATTGGATCACAGTCAGACATCTTCAGCACAAAGTACCAACCAGTTCCATCTTTTCAAATCACACAAGCAATTTACCCAAAAAGGTGTATGAGATGAGATGTGATCTCGACATCATGCTATCTATTTTCTATCAGTCTCAATAGCATCAGAAGATATTTCTATATACTGTATTGGCCCTAACAAAAGACCATCCTGATCATAAGATCAATACCCAGTCTCCTCTTTTTAGCACCTGTATCCAGATAGATTTTCAAGGCTAAAAAAATTATGTAGGCAGATGTACCATATTTGGAATCTTTTAAATCACACAAAAATATATAAATACAAAAGTAAACTATAGTAAACTGGCCTACAGGTATTTCTAATTCCATTTTACCATCTCAAAGAGAATCAGTATGAACTAGTGGATTAGTGTAGTAAACCACTGAAAACCCTCTGGGAAGCAGCTGGTGGAGTTAAATCCAGATGATTTTCCACACACTATTCCACACTATTCACACTACAGAGAAAAGCTGTTGAATGCGCAAGAAACTGTCAAGTCCAGGAAGTCCTTAAATATTAGATGACCCTGCCTTTTATAAACGTAGTTTCTGGAAAAACCACCATGTTAGATTCAGGTCAATAGGGCACACATCACCAAGCATACAGCAGAAAGAATGCATTTACATCTCAACCTCTTTTATATACTTTATATATATATTGTACTGTATGTGAGAGCTGAAGCTTCTGCTGAAGTGAAGTGTCTTGTTCCTGACAAACTAACTTGGATTTCACTATTACTGACCACTGTGGCAGAAATACTGTTTAGTCTTGAATAAAAAGGGCTTGTGGATCTATTTTGTTTTAATTCTACCACACCAATTGATACAACTTTGTGAGTTTGCCTGAGAGGTTTTATTAATGAGGTGCTCAAGGGAACCTGGTCAATCCATGCTCACACTCTACGGCTGTTGATTAATAGGCTGTTGTGGTTGTCGGCCAGCAACAAAGGTGCATGCCATGTGTGCCATGACCCCCAAATCTCCCCCCAACCACTGCCACACCCACACACACACACACACAAACAAACACACCCTGCCGTTCAGTCTCAGAGAGAGATCCTTAATCTTTAATATGTTCAGTATTCTATTTGATGTACTTGTATCTTGCTCTTTATTACACAGCAGTTTTATCTGATCATATATTTTAAACATACATACTGCTGATAACTTGCCATAAATTTACAATTCTAGGATTAATTCAATTTATTAAAAACAGAGCATAATTAGCTTCTTCTAACTTCAGCCTGAGAGAAGGGAAGTGTTGACTATTTGCCTTGCCTTCATAATGAGTACATTTACATGCACTCTAGTATTCTAATTTTGATCACATTTGGGATATTAAGTTTACATGGAGCATAGATGAACCTGGTTATTCAGCTCCCTTTATACAGTACGTGATTCTAATTATCTAGGTCTCCAATCATCACGGTTGAGGAAGAACTTAGTTTGGTTTCTGGCTACATGGACTCGGCTGCATTTAACACTCTGCTGGGTTTAGCTTCTCCATCTTCAGTAATGCATGGAAGTTATCCTCTGTAGGGCTGCAACTAACAATTGTTTTCATTATTGATTAATCTGCAGATTATTTTTTTGATTTACTGTTTTGCCTGCAAAATGTCAGAAAATAGTGAAAAATTACGCAATTCCCGAGAGTCCACGGTAAAGTCTTCAAATTGCTTATTTTGTCTAACCAACCATCCAAAACCCAAAAGTATTCACTATACTGTCACTTAATACAAAGGAGAGCAGCAAATCCTCACATTTAAGAAGCTTACTTAAGAAGCTTAAGAACCAGCAAATGTTTGCCATTTTTGCTTGAAAAGTAACTCAAATGATTAATTATCAAAATCAATTATCAAAACAGTTGCCAGTTAATTTTCTAGGACTCGACTAATCAACTTGACCAATTATTTCACCTCTAATCCTCTCTATTATATATTAGAATACTAGCATGCATGTAAACACACTCAATGGCAAAGTATTACACAAGTGGTTCTCAACCTTTTTTGGTCCAGCGCCCCCCTATCCATTATCCAGGCCCCTTACCGCCCCCCATCAAATAAAATGTAGGCGAATTGTCTTCCCTGAATATTAATGTTGATTATTTTTCTGTGTTATATCATTAAAAAAGTATGTCAATGAATGCCAAATAATTAGTATTATGATCATTACTTATTATATTTATACTTTATTATTATTATTATTATTATTATTGTCTTATATCTTTATAAAAGCATGTCACTGAATACCAAATAACAGATTGATTTTAACTGGACAGTTGGAATATCATCATTAGTTTCCCAGGGAGCAAAAAAAGCCATATGAATAGAAATTATATTGTTAAACAAATGCAACGGTTAGAAATTTGACATTCAAACTTTAATTAGGCTAGATAACAGCCAATCAGAAATGCCAAACAAGAGCGTTCTTATTAATTGTTCCAACGGAAAACAAGCAGCCTACTGAGGAAAAAGTCTGAGGCTACTGGAAAACAACACAAGGATTTTAACTTTAAAGGAAATCAGCACTGCAGGTTGCAGAGAAGCGATTGCGGTATTTGGACTGCACGTGGAGGACCTGGCTGAATCCCTACTCAACTATGTGTTGGGAAAGCAAGAAGCAGCAGCCTGGTCTTCTCCCAGAGAGCCAGGTAATGCTGGGCATATTTGACCCACATGCTGCCGCAGCCAGATGTGCAGAAAGTAGCCTAGGCCTTGTTGTCGCACTGGGTGTCGACAAGATGCACCTGGATAGAGGGCTCGCAGTCGGTCAGGTCTGCCTGACAGGGCTGCACCACCCATCCATGTCAGCCTTAACCATCCTCAGGTGGTCGGTGTAAATGAGGAGGCAGTAATCGGTAAGAGCCTCAGACACCTGCAATGAGTGTAACCACCAAATTGTTCTCGGTGCAGATTTTTTGACTATTCGATTTTTAACTGGTTATTTTATTGCTAATTAGTCTACTAATAAATGTGTCTTTATATTTATAATGCACATACGTCACTTATTATCCAACAGCAGATTTTTGAATGGAGTTTGGTCTGACATTATTTTGTGCTATTCCAGGCAAATTAAACCTGGTAAATGTCCCATGTTTTGGGATCTCAGATTTCCTTTTATTCATAGACTTGTTAAAGATGTTTAATGAAGATTTAAAGTTCACAACTAGACGAAACTGTTTTAGAAAGCTGCAGAGAAACATTGCAGGGGTAAACTCCGCCATCTCAGCTGGAAATCAGGACGGCTGATGCCATTGCTGTGACTCAGCTTGTCAGATTGCAGGTGTCTGGTTTTAATATTGTTTAAAAAATGTTTGTTTATGATGACTGTATAGTTTGTGTTAATATGGTTTGGCAGCGTTATCTTGTATGCAGCCATGCCAACAAAGTCACGTGAATTGAATAGTGTTATAGTGTGTGTCTGGATGCTAGACGCCAAGTTGCTTTCACGGGAAGTCCGACGCCGGAATATCCCTCTTGTAAATTTGTAACCATGGTGATACCACGGCGTTTACAGTGTAGAAATGAATGCTTTTAAGAGGAAGAAACTCTTAATTTCCTCCACGGGGAATACCAAGGATAAGAGCGTCTGTTTTCCTGAGTTGACCTGGAGTTGATACAGTAAATGGCATGTTGGTGAAATTTTATAGATGATTCTCTGACGTTCCGGTGAAGGCAGCATGCAGCTGCGTGACAGAAAGCTGACAGAAACACTGAAGTAAAGAATCTTGGTATGGAAATTATACACCGTGTCGTCTAGTCGCATTGTTGTAAATTGGGAGGTTTTAGAGTGTTGCAGACTGTATTTATTTGAAAGTAGTTGCAAGTTTCAACTCTCGTCGCGAGTCTTTGCTGTAAACTCAAATGCCCCCCAAGAACACCTCACTGCCCCCCTTTCAAAAATGTTCCTTCCAGCACCCCCAACATTCTCTGAACGCCCCCATTGAGAACCGCTATATTACACGTATAATGATAGGACATGCAAAATAGATAATGGATAGGATCAGATAGATACATGTTATGTAGACAGCAGGATCTCATCCTTTTAGGTGAAAATGCAAGACATACAAATCACAAAATTTACATGTTGCTTTGAAAGTATATACACCTTTAGAAATACTTAGATCACTGCTCTTATTGTATGTGCATTCAGGAAGGTTGACGTACAGATGCAGCTATAGATTCAACAACCTTTATTCACAGATCAATTTCAACAAACACGGCTGTCAAAGTAATTTACAGTAAACAATCGACACAAAAACGATAAAAAGAAGGAAAATAAAACCAGAGAAAGAACATGAGCTGCACACACCCAAAAAAAAGAGCTTTTGTATGCTTGTATGGGCATGTGTGAGGATATTATGCATGAGTAATAATCTTCACTCAAAAGATCGTACAAAATAATTTGTCTCCATGGGTTCTATTCAGTCAAGCTTTTAATACTGCTGAGGGGCATCGGCGTAACTGGAGTGTCTCTGCGACTGTGATTGGTAAAGTAACCTGGGTGCCGTAAGAACCCTCAGTGGCCCACTGTGGATGGCGTGTTGGCAGTCAGGTTGACGTGAGCTCCAAAGCCCTGGAGTGCCGTGGTTACCAGATGGCCGTGGCAACAATCTTCAGTCCTTTCACTCACCTGGCTGAGTAAAGACTTCCTCTAACCCAGTGCCCACAGGAAATGGTCTCTACAGCACGTCTGCCTTCTTAGCTTCTGCCAAGTCTCTCGCTCCACTCATGTCTCTGAAGTCTGTTTCAGAAAGGAGGGGAAAAAAAGGGGGACACTGATTTGGGCCACAGAGGCTATGAGGGATTGCTCAAAACAAGATGGCAAGATAGAGAAATTTCATGTCCCTACTTAAACCGCTGCCAAGTTGTCATCCTTATACGTGACAGGCTGTTGTGGAATGAGTCATGCTGCTTTTTTATGGTCGCTCTGAGACTTGGACAGTGACAATGAACTGTTTACAGTCACCATTTCTGTAGGAGAGTCTCTTCAGATACACTACTATCCTTTTGAACGGTTTTATCATTGTTATGCTATTCAGAGAAGGCTTCTTCCTTTAAAGGATTATTCAAATCCATTCTTTTGATATTTTCCATGTTTTGTGGAGCAAGACTAACAAGTTAGCCCCCGGGTGTAGAGCAAAACTTGTGGCACATTCTCAGCCAATGCATAAATGCATATTATTAATGTATTTGTTTGTTTTATTGATTTATGTTGATTTATGGTTCTTGGAAGTACAGTGTGTAGGAGAGGTTTTTTTTGTTTGTTTTTGCTTCAGGCCAGGGTAAAGAAGTATAACCCCAGCATGACAGTGGCACAATGTGCAGAAATGTGTAAAGTCAGCTTCTGGAACAGTTTGCAGAAGAGAGTGACATTTAGTTTGTGCCTTTTCTTTCTTCACACATTTTGTTTTCTCTGCTTCTATCCCCTCATCTCCTTCCCGACAAAAGGTTACATAAAATCAATGGCAACCAAGCAAAATCAATAACGTCCGGACAGAGGTCCTCTCCCTTATTTATCTATCTGATTTGTTTGGTTTCACAAAGCACATTATCCTTATCTAAAGACATTCAGCAATGCTGAAAATACACTCGATCGTATTGATAGTGTATGCTAATACCAAACCAAAAGTTCAGGACTTGGCATCTTCTCTAAAACTTCTTGTTCAATAAGGTTGCTTGTTTCCTCAAGTGGTACTAATGTAAACAATAGTGTGGTATGTACTGCATTTATTCATTTCTCCATCTCCTCTTTTTCACCATATTCCAGTTCCTCCCGTCATCCGAGTGTACCCAGAGAGCCAAGCCAGGGAGCCGGGAGTCACTGCCAGCCTTCGCTGCCACGCTGAGGGCATTCCCAGCCCCCAGCTAGCCTGGCTGAAGAATGGCATGGACATCACAACCAAGCTGTCCAAACAGCTCACCTTGCAAGGTACAGAGGAGTCAAGAATTTACTGCTCACTGCATGTACACTTATATAGTTTTATTCCCACTACTTCTACTTCCATTATTATATTTACTACTGCTGTTACACTTTTACTGCTACAATTGCTCTTTCAATTGCTGCTACTACCATTGAAATACATTTCACTGTTATTGCTATTATATGACCATGACTACTATCATACTGCTACTGCCAATAATAAATAACTTTATATGTGTAAAATGGGCTGGGCGATACAACCTAAAATCTGTATCAAGATCAATGATATACTTCAATAACAGTAGATGTAACCATTTTTTTATACATCAGTGCATGCATTTCCTTTCTCATGTTGCCTCACTTCTGATACGTTTGTTCTATTTAATTACTTTATGAGTAGTGAAAGATGTTGGCCTGTTAGCTGATTGGTTGGTTGAACTTCAGCCAACTTAATTGGTTATTGTTGCCATTTTCAGTTTAAAGATGTTGGCTGGAAATAGCAATATGAGTAAATTTAGGTCATCAAGAGATTCATAATGTCGTTAACTTGATAAATTTGGTTTATTGTGCAGCCCCAGTATCACTTATTCTGAGGCAAAGTTTTAAAGTTCTTTCAATAAACAATAAAAATCCAAAAGCTTTTACTTTGAGGTTGTACACAAAAACGATGAACCACAAACCTGTCCCAGTGCTCAAAGAAACACACCATGTGGCAGACCTGTGCCACATTTTACTTTGAACTCCCCGAAACAAACCTCTCACCTTCCTTCCTAACATATTAGAGAATTGTTATGTAACAGAGTAATGGTAGCAGAGGATCATATTGTGGAAGTCGCCTTTTATCTCTTTATGGAAGGCAAACTGTCTTTTTTTCGTCTGTTCCCTCTGTTGTTCCTCAAAGCTAATGGAAGTGAGGTGCACATCAGCAACGTCCATTTTGAGGACACTGGCGCATATACCTGCATCGCCAAAAATGACGCTGGCGTGGACGAGGACATCTCTTCGCTATTTGTGGAGGACTCTGCGCGCAAAACTTGTATGTATAAGTCATGATGTCTGTCTCTGGTTTTATTCAAGGGATAATGGAGCCATGCAAATGGAGCTCTTAATAATTCATCCCGTCAGTTCTTAATAGTTTATATCCTGTGATAGAATGATAGAGTCTCTGCGAGGGAAGTAATGGTGATACTATCTATGCTCTCTTCGTCTCCTGGTTTGGAAGCAGGAACTATTGCTCATGCACCGCTCCATCCACTCAGGAAGACATTTTTGACGCTCATATTTGATCTCCTCTATGCTGGGATACACTAAGTGTGCAAAAACTAATTATTTTTATTAGTGCTGAAATGATAAGTTGATTCATTGATTAGTCGGTCAAAAGAAAATAAATGTAATATCCAAAATGGCAAGCATTCACAGTTTCTTGCCTCTCAAATGTAAAGATTTTCTTCTTTTGTCTGTTTTATGTCCTTGTAAATCGAAAATCTTTTGGTTTTGGCCTGTTAGTCAGACACAAAATGCATTTGAAGTCGTCACCTTGGGCTCTGGCAAATTGTGATGGGTGTTTCTCACAATTTTCTGACATTTCTTCCCTAAACAATTAGTTGATTTATCATAAAAATAATCAACACATTAATCAATTATGAAAATAATCATTAGTTGTAGCCACAATGTTCATTGTCAGATAATGTATTGCTCTTTTATTTTTAATTAAATAATTGTTTAGTCTATAAAATGTAAAATAATAGTGACAATACCATCATCAAAAATACCGAGCCTAAGGTAGTCTTCAGACTGCTTGTTTTGTCTTAAACAGTCCAAAATTCAAAGATATTCAATTTACAATGATAATAATCTGAGAAAAAGAGCAAATCCTCATTAATAAATTAAGTGTTAATTGATTATCAAGATTGTTGTCAGCTACTTTTCTGTCAGTTGATTGAACGACTAATCGTTCAACACTACCATCTCCAAATTTTCCTCTCTATCATGCTCCACATCAGTGATTTTTGCCACGCATACTAATTGATTAAGGGGGAATTTGGCATTTGACGTCAAATATCAATATGTAACATTAGGGTTGTGACACGAGTAACCTTCTTATTCAAATTTGGAAGCATTTTTCGACACAAACAATCTCATCTTCTACCCTCCCCTTGAATAGAGTCTGACACGGTAATTAACGTTGACCTTCTCAGAAATGTCAGAATCTGTCTTTGGGGTTTAAGACCAGTTGTTAGTTTGTTGTTCTTTCCTGTGGGTAATTAGGGTTCCCAAACAGTACAGTTAGTAACTTTGCAGTCGAGTCACACATCTCATGTGTACACTGTACCACACCTCTGCCAGACCCGACGCGTTTAGATGTCATCCCCGCGGTACGACACTTCCTCCACCCAGCCTGTCACACATCAGAGGATCATACTCCGCGAGGTCAGAAGTCACTCGAGTGCTTTGAAGCTTTTGAAGCTCTACCGCAGGCCAAAATGGTACTAGGAGCTGGATATTGCAGACCCTTTTTAGAGTGAGCAGCCCCACAGGACAGGAGTTCAAAGGAATGTCAGCAGACAGCCAGACGTGGCTGCACTACTACATTATGAAAGGTAGAGAGAGAGAAAAAAACAGACTTTACTACACTGTAGTAGTCAGGTATGAATATCTGACCGACTGCATACTTGACCCACTCTAGTTTTCCTATGAGAATGCCACCTTTATTCAGAAACTAGCTAAGTGAGCAAATGGAAGCTAGCTATCTATATTCCCTGGATTGACCGTCTCTGTTGACGTGAAGCTAATGTGGGGTGCAGCTCTCAACCGCTGAAACCCTCACCTCCGCTCCTAAAAATATACACCCGACAAGTTAGTTAGTTTATAAATGTTATTCTTGTTTCCAATTACCAATTTTTTGAGTTATCTTACATTATCTTGATATTAAGAATTTCAGGATATAACCTAATTATTTCAAAATGTTGCAACTATGTCCCAGAAAGCTCTTTAAGGATAAGGCTGGTGTTATTCTAATGGCATCAACAAGTCCCATGAAAAGACTTAAACTTGGGCAGCAACTAAGGTTGTTTTTTTATTATTATTGATTATTCCGCCAATTATTTTCGCAATAAATCAATTGTTTTGGCCTTTAAGATGTCAAGAAATAGTTAATAATAGTTAATAATTCCCAACAACATATATTCAATTTACAAAGTTATAAAACATGCAAAAGCAGCAGATCCTTATATCGAAAAAATGGAACAAGAGAATTTTTTTACATTTCTGCTTGATGACTGATGCTTTAAACTTAATCAGTTATTAAAACAGTTGTTAAATAATAAATTGACTAATCGAATATTTAATGATAAACTAATTGTTTCAGCTCTAAAACCAACAATGCACTAGTCCGTCACTAAATACTTTCAGACGTAAATTGGGAACTATTTTCAGCTGCGGATTTGGTTATTTATGGCAGCAGGATGATGTATATGGGATCACCTCAAAATAATTATTTGTCTGATTATGAATGTTTTTTGTTCTTAGGTTTCTCTTGAAAAAGAGATCTCAATCTCAACATGACTACCTGATTAAATAAAGTTTATATATAGCTACAGTGCCCATGTCCTTGGCAATGAAGGAACATGTTACCCAATACAGCAGCTCATTGTTAATAGTAAATGGAGTAGTTAATGTTAATGGAGGTGTATGGCACAGAGGAATAAGCTATATCAGGCTTTAGATACATAAACAATACTTAGGACCAGTTCATCATTGGTTGTGATCTTTTCATGGGATTTGTTGACAATTAGAAAAGTGTAGAAAATCCCCATGAGTGAAACAGAAATGCAGACAAGTGAAATCCAGAGTGCTGGACCCATTGGTGATAGGCAGAACAGCCTCGGACACCCTCAGACACATTGTCTGTATTGCATCGTTAAAATGACGTAAATAACTCATGAAAAGTGTGACCGTTGCCACTAAGATGGCTCATATATGGTTGATTACCAGTTAACAGTATTTTCTAACCATCTATATTGATCCATCATATCCAGTCAGTTTATTTTAGCTTGATAGCTGTTGTTTCTCTTTGTCACTGCAGTTTGTCTTTGTACAGCATATGTTTCCATGATTTTCTAGACCCTTGAATAACAAAATTAAATAATTTTGTAGTTTTTTTTGGACTGATGTACCTGCAGTTTTGAATCACAGGTGATTTAGTCTGTTTGGACATCTGTTAGTTGTCTTATGTGGCTTTGAAATCTTACATATAAAAGATTGCGAAAGAAGAGACTAATTTTCAGGTCTCTTTTACAGCTGAAAAATGTTGCTAATTGGCATTGAATCTAATATAACTCACCTCTGTAGCAGTGTTTGTACCTGTGATAAAGTTATTTCAGAAGAAGAATAGAACTCAGGATGATAAGTTAACATTAACAAAGAATGGACTCAGTAACTCATTCAGCCAGAACAGGATAAATCAGTACAATAAAAACCAGACATTTTACATGTATTCACACCACTCTACCTGCTCCATCTTCTTCACATCGAGATAACAAATTGTCTGGCATAAGAAAGAGACAGAAAGAAGAATATTAGATTGTTCAGCTTTGCAAGTATAATTAGTTTAATAGTCACAAAAGGTCAACTCGAATTTATTTCTAAAGTGCTACAATAGTGTAAAGTGCTTTTAACAGGGGTCTATCACAAAGTACTTTACAGCTAACAACTGTGTGTGTGTGTGTGGGGGGGGGGGGGACAGAGGGGTGTGACAAAGAAAGTAGACTGTAAACTATTTAACAAATTGTGTCCACTCAGAGTCTAAACTGTTTTCAGCTAGTAGAAAAATGATCACAAATGTCAAATGTTTAAAAATCTTACAATTTTTTTCCAATGTGTGAAATAGCTTTGTACATTTATAAATCAATAATTGTGAGCAAAATATTTGATCAAATCAACTTCAGATGTATGATGGTAGGAAAAAAAAATCAAATTAGATCAAATCTGATTACTTTTTTCCCCACATACTTTATATGGGATCCTATAAATCTGAGTGGTAAGGAAAAAAACTGACCAATATTTGAGTGCAGCCTTGTTTAAAGCTATGCAACTGCTCATATAAGAATCTGAAATAAACACAAAACTCATTAAATCTGTGAGAAGGCTGTGGGTTTGAGTTTTGACCCTCTTGTCATTTGCATTATCTTGGCATTTGATTAGCCACTGGAGATGGACAGATATTTTTATTGGGCTCTCCGATAAGGGGGCGGCTGGGTGATATTTTCTAGGAAAGCTGCCAGCTGCCGTCAATACATCAGTGTGAAGGCCGGAACAGAGCAACGAGGAGAGTCTGAGCTGCACGTGTGTATTTGTGATGTTCAATGTTAATACAGCAAACTTCATCTGGCACAACACGTGTCATTGTACACTGCAGCTGTTTTCACCTGAGTGATTCTTGTCAGTGGATAATAATGTTTAACAAGCAGCTGCTAATACAAAATTATTAATGAAAAAATTAAAAAAAACACCAGAGGATGGGCACTTGGTTTATTATGCTTATTGCAAACAGATGATCTTGCAACTAATGTTTAGAGCATGCAGAGCTGTTCATTTAGCTGGAGTTGTTGGATGTGTTACTTTAACAGCACAATCCCCGTCTGCACTTAACACACACCCTGCTGTGCCATACTCACACGAGATGCTTCAGATATTCTGTGAATCTCACACTCAGTCATATTTTCCCCAGATTCAATGTAGTTATGTTCTTTTTCAAATTCGAACATTTGAATCCTGTTTGATAAAAACTTTTATAACAATTAACTATTCCATTGATTAATGCAAATGTATTCCACACATTTAAATATGATGATTCACAAGAGTTTAAAATCTTTTAGATTCAAATTTGTCAGCCACCCACATAACACACCCGCAAAAATATATATCTTTTTATTAACATACAACAGAATAACGTATGAAAAAGTTAGAAAAAATATGTTAAGTAAACTTTATCTGCTTCCATATTTTCAAAAACAAATAGTTGTTAGCATATAATTTCATTATCCATCCCTTAATGGAAATACCAAATGAATGTTTCTATTTATGTAAGTTCTTCTTTGTCAAAGTAACCTGACCCAAAAAACAGAATGAGGAAGATTCTGTCTCAGGTCACCCATTAATTAATCAGCCTGTTTTCTAATGCAGTTTAATCGGGATCAGCACTCAGGTTTTCCAGTAACAACAGTTCTATGATCACACAGAATTAAAAAATCCTTATGTATGCTTTGAAGAATATTTTCTTCTAAGTATGGAACCATCTGGGGCTACAAAGTCTTGGTCAATTTCCTGCATTAGCACTAGTCTTTCATGCCCATGAGCTACCTTCCTGGAAATGGCATCTAGCCATGATGAGGCAGAGGTAACCTGCATTTGTAAAACCTCAGTGGAGAAGCCGATGCCAAACGCAGCCAATGCATTTGAAATCACACTAGAATTAACCTGTGTATTAGTAATGCTGTACACTGACAGAGCCAGACACATTAGCAGTTAGTTACGCTGGCCAGACTTCACCTGTTCTGAAAATCATCCTTCGGTCTCATTTCCATGTTTCACTTGGCACTAAAATGAAGAAAAGAACATCATGTGAACGTGACACCTGGTTTCTGTAATCAGGGAAGATGATTAGGGAAAACCGATTTCCCCAGCTAGATTTCTCCTGGAGAATGCTGATGTTTTGGCCATGTGTATGGTTATTGGGTAACTAAACAGCTTTTTACAAGTACAGTTGAGTACTTGTGAGAGGAGTGATTATTTCACGTACTGATTCGTCCTTGTATTTAAAATAACTCCATTCAAAGTCTGATTACTACTGAAACTCACAAAACATAGCCTCTATAAATCTAAATAAGTCTGTTTCCACCGCTGAAAGTTTGATTATTTGTAAAATTCAGACACAATCACTCCGTTCTGCCTGTGTATCTGCTCCAACACAGACACAAGGCGAATGGCAGGAACTTGTATTTACTTGTTACTGGATAGCAGAAGTCACTGACAAGCACACAGTGAGTTCATCCCCCACTTCAGCCATGTTAAGATAAGAATGGTGTCACAAGAAGTGTTCACATAAATAATAAAAAAAAAAATCTTATATTGATACCAGTGCCAATACTGTACAGATATTGCAGATGCATAACAACTTCGCTAATGTTAGACTATTTTATTTAGACAAAATTATGATTTAGCTGAGGACATTTCGGACAAAAAATAAGACAAAGGCTTATGACAACTTACTTGTTACCAAAACATAGACAAGCAGCTGCAAATCAAGCAGCATTGTTAATTTACTTGCCTGTGTTTTTGTGTTTACCTGGTGGATTAAAAAGTATATCCAGCAGGGGGGAGATAAGGGCAGAATCTTCCCTGGCTGACACCTGAATATCTTCCTTGAAAACTGTAATCATAATGGTAACATTCGTGGAAGTTACTATACTGTAATGTTAATGTTACAATCACCGCAAGTGAGAAAAGGTGCCACTAGCTGCAATCATTTTTTTATTTTCAAAACTTTTAACCATTGTCGTAGTTTCTTCAGAATCTGCTGCTGACTTCACATCTTAATATACTGCCTCCAACATTCATGTGCTTAATTGCTGCTTGTGGACAACGTGCATAACCAGCCTTTGAAAGGAATGCAGGATGGGTAGGATCGCCATCTCACAAGTGAAAAAATAATTGGTAAAAAGTGTATCATCACTTCATTTTGATATTTGATCATTTTTGATGCTTGATTCTCTGAACATATTTTGGCTAGTATTCAAAAAGCAATGAGTTACAATACCCTAGTAATTTTCTAGGAAAAACACTTAAGAAAATTGATCAGGTACATGATGTTATTCTAAAATCTATAGATACTGGTATATTCTGTAAATGTTCATTGGTGCAACCAACTGTAGGTGCTGCAGATGCGAGAAATCCAATTAAGGAGGAAATTTATGCATACATGTATGCCATTTCTCATTTATTAAAGTGCAAGCTTCTGACCAATAAAGACTGCAAAGATTTAATCAAAAAGCCATATTTAGAACATCTGTGTACCCCACTTATGTCACATAAATCAGTCACGTTAGAATCCTCATTCAAACCCTGAAGTACATCTAGAGTGTGAATCCAGATTAGCTCCATATGGCATATCGTTCTGGCCAGAGAGGCTCTCCAAAGTCATTGGCCCAGTTATTACTCATCTATAGATCAGCAGTTGGTTTGACATCCTGGCTTCAGGGAGAGACTACAGGGACATCGAAGATCTGACCTTAACCACACCAAACACAAACACATCTAAACTTAATCATGTCTGACATAATACACAAGTATAAGCATTTCAAAGCTAACTCCCCAAATCATCTATCTCTAATATAACACCTAAACAATAGTCGTTATTGGACCAAACAGTTCTGGAGACTCCCTGAGAGGAACTGCCCACAAGATCCAACAAACAGATGTCCTTATAATCTCCAAAACAGCTTTTAACTAGTTCTGTCTGTCAGATGATTTCAACGTATTTGTAACTATTTTGTCCCACTAGTTTGTTGTCAAGCGTTAGTCCTTCTGGTTTTCCAGCCTTTGCAACAAGCATTCGATGTTCGAATGTAGTGATTTAATTGTCTTCAGGCTCAGGGAAAATATGCATGTTATTAAAACGGGTGGCATTTGCCTTTAAGTAGCAGAATCAAGAACACTTTCAACCAAGTGTTCCCAACTCTGATCCCACAGAAGTTGAGATGCTGGTGGGCATGTTGTGGCGCCAGACTACGCTTGATCTAATACCATTGATCTGAAACAGACACAGATTCAAATGACACATTGTGATTATACTTGGAAATGTGTTAGGAATCTGACTTTGTGGAAAGTAATGATCTCATTCTGTGAAAGCATTGTGTTTATGACCTGCCAAAGGCTTCTCATTCAGACACTCGAATAAGAGAGGGAGCTGAATAACTAACCAAGCCAGTTGTCAAAGGGCTGAATAAGGTATTAAGCAGGAGATGAACTGAAAAACATGATTTAACGAGCGAGGCATGGAAGATCTTCTTTAGATGAATTCACCACCGAGGAGCTTGAAGGTCAAAACCTTCTCTTCACAGGCGCAGCACTAAAGTGAATTGTTTTTCTCTCAAATTTACTCAAGCGCTTCGTTGTTTGGGAAAACCTGAGCAGTCACTATTCTGAGATCTCTTTAACAGAGTCTGTCACCAGCAGGCAGAGCACCATCCATCTCTGACAGTCTGCCGCTAAACTGGCATAAATATCTGCCCTTCACAATGTGCCAATTATTTCTGCAATGTCAGAGGATCTGCGAGGCTCAGAACGAGCGTTTGTTGCTTCAGTCTCTCCACTTTATGTCTCTACATTAAACTGCACTTCATGTCTCATATCAGGGACCTGCAGAGTACTGTATAGTGGCTCAAGCAGGTGCCCCTTTGCCCCCTTTAACTGAAGTGCCCTTCTGGACCAAATAAAGAAATAATGATCATAGAATTATTCTTAGAACTATTACTGTGAGAGGAAATCTGCCAGTTCAGAGGAGAGTGATATCACTGTTTTTAGTGCTACTTATTTTTTTTAGTGACTGAGTTGAGGAAGAATTTCACACTTTTCCATCTATACCTTTCTTTCATTCTTTCTTTGTGTATAATATTATGCCAGTATAAGTTATTCTATTCTTATTATGTAGGTGATGTACTGAGCAGTTATGGTTAGTTTGTATGTTGCCTAAGATTAAGGTTTCACTGTATGCCCATTTCATTCTTAATTGGTTCTCATTAGAAAGATAATTAGCATAGAGGACACAACATGGCAGCAGCTCTAGTAATTTATTTGTGGCCATTGAGCTGTAACAGTTATCGTTCATCCCTTGCAAAAAATTAAGACTTTAATGAGATTTGGGCAAGTTTTCAGTGCTTATATTGCTAATTAATGTCTTCACATTACATTAGATATCTCTGCACTCATATTTGCTGAAACACTTTAATGGGCTAATAGTTGACTGGTTAGCTAAGGTTAATGGAACTTTGTAAATATAGTTTATTATTGGATACATATTGCTTACAGGGACGGTGCCCTCTAAAAAGAGGTAACAAAGGCAGAGGGAGGTAGTGAAAGGACAAGCTTCTTCTGCAAACTTGGTTTCAAAGAAGCAGCTGGCCAACAGTTATGTAATTATGACTGAAATATTTAGCCACCAGTTTACTTAATTGACAATAAGTACCTTTGCCTCTCTTTATTTAAAAGTGGACTGTAAAACTAGCATTTGGGTTTATTTACCCTACATTATAGCCTATTTTGTAAATTGGATTAATATGAGAGTACTGACCATCACAATGTCTTTGTACATTCCTGCTTCATTTCCTACTCTGGTCTCTACTCACGACTCCAGTATGTATTGTTTGCTTTACTCCATATACTTTTTTCTTTACTCAGTGCTTCCTGACTCTCTGTAAAGGAGGTCCATTAAGTAATGTATGACCTTCACATATCTCAGCAGGAACAGAAAATCTTCAAACTCTAGTGGGCTGGAAAGTGAGTTTTGAATGTTGCACTGCAAAACGTCTCCACTCAGTCACGAGTCAGTTACTGAGTCTCAAAATCCCACTTTTGTGACAAATCTGCTGATGCGGTGAGATTATTTCACCTGTTTCCAATACAAATACATAGTGTAATTTTCTTGGTCCTAAATCTAGATCCGATTATGTTTTGTCAAGATATTGAGACTAATTTCCTGGAACAAGAAAAACAGTGTGGGATTATTTCATCCTACTGGCTTGATTTTCTCTTCTTTGAAAACATTTACACACGACATTAAAAGACTTGCTTAGACAAATATATTTTGAAGTGTAGAAGTCTCCGAACTTGGCAAATAATTGTTGGATCACTTATTGATGAGTAACCCTCCCACCTCCCTTAATGACAAATCATGGGCATTTCATCCTTTTATTTTACAGACTGCTATCTTTGCTCTGTACTCTTTTCTGTGTTCTTTATACTTCATGCTATCTTCTGCATACTCCACTGTTTTTATTCCATACTCTTTACAGTGTTTCTCAACCATTTTTTTGACGTTTAGCAGTTTGTAGACTTTTGTTCCAATCAAACATGGCACTGTTGATTTCATAGATTCAGGCAGAGAGGGAGATCTAATCAGTGAAATTCGCTGGTGAAGTGATTGGTTGGAACAAAGCCCTGCAATCTCCTGGGCCTCGATTGCACACGGATGAGAACCACCGCTCCACACCAAAGCCTTAACAAAGCTGTTTTATTCTATGCAGTCCGCCATGCTGTCTGCTCCATATCCTCTGAATAGAGAAGACAAGCTCGTGCCAAAAGAGCGTCCATGTTTCCATCAGCGGTGTCCCTCCCCATCACAGTGGGTTTTCACACAGTGTTGGACACGCTGTCAGCAACAAGGAGCTCTAACCAGGCAGTGACGGTATCCACAGTGTCAGCAGCCTACTGCCTGTCGACTGAGTTTCATGCTAAAGGCTTTTTGAAATGAATATTGTAAATTCAGTGGAAAGTTTAAATGCCTTTAATCCCTGGTTACAGCATGACAGCTTATGAATATTTCTGATGATGCATTTTGTAAAAGACTGATGTAATAATAATACTAATGATAAGAAAACTGATCTTTTTAAATAAGTAATCATAAGTAAAACAAAGAGCAGAGAGGACAAAGCAAGAACACAAAAACAACCTAAGAATAATGTATAACTAATTACTTATAGGATGAAATAGTTTCACTGTAGGTTCAAATTCATTGCACAGATATTTATCTTTCTATGTCTCCCATTGCAGTTTTTGTTTGTGATGACCACAAACACTTATTTTTCAAGTTTTGATGTTTCAAGCTCTCGACAGTAACTTGCATTTTTTCAAAACTCGTTGATTTCTCTCCAAGGATTAAGTCTTTTGAATACTTTTCCTCTTAAAGACATGTTACAGCCTTCAGTCCTCCACAGACTTACAGCTCTAATTCTAGTGCAGTCAGTCCTGTTATTTTGAAAGCTTTCTCTCTCTACCTGACTGTAGGGGACTTGCTGTTGAAGTTAGCATTCAATCTTTATGCACCCTCGAATATATGCAGCACAGTTGCTAAAAGCAACGAAAAAAACTGTTCAAAGAAGAAATCTTAAAGATTTGCTGGCTGAAGAATATATGGATAAAATATAAAAGCTGAAAGAGTTCTTGCCCTTGTTAGAAGTGGGACTTGATCACTGGTGAGTCATGACTGTGTGTAGTGCAGATAATTAACACTAGAAAGGCCAAGCCACCATCAGTCGGTGGCCGCTTTCAATTAGACATGAAATATCTCAGTGTTTAAAATTACCCTTCATGACTTTTTCTCAACTGTATAAACCATCATTTTTACATTTTGCAAATCACACAAGAAAAATATACCCTGTAATTCTATTTACCTTCTGAGAGTTACAATTTCATGACCTTCTCTTTGACCCCCTAAAACTCACTCTGCTTTAGAGCTGAGGCAAAGGAAGGTATCACGATGCCTTATGATTCTGAATTCACTGGATGTTAAACATACAAACTTCCCCTTTGTAAAATATTTATTCAGCCATTTTTAAAGGGTAAGGCTGGTGATATTATGTATGTTTCTTATTATTTACAAATCCTATGAAAAACCAAAACCTGTTTACCCCAGTTTGAGTAACGTTTGCTATAAACTACAGAGCCCAGATGTTTAAGGTAATAACTGAGCCTTTAAAAAAAAAATGGAACAATATATTTGTGACATGTTTTAAAAGATGTATGTCTTCAGTAGGAACCACTGGGCTTGGGCCTGAGAGCCACAGACAGTGGGAAGTGGGAAAGTATTGAGGGATGGATTGACGCATTGGTGTTTGTGATCTTTTAATGGGGTTTTGCTGACAGAAAAATATTACCAGCTTTAAAGCCTCTGAAAACTTGGTTTCTCAATACCATTAAATATTCATGACTAAATGACTAATAATCAAAGTTAAAGTTTTGAAAAAAACATCCTTAGGTATTATTTATTAAGACTCAAAAACTCAGCTAATCAGCTTCACCAGGACTGTGTAGGTGTGGTTTGATCACATCTGATTGACAGTGGCCTGGCAACATAAGCAAACAACCCAACAACTGCCCTCACATTTTGATTCAAATATTGGCCAGTTCTCATTGGCGGATGGAAGTATGTGACATCACCCTTTTCAATTTATCTCAAACCACTGAGATAAGAATAGAGAAAAAACACAAAAATAATGTCTTATTTGAAATAACAAGAAGTCCGGTAACTTTTGCCAAAGGTTGTTAAGAAAATTGGTTTTCAGGGCCTCTGAGGAAGCCAGTCAAGTAATGAAAAAAAAATGTGACTGTTCGCTCTTTGTAGAGAAAATTAAGGCAGCATTGATAGACAGATTTTTGCTGATCTTCAGGTTTACAGGCTCTGGCTAAGACTCAAAGCAGGGGGTCCTTGGGCATCTTAATCCAGGCCTGGATGTACTGTAAGTGGGTGTTGGCAGGTGCATCTAAAATCTTTTTGGCATAGCTGCAGTAATGGATATGTGGTGTACCTGCCCTGCATGTTATCAATCACTGCACTGAAAGGGTATTCCCTTTTTAGTTGCATTCCTGTTCTGCTTCCTCATTGTAACTGCATACAGCAGTGAGCAGGCACTCAGTTTTTCACAGAACTTGCAGTTTGTCAGTAATAATGTAATATAGTATTTTGTATCACTCATAATTAAAGCAGAACTTACTGTAGGGGTCAGTGTTTTCAATAAATGTCTGCGGTAATCATATGAAAGAGCAGGAAAACCCTGCACACCCAAGGCAGTCATCCTGAGTTACATTTTGCATTTCCATCTACTGTGACCCAATTACTCTACCTATATGCATTCGCTGTCTTCTGCCATGCCACTATGGTGAACACCACAGGCTGTTTGGTCCACTGTCGCAGTAGCGTGCTTTTGTAAACAAAGTGAATTTATGTAACCTTGCTGACGGGTAGGAACTGCAGAGTCCAGGCTGGCTGGTGAGCGTGACCGTTCCAAATGTTTGGAGCCCAGTGGAAACAGTTATTACGGACAGAAAGAGTGAACTCACCGCCTACAGTGGCAGCCAGCTTGTTTTGTTATATGGATGATGAAGTTGATGTATGGGCCCCTTGTATGCGCATAACAGCCACAGTCTTGCTGCCAAGTGATGAATAGCATCAATACTGTGGGCTATTGGAAAAGACCGGGGCACACAAGATCTCATCTCAACTCCTCTTTTCCATTTTCTCCATTTTCCATTTTTGGCACATCTCAAATAAATTGTATTGTTTTCCTTTTAGTTTTGTCCTTCCTTCCCTTCCTCCCTTGTCCCTCAATCTATAGACCCCACTCCTTTTGTGTAACTTTTAATGAGCTAAAAGGTATGCAAGAGTGCACAGGAAACACTTGACAAAGCACTTTTGAAAGATTAAGGCTGACTAACAGCACAGTGGTGTCTAGTTGGCTTTGTCTCCCCCATTTTCTTTCTCTGCATCTGTCCTCCCGAGCAAGAGGCTGCGGGAATGAGCAATGCAATAGCGGCGAGATTAGAATCGGATGTGAATTGGGCTGGAGATTGGTTTGTAGACTGAAAATGCCTGAAAATGGAAGATGGGGTGGAAGCAGAAGGAAGACCCGGGGACAGAGGAACAATGAGAGAGAAGGTCACAAATAAAAAGCCAGTGAGAGGATAGTAGTGCCGCTGGTGGGTTGGAGGATAAGAATGATTGAGTAGCAAAATTTGCTCTGATATTTGCATGGGAAATAACTTTATAATGGCTCTAGATTTTCTCCTTACCACATCACTCTTTAGTCATGTAATTTTAAGTAATGGCATCTTTTCTCTCAGAACATCAAAGCACTCAGAGTGTTATGTGGCTTTCATTCCACATTTCATTATTAGTCACCTCTAAGTGAATTTAATGAGAAATACCTGTTATAGGAGCCAAAACTGGTTTTGCCACTGAAGAAGGAACATGCTAATCCCTCCTAATGACTTATGATAATCATCTGAGCCTGGAACCTGTGGACTACTCATGGGTGTCTAAGGCGGATTATCCATAAAATTCATATTGATGGATGATGATCTGATGTCTAAGATGTTATTCTTTAGACGTATTTCACGTCTCTCCGCATAAGCGTACTTGGGTTGCAGCATCCCAAAATCATAAACCGTTTTACAGTGCTTGTAGTTTGTTGACTGCACTTCATTTTCCAGTGTTTGGTATCAAATTATTTCCAAGCAGAGGGCTCTATCGATTATTTGTTGCACTAGGTGTCAGAGAGACAGTTTCCATAAAACTTTCATGCAGTCTGCTTTCCTCTTTGCCTCAATAGGAGTTAGTGTTTGGGTGTTAACTCTCACAAAGGGACCCTATTGATTCTTGCATTGATTTTTAACCGTGCTTTCCTCTTTCTCTCCTTCACAGTGGCAAACATTTTGTGGCGAGAGGAAGGTACGTCTAGACTGCTTCAGCTTCACTATAGCATTCATTACGCTGAGTTAATTGAATTTTTGTAATAGGGTTACTGAACTGTGATGATAGGGATTAAATGATTTGATGCTTTGAAAGTAGATAGCAATGTTGTAGGCTTATTTCCGTTGCAAATGTTCACACTGTGCAGTCTCATAAGCTATTTTAGGAATGTACTGTAACAGGGCTGCTTTTGCTTTCTCTCCAGGTCTTGGCATTGGTAACATGTTCTATGTGTTCTATGAAGACGGTATTAAAGTCATTCAGCCTGTGGCATGTGAGATACAACGACACATTAAACCCAGTGAGAAGCTGCTGGCACTGCAGGTGAGTGACCAGGCAAAAGAAACATTCAGCTTTTTAGCTTAGTTTTTTTTTTAACAGTGATTCGCCTTTATAGTGATTCATTCTGATCTGGACTGGACCATGCCAGTCATCTGTGTGAGTTGAGGCTGTAAGGATAAACACTTGGGCCTGACTGACAGATCATCCTTTACTATGTACTATAAAGTTGTGAGGTACTGAGGACCGCTGATCTTCATAAGACTTTTCCCAAATGTAAATTCCTATTTGACAGTTTTCTTTTAATAGTATCTCTATGTTGAAAACACAGCAGTCTCCTGGATAATTTAACAATAATATAGGTTTATGTTTTCATCAGTCTTTATTATTTCATGCCATTGTGAAAGATGACGCTGACAAACCCACAGAGAATTTTCACCTGACTCTGCACTTCCTCTCAGCTCTACTGTATGCAGCGTTTTAGTGTCTTTCAGCTCATTGTTTTGGTTTTAGGGCCCACAATGCAACTCTCTTCAGCCTTGTCTAAAACCTCTGATAAACCCACTGTACTCTACCTGCCCAGCACCAAACAGCAAACATTCAGCGGCTTAAGGAGTTTGTGGAGAACAAAACAAAGCCAAAAGGAGAGTGAATATTGGACTTACATTTGTCGGGGGGTCAAGAACACAACTTCAAAAGAATGCTAATGTTGCTCCGTGTCTGCTGGATTTGTAAATAAGTAAGCGTTGGCCAACACATTCGCCATAAAAACTTGATCAGGTGATAAGTCAATGTTGTGTTCACAGATTGTTCTGCTGCCCACAAGTGGCTAAAAAAATCAATTAATGCAAGGTTTTGTTTATACGTACAAGGCTGGTACCTTTTGACTTTTGTATGTAGCTTATCTTGTTATGATTTAACCTGGAAAGTTTCATGTTTCATGCGTATTCAAGCCTTAGAACTCCTACAGGCAGTCACCTAACATTGTCTGGGGTAGACAATGAACAGCACTACTACTTCTAAAACCCTGAACCCCTGAAGTGATTCCTTAAAACTTTGACCCTCTGACTATCTTGGCAAATTTGTAATGTAAATTGTACCTTCTCCAAACAATCAGTGTGCAAAACGCGCACATTTCTCGTCTAGCTGCTGAGTCCAAAAAACTGTAATGAGTTATACCTGCCAAGGACTTGCAACACTTTTGACTGTCCCTTTTAAAATATCTATTTTATTACATTAGGAAATCTTATCAAAGAACCGTATAATGTAATAAAATAGAACTGTAAAAGGGAAGCTAGTCTGTGGCAGGCATAAATCAAAAACTGTACATTCTCCACCATGAAGCAATAAATAATAAAACATTTATGACGTGAATGTTTTTACAGTGAACCCCAATGGGGAAATAAAGTGTTTGTGTTTTTGAATGGCAAAATGTGTTAATGTGTGACTCGTGATTTATTATTTGCTGGCCTTGACAAGCAACACTTGAAGCGTCCTGTTGCCTGACCTAGTAACGGCTACTGAAATCAATCATTGGCAGTCAATATAGTTTGTGCTGGGATTTAGCTGAGATTCTTATTCAAATGCAGGTAAAGGTTCAGCTCAAAGGCTTTGCTGTTGCACTTGTAAATTTAGAGGACACAGCCTCCAACCAGCGTGCCACCAGCTTAGGTAGAGTGCACACAGATATGACTTGCACCCTGATTTATGTGTCCTACCTAGAGTACCTGCATGATAAATAGTGATGTCATTGTCTCGTCCTATCAGTGACAGGTCCAAAAGGAAAAACAGTACTGCTCTCTCTCTCTCTATAATCCTTGTCAAATAAATGGACAAAGACTTGTAAATTACTCGCAGTGCAGAGAAGTTGGCATGACTTTTTACTGAAATCTCAGAGTGTTGGAAGTTTAGAGTAGAATAGCACATTAGGGTTAAAAATTGCTCGCCAAGATATAAAATAGGCACCATATAACACATTGAACAAATAACATATGGTCACTTTTGAATAAATTATGCATCTCCATATTTTTTTATTTTTAAGTTAAATGTTCCTTTATGGATATGGAAAACTCACAATGCTGTTTTTCTTATTTTGTGAGAAGTTGACATTCTGGAGATGCATGGTTTTCATCAAACAGCGAAATCAATAGAGAACATAGAGAAATTATAGTAACAGATGACCTTACAAAACAGGGAACTAAAAAAAAAATATAGTATGAAAAGTTGTTGAAATGTTTAGTGCGTCTCTGCACTTAAAATCTGCATTATGGCGTACATGTTAGCAAACAGTTGCCTATTTACACATCCAGCAGACACAGAGCAACATTAGCATTCATTTGGAGTCGTGTTTATGTCCGCCTTAATATTGAAGTCCAATATTCACTCTCCTTTTAACTCCGTTTTTGGTCTTCACTAACTCCTGGGGGAAATATCTGACTGTACAGTGGGTTTATCTGAGCTTTTGTGCTGAAAACAGCCGCCTGCTGCTGCTGGAAACAGCGCAGATGAGAGCGGTCAGACTGAACCAAAACGGTAAAGTTGTGGGCCGTAAATCCAAAATAATGATCTGAAAGATGCTAAAATGCTCCCTGGAGTTGAGGAGAACTGCAGTTGGGTTCGTCATTACGAGCAACCTCTTTCATATTTCACGTAGTATATTTTTCTATTGTAAATCTGAAAATATTGATAAGTGCAGCTCTAAAGTGGTTATTGATAGTCACACATGTTCTTCTGGATAGTATTGCTGGCTACAGAAAACGATGCCCAGTGGACACAGGGGCCACCTTACAGTGTTGGGCCAGTCCGTTTAATTTAGTTCACTGACAGACCACATGCAGACAGAGGGTTTTCCACCTCTCAGCGGACTCTTTATACCCAGCCTCCCCCACTGAATCACCGTTTATCACGAACCTTTCGAGCAGCAAAATATTCAAAGCGGGCTGCTGATAGATACCTGTTAGATGTACATGTGTTCTCGAATGGACGCTTTCCTCTGAGCTGCCTTTCATCCAGGAGCCCAGCGCTTATTGGATGGCTGTTATGCATAAAGTGATGCTATGAATGCACAACAATCAGCCAAGCATTCCTCTGAGAGGTGTGTTTGTATTAGGGTATCAATCCAGTGCTGCCATGGGGGGATTGCTGTGTGAACACATGAGGACGCTCCCAGCATTGATTGATTTGTTTATGGTAATCACACAGCCAACCCATTATCCTTAACTACCATATAGAGTGTTTTACTGTGATACACCCAGTAGCGGGGAAAACACTGATGTCCAATTGTAGAAAAGTCAGTTCAGGAAGTATCTTTATTTTGCCTCCCTCTGCAGCCAAGAAGAACGTCTCGCTGCCACAGCATTGTGTCGAGCCCTGCTGTGTTGTTAAATGATTATTTCATTATTTAAACAGAGGGAGGGTATAATAATGAGGGATAATTTTAGTGTTTATTTTGATAATTTAAAAAAACCCAGGTAAAACGTGATTAAACCATATAATTGGAATTATCAAAAAAAAAAACCATAACAGCTCATTTGCACTTTCTCTCCATTTTTCACTTCACATTCTATTACCAGAAGGATTTTCTGAGCTCTTAGTTTTTTCGAGAGGACCTCGTTTACTGTAAACTGTGATGTAGCACATGTTGGTACAGCAGGAAATACAGCTTTTGGATGAAAGGGGAAAATCAGTTTAAAGTAATCTGTGCCTTTTTGAAAAAGAAATCTTAACAATGAGTAACAAATGTATATGTGATGTATATTCATGTCTGGTGAACCAGCATCTCATAATGTGATGTTATTAGGTGTAAAAGCTTAAATTCCAATTGAGTTATCTACCATTTGAAAAACTGCTGTAAGTTTATAGCAGTTCGGATTGAGATCTTGGAGAAACACCTTAAGAGAATAGAAGTGAGTGTGCTGCTACTTTCCTGTAAAGTTCCTCTTTTTGACACTTTGGATGTTGCCGCTGCACTGTTTTCTGCAGTCTTCCTCCCCACGGACGGCTGGATGATGTGTCACAAATATATTAGCACTACAAATCATCCAGTGGCTTAAAACTGGGAAGTATCAGAACCCTCGTATTTCTCAACATAGCTCTTTAAATGTCATCATCCACATTCACAAGTGAAAAGAGTAGAAATCCTTTTAAAACATATTTTGCAGTAGTATTTTTTTTTTTTTTTTTTTTTTTTTTTAACAGTTTCTGTTCAAGAGATACAGTACAGTATTGTATTGTATTGTTCCTGGCGTGGTTCCAGTGCTGCAATGTCCTATGCAGTAAGGATTTTAGTGAATCCATTAAAAAAATATATACTGTTCTGTATCTGGAGAGTGTAGGCATTTCCATAATAAAAAGGGAAAAAAACATATCTGCAGTCTTAAGAAGCTGTCAGTTACTACATAAATCATATATATGCTATGCACCCACACACATACAGACATATGTAACACACAAACACAGGGAGGATTACAGCCGCCTCCATTCACACCCTCGGCTGGGCATCAGATGTTCGATTTCTCACCTCTTAAAGGTGCAATAAGTAAGATATTTACAGCCCCGTAGCACAAAATGACCACAGTGTGGGTCTGTAGGGGTTTCACAGGGTTCAATACCAATGACTCAACGATTACTTCAGCAAGTGCAGGGATTTCTGGCTTTTAAAAACGGACTTTGCCAACCTTTGTTAGATCGAAAACACTGACAGATGGTGCTACAGCTGGACACTGAAAGACATTACAAAGACATTATTGCTACAAAGAATTTGAAACCTTGTTAAGAAGCCAAAAACGCCAAAGCACTTTTGTTGCACATTGTTTTAGCAGTCTGCATCATGAAACGACCTCTTTACCAGATATTATTGTTGCATGTCTGCCCAAATTAACCTGCTTTTCTACAGATAAAATACAGGGGACAGGATGGGTGGGGGGCTGAACTAGAGATGAGCTCCCCCCTCATCCCTGATAGAGGTCAATGAAATTTATACATTACGTAATGCCCCTCTAACTGAGAGAAGTTGGTCTGTGAAGGCACCTGTCATGGACTGCCTGTGCGGTTGTAAATATGAGAGAGAGTTTATGCCGCCATGCTGGAGCCCTTCATTCATCCTTGCTGGCCAGCAGCTCCCTAAATCGTCCCACAGAGTCTGGAACAGACGACTGGGCAGAGCCTGGAGGCTTGGAAGGCCGGGGAGGGGGCGAAGGGGAGGAAAGCTCCAGAGTCAGAAGGCCGGTTAAGGGTCCCATTGGCCAGGAAGGCGAATGCTGCCAGGACTGAAAGCTGAACAGCCGCAGCTCGTCTGCAAGCTTTGTTCTGTGGATTATGTGTGGACAAATGGGAGCGATTACAGAGATTTTTCAGGACCTCGCAGAGTTCATTTATCTAAGTTGCCAAGATAACACGACTCACATCAGCATAGGTGATAAGACTGCAAGTAGTAAACAACACAGAATAGCGACTGGATGAAGATAATTGTTTTTTTAATGAGACGTATTTCCCTGATATGAAAAACAATTAGGTAACAGTGAATGTGTGTGTGCTTTTGTTTTTTTGCAGGAAGAGGTGTGCCCCACCTCACCAGGAGAGGAGGTTCAGAGGTGTGTGTGGTCATCAGCGGTCAACATCAAGGACAAGTTTATTTATGTGACACAGCCAACCTTGGATCGAGTGCTGATAGTTGACATCCAGTCTCAGAAGGCTGTCCAGGTAGTTTTCAGGCTAAATTGGAAAACCAGGTTCATGTCCATTTTGCCAGCAACACAACAATGTATGATGTGAAAGGAGTTAACCATTTTACACAATAGCAGGGGGGGGGGATGAAATAATTTTTCCTGTTTGTGCCTTTGTAAAAGTGAAGGTTCTTTCTAACAAATCTGCCTCCACCTGTGCCAGAAAAACCCTCAAGGTTGCAAGAGGCGAGAGTTTCTTTTCTCCTCGTCTTTGACTTATTTTGTCAAACAGTTACACAAGGGAAAAAAAAGTTCCCACATTGACTGAATACAACAGATTTCACAAGAACCTTAGATAAATCATTACTTCATACGGGTATTTTCTACAATTGATTTTGCTGAATGAAGGACACATTTTTTCATTAAATCGTCGCCTTCAACTCTGGATTCAGTTTGATACATCGTCCTTCATCCAGAAACTCAGTTATTTGAGGGCGTTGGACTACATGTGCCAAGTTTTACCCAAACTGCATGTGAACTTTATCCAGACTTTTTGGAAACAGCTTGTGCATTAGATATATAAACAAATCTAGTTAAATGTCAAGAGTGTATTAAGCTGCGAGGAAGACCTCACAGTCAGCTCCGCATCACTAATGACCTTCACATTTTCTGTTTAAGTAACTAACGTTGGCTAATATCACAACACTCGAGTTAATAACTTGCCTGCAGTAAGTGGCTAAATGGTATAGACTTTACATTGTTGACTGCGACATAGCAACAGTAACTAAATAGGGGGGCTTGGGTCAGTCAGTTAGTTGCTTGGTAACAGGTGTACAATATGACTTTGAATGTCTGTCATCATAATGCAAGGTATGATTTAAAACCAGCATGTGCAGAATCGTATGCATTTACAATCTTTTTAAAATTACTCCAATGGCAGGTTGCGATGGCAGAACAATCAGGCAATCTTTCTTTCTCTCATCTCAAAACTGTTTCTGCCTTCTCAGCCGACAAAAGCTGATGACAGATCTGAATTATTTGATTTGTTTTAATGATGTATCATTTTAGTTGCTTATAAATGTTGAAAGCTAAACCTTATTAGATTTGATAAAGGGATTCGAAAGAATTCAGGTTCGATAAAATGCTATCAAACCCTAACCCTAGTTTGACAACAGATTACTGGACTTTGTCTCGTCTGGGTCCACATGTTGTCTAAATCCTTGGCAGTGCATCACCCCTGCTCTCTTCCACTTGCACTGCCGATCTAAAGTGCTGCTTTAAGATCAGTTTTCTCACCTTTAGTTCAACTGTTAACCCCTAACCTGACCCATTTCATACATACTGCAACAGTCGAGACCTACACTTAACCGCCACATTGATGTGGTGGCCAAGTAACCCTGAGACCCACCTCTTCGTGGATACTGTAACCTGGCAACCCTTCATAGATATTGTAACATGGCAACCCCTGCAGTTTTCCTCACAGATTGTGTAAGAGGCAATCCTTCAAACACTCTGCCACCTTGCAGCACCATTTATTTTTCCTGAGGGAATTTTATGTTTGCGAGGCAGGCTCAGGAAATAGCACAATTCCTACATGACAACATTGGGCACATTTCTAGTGTCAGTGGGTTTTTGGGTGTGTCAGGATAATCCAGGGTTGCTCAGATCCCTGCAGATGTTTTTGACACCGTGATGGCTGTTTACAGCTCGCGAGCCTCTCAGGGACCTGCCAGTAAGCAGGTTGGTATCCCAGAGACCATCACAAGCTCATTATTCAGGCGCCTGGAGGTTTATCTTCATTGCATTATATTAGCAGTTGTTAATTAACCACCTGAAACCATGTCTCGCCTTGAATAGTAAGAGAGACAAGTTCTGGTTTTGGTTTCCCTGCTGTCCATTTTCTCATTGAATCATTAATGTGATTGACGTGCATGAAGTAATAATGAGCAAATTGCATTTTGAAATTTGTAACCAATTAAATAATCTGTGAAGACTTTTAATGAGCAGATTGTATTTTGCGTGTTATAACCCATTAATTGCAAAGTGCACAAGGATAAATGTTTTTCTTGCTTCATCTCTGACAGATCTGCAGTCGCGCTAGAGTTATGTGAGCATATTGGCTGAGGATCTTGATAATCTTCCTCAGCCAGAAAGAAGTTGTTAGTCAAGAGAAAAAGAACAACATGAACACCTGTTTTCTCCAATGACTACATGCTCAGAGATTAGTTAGGATTCAACAGATATTCTCATCTTATTTGCAATAACCCTCTCAGGGACTGTTTGCTCTCTCAGTGAAACAATATATATTTTGCCTAGGAAAACAATACTATTAGGGTTCCATAGCTAAACAAATAGTATAGAAAGTAAACTGCAGTCAAAGGGGATTGTGGGAATACAGGGTTGCAATAATTTTCTTGAAAAAAAGATGATTGCTTTTTCTTGCTGCTGTTGAGGTTGTTGCTATTGCATGTATTCTTCCCCTGTGCTTTCCCTATTCCCTTTGAGCTGGCCGTCTATCTGCACTCAGGTGGACGTAATGCATGAGGAGCGCTTTTCTGTCACAAGGTGACTCATCTATTGTTCTGACTTAGAATATTGCCGCCGTGTGTCAAGGAACGGATAAAGACTGAAAGCAATTACTTCAGTGTGGTAAAGCAATTGTGTCTGTCACCACTTGATTTGAAATGCAGCTCAACACCAAAAACACCTTATACATAAAAAGCACACCCCCAGTCCACCTTGTTAAAAGACTTGCTCCTGTCAACCGGCGATGCATTAGTCTGCAGGAAAACTTTTCAATAGCATTACCACTGCACATCAAAGAGGGATCTCTTCAAAAGCAAAGTCTAGATGGCCCTGCTGTCTTTAAAGACTCATTTTGGTTTGGTTGTGTGTGTCCCCTTCCAGACGGTCAGCACCGACACCTATCCTGTGAAGCTTCACTATGACAAATCTCACGACCAGGTGTGGCTGCTCAGCTGGGGCGACATGGAGAAGAACTTCCCTACTCTCCAGGTAAGTCCACAATTCATTGTTTATTACACTCAAATGTTATTTATTCCTCTGGAGAGTTTTATCCTTGTAGTATAGTATAATGGCAGAGAACGAAACATACAAGCACAGAGATGCAGACATACAGCATTTTCAGGATTTGAGCCAAGGTTAGCAAAGGGGACAGTGCATGTTTGTGTTGTACATGCATACTTGTGTCCTGTTAATGTCTGGTTAAATGATCTATTATTCTGTGTATTATTTTCTTGATTGATAAAATGCCCATCACAATTTCTCTGAGCCCAAAGTGATGTTTTCAAATTGCTCGTTTTGTCCAACCAACAGCCCAAAACCCAAAGAAACTCAGTTTTTTGATGATATAACAGTGATAAAAGCTGGAAGTGTTCACATTTACTGTACTCACTCTTACTAGTACTCACATTTTTGCTTGAAACGTGACTCAAACAACTAATTAAATATTAAAATAGTCACTGATTAATTAACTAATTGTTTCAAGTTTAGATAAGATTACCGTAAATATAAGACAGTAACTGGGGGAAACTTCACATCATTGTCCTACTGCTGATTACAATAAATATCATGCGTGAAAAGTTTTTCATATAGGCTCCAACATCGACCAAGTTTGTCAACAAAGACAATCCACCAAGTGCAAGGTCATAAAAACCACAATGATCAGTTATATTCACACTGATAGACTTTATTCCACCTACAACAAATTGAGCAACTTATTTTTCATAGCAACACACGTACAGTATATTGTAAATAACCTTATAATCACCATCCTGGCAGGGCATTACAACTAATTAAATGTGAATTCCTCCAACTTGTCCCGTTCATCCCTTTTTCCCAATATGACATGACTGTGGCATCGATCACTACAGCCTCTCTGGGATTTTCAATTGTTGATTTGTTTGTCTTGCTTGATGAGGGGCAATTAATAGTCACTTACAGTGCAGTCTGTAAGTAACACACTGCACTGTAAGTGACTATTAATTATTAAACTATTTGGACAGAGACACATTTTCAATTGTTCAGATTTGAAGTCCGACTAATATTTGAGTTCCAAAAAAATCTGGTAATAATACAGTATATCAGCCGATAACAATTACTGTACTTTTTCTTTTTTTAAGATTTGTGACCATGATGTTTACTCAGCTGTTTATCCATTATATTAATGTGTGTGTGACATATTTCACCAACATGGATATATATACATACATACATACATACATATATACACATATATACACATACATACATACACATACATACACATACATACATACATATATACACATATATACACACATATATACATATACACACATATACACATATATACACATACATACACACATATATACATATACACACATATATATACATATACACATACATATATACATATACACAAACATATACATATACACATACATATATACATATACACAAACATATACATATACACAAACATATATACATATATACACATATATACATACACATATATATATATATATACACATATATATACATACACATATACATACACACACATATATATACACACACAAATACATACACATACATACACATACACACACATATATGTATATACACATACACACACATATATAGAGACACACACACACATATATATGAGCATATATATATATATATGGAGCACATGATATTCATGGCCACTAATAGTTGTTTCTTCTTTGCTGTGCTCCTAATTGTTGTTAAGCTAACGTGAACAAAACTACACTTCCTGATTCCTCCGTCTAATGTGCTTCTTGCTTTACTGATGGAATTAGTGCAGTGGAAATGTACATAATACTGAATTTATCAAGACAACAGGTAAACATGGAGGAAGTTTTGAGTTTGAAATTAGAAGGCCTCATTCTCTCTGGCACTGAGGTAAATAACGAAGAATTTACGGTATCTGCAATAAGCTAATGTTGAAATGGCCAAATAATTGGTCTAGCTGTAGTCACATTCACCAGGTGAACAGTGAAGGAATTGTACATGTAATCCCCTCATTTTTCAGCAGGACAATGAAATGGTTAGAATTCCTACACTGCTCACCAAATATGGATGTAAACACCCTCAAACTAAAGCTGAAAGTCAGCACTTCAACGGCATTACTGTTTTATTTCAGATCCACTGTGCTGGAGTACAGAACCAACACAGCACAAATGCATCACTGTCCAAATACTTACTGATTACACTATTACTGTATCTGTATCTCACCAATAAGGGAAGAGTTGTATCGCAAATCAATGCACCCGAGCAAAGACAAACATGACGGCAGCATATTAAGTGATTTATTTGAGTGGACACTGCTAAACTAAAAATGAAAAATAAAACATGGTAATTATAAGTATTACTTCCTTTTGGTCATAAGCTACAATGTTAGTAGCAACCAGCAGCACTGAGTATATTTATCAGGATCATGTTTAACACCCACATCATTCTCTGTTGGTGTTCACCAGGTGATCAATCAAGCCAGTGGAAGAGTCTCCCACCACACTGTGCACACACAGCCGGTAGGCAGGCGCTTCGACAGGGTGGACGACTTCTTCATTCCCACTTCCAGCCTCATCATTAACCACATCAGGTACGTCCAGTATGATCCAAGAACACTCCTAATGCAAATGGATCTGCAAATTAAATTCATCCCATTGGCATTTTATTCACTCTTTTCTCCTAGACGCAGTAGTACAATAATGATTTGGATGGGCATTTTGTGTGAGAGTGAGTGTGCTCGTCTGTTAATGCAGTAATGGAGGGTTTCAGAAAAAGGCCCAGTGGTCATTTATGCTGCAGAGGAGACGGTGGCAGATCACCTGAAGTAGTTCTAAAAATATACCCTTGTTACATCCGCTGTGGAATTAACTTTTTATATCTGAATTTATAAATCCAAAAGCCAATTAACAACCTCTGACAGTTTTTTTTTTTAATTTCATTAGCTAAAGATCAGTCTTGTAATTCTGCCAGTAGGGACCGGCGATATAAACAGTGATCGCAATAGAAACATTTCCTTGATTAAAAAAACGTTGGAACTTCAACATACTGACAATAAGTTACATTGCTTCACAACGTATCACAGAAACAAAGCTATTTCTAACCAAACATATGGCTATGTCTTTCAGGAATGACTGGCACATTTCCCCAAATAGACACAACAGGGTTGGTTGAGTTAGCAAAACAATATCATGTGGAGTGTGTAGATCAGAAGGGGGATAGTTAGATCGGAGAGACAAATGTTTCCTCTGAGGAAACTCATGTCAGCACACAGAGCGACAGTTCAACAGTCACAACAGCCTTAAACGTAAAAAGCTGTTGTGGATAAATGATGTGATCATAAGTCGATGGTGTGGCCATACTTTGGTTACGAAGTGAATGAGACTAGGGATGCAACTAACGGTTATTTTCATTATCAATTAATTATTTTCTCAAATTAATCATTTAGTCTATAAAATGTCAGAAAATAGTGAAAACTTTCCAAAGCCCAAGTTGATGTCTGTAAAAATTTCTTGATTTGGCCAAATGATATTCAGTTTAAAATTATATGAAACACAGAAAAGCAGCAAATCCTCACATTGGATTACTTAAATGATTCATCGATTATCAACATTGTTGTTAATTTTCTGTCAATCGATTAATCAAATCGTTTCAGTTTAAATGAGACCGTCCCAAACAGCGCTAGACTACTTAAAGTCTAACACGAAACAGATTGATGTGTGTATATTGTTAACTCTGACAAAACAACCTGTGCCAACAAAGACGGGAAATACCACAAATGTAAGTTATTAGCACACTTGGACTAGGATTACTTATTTATTATTTATGTGTTTTCACTTAAATAAGGTAAAATTTTAAATAAAGCTACAAACACAAGGAAGACAGGTGGACACCTCACCTACTCTCTAACATTTGAGTTAATCAACAACAGAGCACAGACGTGCTGAATGAAGAGTGCATAGAAATGCTGCTGTGGTTTTTATAAATCATGAGCAGTTGGCACACTCAGGCTTAACGTGGACAGAGAAAAGCCGGTCCCAAACTTGTGACTGATGTCATGCAGAGCCCAGGAGCAAGCAGGAGGTCTGGGGGATTTCAGGATGTTAACGGTCTCCTGGAGAGGAGGACTAAGCAGTGCAGTGTGTGTTGTGGGTGGGGGTTGCTGGCACAGCTGTAATTAGATCCACTGAGACCTGCAGGGAAGATTGCAGGAAAGTGTGGCCGCATTGTTTTTTTTTTTGCAATGT
This sequence comes from Macquaria australasica, assembly GCA_005408345.1. NCBI lineage: Eukaryota > Metazoa > Chordata > Actinopteri > Centrarchiformes > Percichthyidae > Macquaria > Macquaria australasica. The sequence goes on along the minus strand of SEMN01000369.1, from coordinate 428,319 downwards.
TGTGTTTGAAAGTTGCTGTCTTTACCAACTTAGTTGCTCATCATTTGTGTTGCTTTTAAAAAAAATAAGCTTAGTGTATGTTACTGCTACTGCCAGGTCCTCTTATTATAAATGTTGTTTATGTGGCTAAAATGTGAAACAATACCTGAATAATTACCTTCACATAGTATAGATGTTGTGCATCTCACTGGGTACACAATATGGCATGTTGATGTGTAGTGCTTGTGGCGTCCATCCAGATTAAAATGCTTTCTCATTGTAAAGCTGCATTTCTGTGCACAGGCTGCGACAGATGGACAGATGTTAGGAACAGGCAATACGAATAAAATCCTCTGTCACAGTATACAGTACTTTGTCATTTTTAGGGCTGCAGCTAATGATTATTTTCCTAACAAAAAAACTGACAACACCAGTGTTACTGATTAAACCTGATGTTTTACAAGAAAAGCTATTCGTCAATGACGCTCAATATCTGTAGAGCGCTTACTTTGATCTTTAACCTTAAATCCTCCCCCATCGTCTTGTCAGCCGACTCCATTTACTCTTGTCACGTGGTAAGTGAAATCTGACTCATGTTACTCTGTGCTGCGACTCTGCTGCTGCTGCACAGAGCAGACACTTTCAGTTTATAATTGTAGCTTCCGTCATCCAACCAAGTATTGATATCATGCTTAGTATTTACAAATTAGAGTTTTTATGAACATGGGCGCTGATACGCAAAAATTAACTAAATGGTTTTATTTCTATGAAATAAAAAGCAAAGCAGCGGTGGGCAGGTAATGTATCAGTGTATGCCCGAACACCGTGTAACACCGACTACCATGGCAAGCCTAAAATGGCCATCACAATTTCTCAAAGCCCAACGTCATGTCATCAAATGTTATGTTTTGTCCACCAGTTTACAGTGATGTAAATGTAATGTGACAAAAACAGCAAATTACTCACTTTCGAGAAGCTGGAACCAGCAAATATTTGGCATTTTTATTTACTAAAACAACTTCAACGATTAATCCATTATCAAGATAGTTTCTGATTGATTTTCTGTCGATCGACTTTTCTAGGCAAAATTAAGGCTTAAGGCTTAAGCTTAGGCTTAATTTGTAATTTGATTTACTAAATTTAGCGGAAAGCAGATGGAAGTAGCACATTGAGACGCTGTTGGCTCTCCATGTAGTTTTGTTACAAACTCATAATTCAGCCTTGTAACAGTGGTGTGAAGTAGTCAACTGTATATTTGCCAGGAGAATATATCAGTATACAGTTGAAGTACACACAGAGCTGTAGGTCTGTATGTGTGCATGGATGCTGTTTTTTATTCGGACAGCTGTTTTTATTGCAGATGTTAGGAAAGTTTAAATTAACTGCTGCACTGGGCTCTGATTTTATTTTATTTTTTTGATCTAGTACCCACACAGTCATTTGTCTGCTGGCAGGAACGCCGTATTGATTAGTCGATTTAGCAGAGCAGTGTGTGAACAGCTGACATATATTCAGCAACTTCCAGGGAGTATTTAATGACTGGGGATTCCCTCAGCAGCTACTATAAAGCCAGCAGAAACTTCTGGGGGCTGTCGTTCATTAAAACCATTGACTTACAGTCAAGCAACTTTGCATGTCAGCAAAAAAAAAAAAGGCAGTTATTTCTTATTTTTACACACATCTAGAGTACTGCCAGACTGCCTTTTGGCAAAACAAGCCAAGCGAGATGTTGATTCGATGTTTTTGCGCTGGAGGATGGGTGAACAAGAATTGCTGCGTTCTAGTTATCTTTAACTGTGTAGCGTTCATTGTTCTGTTCCCTGTTCATGAATTTTGCCCTCAGGATCTTGCAGAGAAACGTGTTCAGACCCAGTCATTTCTCAACTGAAAATATTGACATGAAGATAAGATGGTAAAATGTGAAGTAGCTTTAGATGAACATAACCATGTTGTGCAGAAGCAGGGATAATCTTTAATGCATTAATCATCGGTACAAACGACAAACAGCAGCTGTCAGTTTGGCTGAGAGCAATCTGGGTCTGCCAACGAAGCCACCCAGCTGTGTTCACATTAGAGCGAGGCCAAACAACGTCTGATTGTTAATTTATCATACATGAAAAAATATCTCGCTGGTGGTGAAAACATTTTCATTGCAGGATAAATGCACCATTGACCTTTAGTTTCCAAGCATGTTACCAATATATCACAGTATGTGTGCACTATCCATCGATCTGTCACAGCAGCCACAATATTGAATAAAATCCATAGCAAAGAATTTACACTCAACAGTGTTTGGCAGGCTGTGGTAATAATATTAGTCTGTAAATCATCAGCTCTGTCTCCCAGTGGATGAGAAAGGCAACTGGTCTTTCAGGTTTAAACTGCACAGTACATATTAAAAATAACTTCTCTGAAGTCTTACCTGTCTTGGAGCTTACTTTTTAATATAGGGGGGGACACAGTAGAATTTGTTTAGTGTCAGAGGGCTTTCCTTTTAATCTAACAAATTTAGCTTTCCAAGTCACATTAAGCCCATTTGGTTGGTTTGACATAAAAGTCGAGACCTACAGTCTCCCAACTGTTAAATTAAAAGATGGAAAAAGTCTGTCCTCATTCAGTTAGTCATTCATGAGCCTTAATAAGACTCATTTCTAGAATAAATCATAAAATAAATGTACCCTGGTTGAGGTAATTTCACTTTTACAGTTTCCACTGGAGGTAAATCCAGTTCTGAGATAAATGACAATCATTTTTTTGCGTGTTAATTATTTCAAGATGAAGTGATGATTTCATTAAATTTAAAATTCTTGAAACAAATTGTCGACAAGCATGGCAGTGTCCAAAAAAAAAAAAGTTTAAATTGTGCGCACAGTTTAATGGAACATGACATTAAATTATACAGTATTGTTTAACATTTGAATGTTAAGGAATGTCAAAGACAACACAATAATGTTCAACAGACAAAATCCTAAGTATATCCATGTATAGTGGATTAAATCGAGGCGGCTCATTTAGATTAAACAGTCCATGGTCTTACAACTTTCACTGTTTATTTTGCTCTGTGTTAACATTAACACTTAACGTCAACTTACTGTAGCAGTAGAAACTGAAGACTGAGGTTGTTGTGGCTACTCCGGTCAGTTAGGGAGGAGCACTCAGAGTGTTAGCAGTTGCGTTATTGTATTGAGATGCCCACAGATACTTAATTAATTCCCATATTTTTAAAATTGTTACGTTAATACACATTTGCCTTTGTCCCTTCGACATTCTTTCAAACAGTTGTGATGCTACATTGAACATCAGTTTCAGCAGTACTGGTTAGCTTTGTATGCTATCAGTTAGCTGCACATATACTGTGTAGCCCATCGTTAATGCAAGGCAAGATTAACAGTGAAAGCTGTCAGGCCATGGACAATCTCATCTAAATGGGCTGTTTTGATTATGGACAGAGATACGTGGATTTACCACAGATTTAGCTTCTTTTCCATGTTAAAAAAAATATTGTTATCATTGACACCCCTTAAGCTTAAAACAAGCTTACTACAGTTTATAACGGATCAGCATTACACTTTAAAGATTGTTTAGAATTATATTGTTAATTCGTGTGCACAAAGGTTTAGTTTTTTTTCTCCATGACCCCATTTAAAAAACAAACAAACAAACAAAAACCCCACCACAGATCTCATGTTTTATGACCTCAGTGGACACAACGATCTTTGGATCAATGATTCCCTCCACAGGGATGATAATGTGCTCCGTGGCTTTCAAACTGCCATTTTCTGTTCACAGGTACAGACAGCTTGGTGTTCAAATGGCATAAAAGATGATGAATGACGGCAAGATTGAAGTGCCTGTCAGCATCGATCAGCTGGTATTCACATTTAATTGAGGCCTGTCAGCTCCTTGCATATTCCCCCCTCTTCCCTGTTCGGCTGTAAAAATGTAATGTGCCATTAACAGATTCTTTGGGTTTTGTAATGAATAGCATTTTCACTGATCCATGGCCCACATATAAAACTGCTATAATTCTATTAGAGGGGAAAGTGTAGATGATGTTATACTGCCTATATGAAGATTGTCAGGGACCAGAATTTGGTGGTTAAATGGAGCTCTAAGCAACATTTAATTATTTCTCCTTAAGATTTCTTTAACATTATGTCAGTTCAATTTTCATAATTACCTAGTACAAATCAATTTGCATTTCTTCTTTCAGGTTGACTTCGTCTTGATATGTGGATTGTGCTGCTTTATTTTAAGATGTTACCGCTTGCTGCTTGTGAATTCATGAGACCTGGAAACAAATGGAGTCAACACTCTTTACTGGCAGTATCCTTACTTAAAATCACACGTGTGATTAAATTACCTTTTTAAATTTCTCTTACCAAGTATTTATAAGATTCCCTGCTAATATAAATTTTGGGGCTGTCTGCACCAACAATCCAGCCTTTCTGGATTGTTTTATAATCTATTTATAATCAGCTCTACTTGTTATTTATAATTTTGGCTGTCAGGTTCAGCCGACTCTTATGCTGCACTAATTAGTTGCTCTGGAGACGATAGCTACAGTAACATCAGCATGCTAACGTGCTCACCATGGCAATGTTACATGCTGATGTTAGGCAGGTATGTTTACCATGTTCACCATCTTAGTTTAGCGTGTTAGCATGCTAAGTAGCATGTGACCTGATGGTGGCACTAGATGAGTTAAGGGATCCACCAAGGTTATTATTCCGTTCATCATGAGGGGAACAGGAATGTCTGTACCAAATTTCATGGCAGTCCCTCCCAACAGTTGTCAAGACAGTTTCCCAAAAAACAAAAATGTGAACCTTGTGGCGGCGCTAGAGGAAAAGTCAGATACATCATCTGAGATTCTATTCAAAAATGTTGGCACCAGTCCATCTTGTAGATGATAAATTTGACAGGATAAGTAAAAACTTTGACTAAAGATTAAAGTTAAGTCATCACCAAACTCAGTAGGCTTCATCCTCTGAGAACCATGAATGTCTGCACAAAAGTTCATGGCAATCCATCCAGTAGTTGATGTATTTCAGTCTGGACTGAAGTGGTGGGCCGATATTGCCATCTCTAGAGTCATGCCGCTAGCGTGGCCAAAAATCTGTCATAATTTGGGGTTTACAAGAAGACAAAATGTGTTATTGATTAAATCTTTTTCTTTGTTTTTCTCCACAGATTTGGCCTCATCCTTCATCGAAATGAGCCTGTTCTCCACAAGATCGACCTGGAGACGACGTCGTATGTGAAAAACATCAGCTTACGGGAGTATAACTGCATCCCCAAGTCTGTAGCCTACACCCATCTCGGCGGCTACTACTTTGTCAACTGCAGGCCTGACTCCACCGGCGCCACTCAGCCCCAACTCATCTTGGATAGTGTAACAGATAGTGTGATCGGCCAAAACCGTGACGTCACCGGCACTCCGTACATGTCTCCAGACGGCCACTACTTGGTCACTGTCGACGATGGTGATGGCCTGATGAGGATCCAGATGATCTCAGAGCGGGGAGAGATCCAGGATCCCTTTGACATCCACACCAACCTTCACCTGTCTGACCTGGCCTTCCAGCGCTCCTTCACGGAAGTCCACCAGTACAACGTGTTCGGCAGCTCCGGCCGTCAAACTGACGCTCTGTTTGTGGAGCTGAGCACCGGCAAAGTCAAGATGATCAAGAGCTTGAAAGAGGCCATCAAGTCGTTCGAGTGGCCGTGGAGCAGTAGGAACAGGGTAATGGCGGGCAGCGGACTGTTCGGACAGTATCTCATGACCCCGTCCAGAGAGTCCCTCTTCATCCTGGATGGACGGCTCAACAAGCTCAATTGTGAGATCACTGATGTCCTCAAAGGCAACGTGGTGGTGTGGGTTGGGGAGTCTTAGGTCATAACATCAAGACCCAATGAGCTTTCTTTTCCTCAAAGGTACTGTTGCACTGAATTCTGTTGCAGATTTTTTAATTTTGTGGGAGTGCAATAGTGAATACTACAGATTCAGAAACCAAATTGACCATTTGTAAGTCCACTGGATGAGGGACTGTCATCCAACAGAAAAACAACAAAAAATGCAAGTGAGGGAGTTATTGATCGATATTGTCTTAAAGCCAAGTTAAAAGCATTTTTTTCCCACTGGGTGGTTCATGTTTATGTCAACATAAAGTTGCTTGCTGGTAATCTTTTTCAGGAAAATTGGTATGAATCCGTAAATATGTGCAACTTTGCATTATTATTCACAATTGATTGTATTCAGTGTGTGGGAATGCTGTAGATAATCTCTGAACAAAACTATTATTTAAGTGAATTGGCACAAATAGATATATATATATCTATATATATATATATATATATATATAGATATATATATATAGATATATATATACACACACTGTATATGTCCGGATTAACTCTTGTAATTTAAGTTTACCCATCCCCAACTTTTTCCTGTGCCTTCAAGGAAAATTCCCCTCCATCAGAGGAATTAGCGTAATTATTCCCAGTGCGACTGCAAACTACACCTCTTCCTTTGACCCCTCCATTTGTGGTGAGCGTGGTTCCTCACAAATATACCGCTATCTGTCCGTCTAACGCAGGCGACTCAGTCTAATTAAAACGAGCCCTTGCTGTGATCCCATCCTGTTTGAAGTGGAGACTGAGAGACTGAGTGGTTCATTATGGATGTGCGATCTGTAACCTTTGATCCGAAATTATAACCAGCGTTGGAAGGTTTTGAATTATATATAAAAAAAAGGTTTTTTTTTCTTTTTAGTCCAAAGCATAAAAATGAAAGTCAATCAATTTTAGTTCAATTGTACCAGCTTTATACACTACACATTGTGAAATTTTAAGTCAATAGAGCACTCGTGTGTGACAAAAACCCTATCATAACGTCAAAATCCCTGGACCAAAAAAAGAAAAAAAAAGATATCTTAGAGTATAATAGAATGAACTGAAACATGCATTGTCTGCTCTGTTCGACAGCGTGTTTCAAGTAGATGTTTTAACGTGAAGTAATGATGAGCTAGCACGCTGGGGAGTGGGGTAGTTGTATTGTGTAGAGGGTCTTTGAGGATAAGCTTTAAATTTGAGAAACAACTCTTTCTGAATGCTCCTGCAGTAGGTACTTAGCTGGCGAGTCAATGGAACAGTTTCCTAGCTGGACACATTTCTATGCATTTTCACCCTGGCACTCTATGACTCTGTGAATCACAATGGGCAACTGTATCTCAAATTTAGTACGGACTTTTGATGTGTACAGATTATATAAAGTCATTCTGTCTTTCCTGTTAAATTTTACTCGTATGTATTTTGATTTTTAACTTAATTTTATCCTTTTCTTCCCCCGTCATTTGTTGTTTTCCAACTTTTAAACCCGACGATGATGACCTCTGACGTTTCTCTCTATTTCTGTTCTGTACATAGCGGCTGGCTGCGAGTCCATTAGTTTCCCATTAATGTACAGATTCACGCAGGTTGACTTCGAGGAAATAATCACACTCCTTTTTAAGAAATGAAAACAAACACACAGCTGTCATTATCAACATCCTGTACCCAAGCACATTGTGATCACAAACACCGCTTTCACCTCCATATTGCCATGTCTTGTATGTTCCTTCATGTGATTGTTATTTATATAGAGAAAACACGCTTGTCATTTTACCCAACAATAAACACTAGACCATGAAAAACAAGTGTATTATCGTCTCTTTTCCTCATTAAAACAACCTTTTATACCGTAGATTCTGGTACACAGATAATCACGCATTGGCATGTTTCCTTTAGGAGCTAAAGCAGCCAATTATTATGCTACAAGAGATGCTACAAGAACAAGGTCAAGACACTGTTCTCCCGATCTTGCAGCAAGGCATTCACAATAACGTATGATTATAATTAGCAAAGAAGGAAAATAGAAATGTAAGACTTGAGAGAAGCAGACTGACTCACCAGGAGCAGAGCAGCACAGGTCGGAGTAAGTTGTCATGTAGTCAGTTTATGTCAAATACATTATAATTGAAATTTTCTTTGACTAGAAAAGTGTGATATTCTGGACTTTTTGGAAAGTGTGATTGACATGGACATGATTGAACTCATGACTAACTAAACTCCACTATTAAAGACACACTTCCTTGTATAGTTATATTTTTATATTTTAAAACTCCACCTTGAGCTGGGGATTTCAGGGTGCTTTCAAGGCACCTTGTCAAAATCAGGAAGTCTATTGTTAAAGTTAAACTGAACTACGGCTGATGATTACAATGCAAGCAAGTGATTTAGTACAAGTATCCAAGGCACAGTACTCAGATCCTGTACATAGCAATAATAAGACAACGTAAATATACTCTGGAAAAGTTCAATGCCAAACGTTTACTTCTAACAAAGTAAATGTATTTAAAGTTTTAAGGCAAAAGTGCCCATTATGCAGAGTGTTTTATTATTGAATATATTACATTTGTGGATAATTATGTGTAAACATCATTTTACTGGTGTCGGTTAAGGTGGAGCTAATTTTAACTGCTTTATATACTGTTCAGTAATGTCATGTATAACAATAAAACATTTTATAATCTAAGTGTGATTGAAAAATCTTAAATGTGTAAAGTAACTGCAGCTGTCAGATAAAGTACAATATTTCCATCTAAAATGTAGTGCAGAAGAAAGGTAAAAAAGCATAAAATGGAAATACTCAAGTACCTCAAAACTTTACATACGTACAGTACTTGGGGTAAATGTACTTAGTTACTTTCCACCACTGCCAAAGCGTAGCATCTACCCACGTCTCGGCTTAACTGTGGGCTCAGCTGGGTACAAGAAAGAGGGTTATGGTCTTTCTATGAGCTATAATACACAACGCAGTGTCCTGATTTATGAAAATGACGGACAAAGACGAGCAGCCTTTACTCTGTTATTTTTCATATTAGGTAGAGCTGGAACGATTAGTCGATTAATTGATTAGTTTTAGCAGAAATTAACTGGTTCCTGTTTCTCAGATGTAACTATTGTGTGGTATTCTAGGATAAGAAACTGATAACTTTTGGGGTTTTTTACTGTTGGTCAGACAAAACAACACATCCCTTTTTTTTTTTCTTTTTTTTTTTAACTATGAGGAAATATTAAAGACCAAACAATTAAATCGAGAGAAAAAGAAAAAAAATTGGTTGATCAATTAAAAATGAAATTAATTGCAGCCCTAACATCAGCTGTAATTTCATGCTTTACCACAGCCACTTATAAAAGAGAAACAAAGACGGCTGCGTTCAAATTAAAATCCAAAATTTTGTTTACAGTCTACAGTCTTGGTGAGGTAACACCGCACCAAGCAGGAGTACTGTTGCTACGGTAACCAGCAGTTATATATTATGTGCACACTGATTAACTATTTTAAAAACAGTTAATCTGTTTAATTGGATATTTGGTTTAGTCCTGTTATATTATCTGACACTATTTATTTGTGTATTTTTATGATTGCTTCGGTTCAATTTTCACACAAGGTGCAAAACTGGTGACACAAAATGTTAAACTCACAAGTTCGACCCTTAAAATGTCACATGGCACACAAAATGAAAACATCTGTACCTAATTAGGTAATACGTAATGAGTGATTATATATGTTTAGTGCTGCTAGTTAATTGACAGAAAATTAATCTGCAATTATTTTGATAATCAAATAATTGTTTGCGTCATTTTTTAAAGCAAAAATGCCCAGAAAGTAGCTGGTTGCAGCTTATATAGCAATATATTTGGGGTTTGGACTCTTGGTCGAACAAAATAAGACATTTGAGGACTTTAGGAATTTATTATATATATATATATAAATGTTTACAGTTTCATGGCATTTTAAAGAGAAAACAATTGATCGAATAATTGGTAGATTGCAGCCCTATATATGTTAACTTAAATTAAATCATTGTTGCATATTAAAATTTAAATAGTCATCAAATACTGCTGTCGAACAGTAACAGAAAAATTGTCATCAAAATACTGCAATTGTAATTTCACAAGATCATGTAGTCTGGAGTCTGACTACAGAATTTCCTACATTCATACAAAGCAACATGCACGAAAGGTGAGCTAATATGAGGAGTCTTAATTCTGAGGACAGAGCATGTGATTTAAGATTAGGACAGCATTTTGTCTTTAAAAAGGTGAGCATTTAGCCAGTCTGCTTGGACATTGCATTCAGAATTTTAAAAACAAACTATGTCGTGAAAATTAAGCCAAAGCAAATGTAAAATACTGTAACTGACACCTGCCAGCCAATCAAAAATGAGTATTTTCTGTGGCCATGACATATTTGCCCTTAATCTACGTACATCTTCTTTGATAGGAATATTGTTTTTGGTACTTGGGATCAAGTTACATCTTATAAATAAAACCTGCCCAGTGAAAACTTATCGTTTCCTGATTTTTTCTCTTTTCAAAAAAGAGCAAATTCAGCCAATTTACAATCATTAGTTAACCATTTGTTGCAAGAATATTTTTCTTAATTTCTTCAGGATCAGATGTGAAATGTTTTAAAATCAACTTATCTGTAAAGGGTCATTTCAAGCCAATTTTATTCACATATTTTTTTTATTATGAAAATCAAAATGATATCCTTGAAATACAAACAAACTAAATGGATCATTAATGAAATGTCTTTTCTCTTCTCAATGATTTGTGTTCAGGTAAGACTTCTCTGCTAAAAACTACATTTAACATGTTTGAATTTCACCACAACACTTTCAGGCTTTCCCCCTCTGGGTTTATCCATCTTTAAAATGTATATGGCTGCAGGTTCTGTCAGGTGATGTGGATAAAAGGATTCTCCAAATTGCACGAGGCCACACACTTATCTTTGAAATGCGTATGGAGAGCTACTTCCATCTGAACAAGCCCTACATCAGATAAGCCTTTTCCACTGCTAATGAAAACCTACCGCATTCAACCATTCAACCATGTCTATGACAAAGGAGAACAGGTCTTCACATCTCTGCTTCTGCACTGCATTTATATACGGTTCATTTATGGTCTATACGCCACAGAGCATCTTTAAGACCTTTAGGACCTGCTGCTGAGTCTAATATTACTCTGTTGGTAGTTGTTAGGGCTGGTTTTTATTCTTTAATGTCTGAATATTTTTTCAGATTATTTGATTAATCGTTAATTAAGTGCTCGTCACAATTAGCCAGAGCCAAATTGTTGGTTTAGTCAGTGAAACCCCAAACATATTCAATTTACAATGATGTAAAATAGAAAAAAAAGGAGCAAATCTTCACATCATCCATGCTGTTATATCATTTGCCGTTATTATTATTGCAGCTATATCTGTATCAGTAGCAAGAAATTGCAGTAAAGAAATGTCAAAAATATGTCTGAGTGCAGTGTCTTCAAGGGTTAGGGTTAGGCTTCCACCTGGAGGAAGACTGATGAGTTTATTTTTAATCTGTACACATTGTGGTTACAAAAATACATAAATAAATCATAATCATAAATTAAGGAATCCCTATCAGATGTTGTTGTGTAGATGTTTGTATGTGTAAAAAAAAATCTGATTGAAATCATGAATATCTACTTCAGAATTCTGCTTCCAAAATGTAATATCAGCAGCATTTTTTTCTTTATAAATGACTCAAAATGATTTGACTTAGCGTTGCAGCACTAGTAGCAATCAAATTATAATATCTACTGTTATAATATAATAATTTTAATTATTATTTAAATATTATTTAAATATTATTTCCGAGAGCCAAATGACATCTTCAGATTGCTTTTCGAACAGCTGAAACCAAAAGTTGTTCAATTTACAATGATTTACTACAGATAAGAGGCAGCAAAGCCAGCAAAAAGAGGAGAAATCAGTAAATGTTTGGCAATTAATTTTCTGTTGATCGACTGATGGACTAATCATGGCAACACTCGAAGTAATGAATCTAAAATATCTACTGTGTTATAATAACAGAATGGTTTCAGTCATCATGGAGAATAAATGTACTGTACAGGGTTTCCTCTGACAAGTTCAGACACACTGGCAGTTTCTTTCACAGTACGTCCTCCTCTGTAATACAGGGACATAATGTAACGTGCAGCAGCCTATATGTGTGTTAAAGACATGGACCTGTCGCTGAGTCTAAAATTACTTTTAGACTGTTTCTAGTCTCCAAATGCACAGAACTAGAAGCTAGAACTAGGCAATATTTGACATTTTTGTTATGTTATATAATAAACTACTTAATTGTTAATCAAAATAGTATATAACAATGTAATAGTATAAAGAAAAAACAAGTCATACAATGGGTTTTTAACAGGCAAACTATTGCATCATAACACAATCTGAAAGTCTAACTTTAAGCTAAGTGATAAACTCAGGAATGGGGCAAAATAAAACAAAGGATTATTATCCAAACAACTGGTTGAGTACTACGAGTACTGCATCTAAGTATCAGTTCTGGAAGAAGTACCAAAAGTCCTCTATTTGAATTTTTACTTATAAATAGTAAAAAGTAAACATAAAAGTACAGAAGTATTATGAAAAAAAATTACGTAAAGTATCAAAAGTAAAGGTACTTATGATGCAGAGTTATCTAATTTTATGTTATATGCATTAACAGAGCTCATTTAAACTGATTTTAACAATATGTCAGATTATATAAGATGATCATATGCTTTGTGTTAATCTGCAAAGTAACTTGTAACTATGGCTGTCAGAAAATAGAGTAAAAAGATTAAAATGTAGCAGACTAAAGGGGAAAAAGAAGCATACAATGGACAGCAGTGTAGCATCATAGACTGCATATACACACTTTTACCCAGCAGTATAAATGTGGGTACATGGAAGCTTTTCAAAGCACTTTTGTTGCTGATGACGTGCGTTTGGTTATTCAGCAGAGATCAACAGAGCCGAAAGCTTCAGTGCAAAAGTGTGCAGCCCATTCTCATGATCACCATGCCCCCCTGCGCTCCTGATAAACGCTCCCTAATGCATTCCTCCCCCCACCGGTCCCAATTTATATTTATCTCTGAATCACACAGGCTGGTAGTTTATATTAATATTCTTCCTTACTGAATCCCTTTAATAAAAACAGCCATGCAAAAGAAAAGAGGTCCTGGCAGTTCCTTAATTATCTATTGTCAGTCCTTTATCTCCCCCCGGTCACATGGGAGGGCCTCGGACTCCTCCCCACCACACACTCGTGTCTCGCCTCCATCAGGAGAATTTAGCACCAGACTCTGCCTTTCTCTATTATGCCATTCACAAGGCGAGCAGCGTAATCATGCCACTAGCTCCTTAATCATGTTGCTGGGACCTGCCAACAGTACAACCTCTCTGCTCCATCCATACCGAGGCACCTGATGACTGATTGAGGCCACTGGTGGTGCTGCACCTTGTGCCGGTTGTAGGTCCTCATCCTGCATTCTCCTGCCTGCTCTCTCTCTACCTCCAAAATAATCAGTGTACTTCTGTGTGGCGGTGGACGGCGACAGTTAGAAAATAGATTTTTCTCTTGGGCAAAGAAGCCGCTGCAAAATGGACTTGTCACAATAGTGCAGTAAGCAAAATGTAATGTAGAAGGGTTTTAATTACACTTAAAAAAAAAAAAACATGCACAAATTACAGGATGTCTACATTTTTCTCTTCTGTGGGATTAGTCTGTCAATTTGGCTCTGTAAAATGTCAAAAAAAGAGTGGAAAAATATCCATCACAACCCAAGGTGAAGCCTTCAAATTGCTTATTTCATCTGACCAACAGTCCAAAAGCCAAAGATATTGAATTTACAGTAATATAGAAGAGAACAAGAGTCTACAGCCACGCTACCGGCTCTGTGAGGCTGTACTCAGGCACTGTGATGATTTGAGCTAAATGCTAACATCATCACGCTCACAATAACAATGCTAACATGCTGATGAGAAGCAGGTAATGTTTACCATCTTAGATCAGTGTGTTAGCATGCTAACATTTTCTAATTAGCACCAAAAACAAACCACAGCTGAGGCTGATGGTAGGTAGGAGGATGTGAATGTGTGCACAAAATGTCATGACAATGCATCCAACAGTTGTTGAGACATTTCCCTTGAAATCACAATCGATCTCATAGTGACGCTAGAGAAAAGCTGGGAATCATCAGAGTTAGTAGGATGCTCTGGGAACCATGAAGTCTCTACCAAATTTTGTATAAATCCATCAGAGCAGCAATTTCACAGGATAAGTGAAAACGCTGACCTTCTGGGAGCACTAAAAGAAAAGTTAGAGGATCAACAAAGTCATTATGTGTCATCCTCTGGGGACCAAATTTCATGGCAATCCATCCAATAGCTGTTGAGAAATTTCAGACTAGACCAAAGTAGTAGACCAACCAACCGACAGGCATTTGCCGTCTCTGGAGCCACGCTGCAAGCATGGCTTAAAAAGCAGCAAACCCTCACTTTTAAAAAGCTGCAACCAGCAACTGTTTGGATTTTTAGTCTGATAAATGACTGAAACTAATTGTTAAACTAAAGTATTGAAAATAATTGTTTAAGTTATCTATCAAGCAAAAAAAAAAGAAAAAACATTTACTTCCCTCAAAGATGTCTAGACAGCACCTTTCGATGGTCAAAATTGTGGCTCTCAGTTTTGGCTTCCTTCAACAGATGGGAGTTTTAGAGTTCTTGCTTATTAAGCCAGTGTTTAGCAGTCCCTTCAGGGAGTTCGGGGATCTGGACGCCAGTCAAGGCAAAGAACAGAACTATTTAAAGGTCATTTCACATTTTAACTCACTGGATAATGCTGACTGGACATGCTGAATAACCATATGATTCTTTTTTATTGCTGTTAAATTGTTGGAGGTGAGGTTTTCTTGAAGCCTCGGACATATGGTGATGGCAACCCAGGATGTGCTTTAAGATGCTGACAGCAGACGCCTCGTCCCCTTTAGTTGTCCTATTGTCATGCTGAGCTGGCTGTCATGACACTGAGGCCGAAGGACGCCTATGGACACTCAGCAGTGACGGAGACGCAGGCACAGTCCTGTCATCCAGACACAGCCGAGTGATCCCGTCCTGATAGCGCCCAGGTCGACCATGACAGGAGCCACCACCTCCGCTTAGCATGCACCTTGTCTGTCCTTTTGCTGTTCAGTGTGCTGCGAAAAGGCAGCAGAGGGAGGGCTCCTCAAGGTCGACCCGAGAAGGAAAAACAAGGAGGAAAAAAGTCTCAGAGTTAAACCCATAGGTCTTCCTCCACAGTTTTTACACCGTTCCTGCCACTTTTTGTCCGAGTACGGAATATAACATCAGTGCTGTCAGACCAAAAACACAGTACTGTGTTCATTTGTGTCATGCTATACTGGTTTCAGAACATTAGGGATAGCGGCCTATAGGGTTTTGATTGTCAACCATATAATTTAACCTGAGCCCTGTGAGGTAACTCCTGTCCACAACTGACACATTTTTTGTCTTTAAGGAAGCATCAACAGATTCAGCTCCTTCACATCTCGTAAACATGTTATCTGTTGATGCTCAGCATGCTATGGCATCACTGAACAAATCTGACTCGCCTACCGCATTGACTGAGGCGCTGTATATTTTACATTAGAGCTGCAACGATTAGTCGATTAGTCAATCTGCAGATCTGTTAGTCAAAAATGGTAATAATCCATTGGTTCCAGTTTATCAAATGTGAATATTTCCTGGTTTTCATACTGATAATAGACTGAAAATCTTTGGTCGGATAAAACAAGACATTTTAAAGGTCACCCTGGACTCTGGGAACTTGTGCTGGACATTTTTCACAATTTGCTGATATTTTACAGACTACGCGAATAATCGAGGAAATAATCTGTAGATTAACAATCAATCGTTTATTAAAATTAAAAAATGACATTTCTGTTGATTGACCAATGAATGAATTGACCGATCGTTTCAATTTTAATGTATTTGTGACAGTCTCAGATAAAACTCCAAAAACTCCAAAAAAACATAATAGGAAGTACTACTAGGGTAGCAATATGAATGTGGAGCTCATTTTACTTTGAAACTTTAATGGTGATAATTATGTCTCTATTCAAAACTATTTCTCCCTCTACATCTTCAGGGTTTAACCAGAGACAGACATTTAAGATAAAACTATAATTTTCTTTTGCCTAACTTCTGTCCAGACTCGTTTGAACATGGAGTGAAATGACCATCACATTTCTGCTCCGCAGCATATTTAAAATGCATTTGTGTCCAAATGACTGCATTGTGCTTCTGTATCTCATCGCTGCAGACTTCCGACTACAGCAGTTTTATAACACCGTCAGTGATATCCAGCTGAGATGTTTGTGGGAAATAAGGCTGATATACGTTTGCTGTCCTAATGTTAGTACACTGCTAAGAAGCAGTTTGATTTGCTTGCTTGGATGTTTTTAGGCAACGTCTTTGATGTTAGATTTTCTTTTGAGGAAGTTAAAAGTTTCTCTGAGTGAAACTCTTTGTTTATTCAGCCATGGAGGATATTGCTGTTCATGCTAATTATCAACGCTTTAATCTTTATTTCACAAACAAGATGTTGCTGTTGCAGGAAAAACATCCTGCGCCCTTTGTATCAACAGGTATTTTTACTGAAAAGTATTTCGACACGTTTTAAAGTTGAACTGAAATTTGAATTCTCGCTTTTTTTGGAAGGACACATTAGCTATAATGATACTGCAGCTATTGTGCATATTTTCCCATTTCCAAAAGAGGATAAAACTGTTTGTGGAAACAGCAGCTAAGCTTCAGGCCTCTGGGTGAGGGTCGACTGGTATTTGAGATATTTAAGGAGACATCTTGTTAATTTCTGTGGTGCGCTTCTGCCTGCAGTACGTCATAGCCCTGTATAACCTAACGTTCATACAATATGGGTTTTTTTTGCCCTTTCTCAACAACCACATGGTTATGTATCGTTAGCAATTAAAGCTGTCTGTTCCTTTACAATAGTCAACCTTTGGGAGGACCCATTGTGCTGCAAGTTTACTCAGAAAGTGCAAACTAGCAAGCTAAGCTAACAAGCCTCCATTTGGAAAGAGAAAGTTAGTTAGCCTAACTAGCCTAACATTAGCACTGATTCCCTCTAAATATTACTTTTCGTTATTTATTTTAATGTTTTTAAAGATATTTTTGGGCATTTTGGCCTTTATTTGATAGTGACAGCTGAAGAGAGACAGGAAAGGCAGGAGAGAGAGAGAGAGAGAGAGAGAGAGGGGATGACATGCAGCAAAGGGCCCGGGTGGGAATCGGACCTGAGCCAGATTGGCAATGAGTAGTCCTGTAACAGCATCTGTACGCTAGCCTGCGATTCGAATCACGACACAGAGTAACGTTTGGAGTCCTGGAGTACCGTAGGGAGTTCTCAGATCTGTCTCTTTACAACATTCAGCATTTGGGAGGACCCATCGTGCACTGATTCCCACTAGATGTTACTTTTGATTCATTTTTTTCCCTCTTTGGGTAATTATAATTTAGAACAAAATAAGTACACAAGTAAAAACAAACAAAAGAAAGTATATACTGATTTCTTGGCAAAAATGACTTAATTTCATCCATTATCCATTATCAATACCGCTAATCCTCAGAGGGTCGCAGGAGGGCTGGAGCCAATCCCAGCTGACATTGGGTGAGAGGCGGGGTACACCCTGGATCATAGGGCTGACACAGAGACAGACAAACATTCACACTCACAGTCACACCTACTTCAAAACAGCAAATATCTGTAGGAACTGGCTGTAAGTTAAATCCCTATTGTCTTGTGTATCAATCATTAATGGAATCCATGTATCATCTATCTGGCTGACCGTCCATCTGGACACAGCAGCTTTCAGACCGCACTGTGACCTTGGAGAAAACAACCAGCAGACTGAAATGTCAAACAATGCAGTGAAACACAGAGCAACATGTTCTGTTTCGAGCCTTCCTCATTCCCATTCAGGCACTGAGTAAAAACCCCTAAAATGTGTTCACCATTTCACAAATCATGAAAAGGTCCCCATCTTTAGATTTCCCTCTCCACTAGAGCAGGAGGCCAGCTTTCCACCCAGGCCCCGGCGGACTGGGCCGTTGGCCAGCCAGTCGTCATTAGGAGAATTTACTTCTCGCTGCCTGCCGCTGCCGAGCGGAGGACCAGATGTGATGCCCGTCTCCTGGGTTGCCAAACACAGCGAGACGCATTCTGCACCGGGGGAAAGCATTCTAGAGAGCAGCTCTATCACTGCCAGGAGGAAACATCGCACAGCTCTCTCCAGCTTGACGGCTCTTAGCCAAAGAGCCAGCTGTTAAGAGAGGAAGTCTGAGAGCACAGAGAAGAAGTAGTCCTGTGGTTTTTAGGCCGAGAGGGACTCCTCCAATATGTAAAGCTCTCGAGTGAAGAGAGAGTCTGCAGAACTGAATGAGGACATTCACTGAAAACCTGTTGTACTCTGTCTACTGTATCTGTCTCTCCATCTGCACATTATCACCAATCTTTACTTTACTGATATTCTCTGACATCCATCAGAGGTACTTCTGTGTTCCTGTTGAGTGAATAAAGCTACAGAGATGTGAAGCCAGTAAGCGTATGGTCAAAAACAAGACAAAGCCTTCTAATGTTCTTTTTGGCATGATTAAGTTGTGTCCCTAACAAGTATGCATTGCAAGCTTGGTAGCCTATTCTGCCATATCAAAGTCAAAGCCATGCCAAATGTCAAATCACTGACCAAGTCTGACCTAGAAAGCTCCACAAGGCCCAAAAGATTGTTTTGTTTTTAAATCTTGTGCACACAAGTTATTTGGTGTATATATGTGATTTTTTCACACTCCACACATACACGCACATACCATACCTGGCCCCCTCTTTTTACTGTATTTTACCCAGGGAATGTAGCCTAAGATAATTATGTCCCTTCACAGAGGGATGATGTACACAGCTTACTCTAACCTGTCGAGGCAGGTTAGATCATTTCTTATTCATATTTTCTCATAAAACATTAAACAGCATCAACAGCCTCAGGATTAAATACAATGTCCTTCCAATTTGAAACAAGATCGAACGTACCATTAGCATGTTAGCATGCTGATATGGGACTGAAACAGGGCTTTAATATTAGCATTCAGCTGAGTACAACACAAAGTACAGCTGAGAGAGAGCTGTAGAGCTGATCCTGACATGTTGAGTCAGAGATATGCAAAAATGGCCACTGAACATAAGATAAAAACCTTTTTAGCCATGCTAGCTGCTTGGCTCTGGGGATGGCAATGTCAATCGGTCCGCCACTTTGGTCTCAACAACTATTGGATGGATTGACATGAAATTTTGTACAGACGTTCATGGACCTCAGATTATGAAGCCTACTGACTTTGGTGATAACTTAACTTTTCATCTAGCGCCATCATCAGGTCAAAATTTTTATTTGTCCAGTACTTTGGTTTATGACCAAATACCTGCAAAACTAAATACATTCCCATCGGCTTCACCTGTACTTTGTGTTTAGTGTTAATTAGAAAATGTTACCATGCTAACTAGCTCAGATCATGTAAATATAATCTCACACAGCTGCTAGCGTGGATGCAGACTCTTAGTCTAGTTATTTAGCAGATAACAACATGGCCTTTCTCTGAAGAAGGAAAGCATGTTGCTCTTTTAAATTATACCTACCTGGTTCAAAGCACACACTACACGTCCACACTAGACGCAATCCTCATACATACTATGAAAGGAATATGCAGTGTCTTTGAAAAACATAACTGAATAATACATAAGACTCACAACCTACAGAGTTGTTCTCAATCTAACCTGTAGCCCCTGTGACAAACGTACCTCTCCTGCAGGCTGCCATTCAAAGTCTACCTGCCAGTGAAAGCTGATGAAATAGCACAAAGATTATGGATGTCACATCAATATTAACAAAATAAGAAAATGCTTGCCTGACACTATCATGCTGCAACTAGAACACGTCATAATTTGGTCTCACAAGCTTGTACTTAAAGATTGCCTCTGTCTGCCCTCTGGGATTCAGCTTCATGTGCTGCTGTTTGTCACAGAAATTCAAACTAAATCCATTTCGTTGTCTCTCTCACACACACACACACACACTTCTATGCCACTGACCTTTTAATGCATGTCACTTGCTTGAAAAATTATAAATAACTTTGTCTATCACACTAACACATTCTGCTGAAATACCACTTTTTGTGCAACACTTGACTCCTTCATTTCCACTGATCCTTCTCAGCCCTGTTTCAGTCCTGTCCTGATGTGCTGTAATCATATTTGGCAAAAAAAAACATTTGAAATGCTGCATGTAGCACAGAGTTAATTCAAACATAAATCATATATTAATCACTCTGCCCTGAACATACTAAAAGACTCACATAACCAGGGCTGCTTTTGTGAGAAAGAGCATTGATACCAGGAGTTGCCGGTACACAGGTGTTCCACTCAGTAGCAGCATAATGACGCACGATCCATGCCTCAACATCATACCAGTGAGGAAGTTCCACGTTTGAGTGATTGGATTATTGACCAACCAGAAACATCACATCCCATCAGGAGAAGCTTAGTAGGAAAGGTTAAACTGATTAAGTGAAAATTCTGAATCCAGAAACTTCGTAATCCAGATTTGTATTATACTTTCTGCAATCTGAAGAATAAACTACTTTGTACTGGTAAAGAGTAGAGAGTTCAGTTCTTCTGTATCTAAGGGCGTTTTCACACCTAACCTGTTTGGTTCGGTTAAAACAAACCCTGGTGCCCCATAGACTGTATATAAAGATGGACGACATGACAGCTCCCCAAAAATGAAGCCAAAACATGCTTGCTCACAGAAATATACACTAGTCCAGAACACAGGACCTTCTTCCTGTATTTACTTTCTTCTTCTTCGGTTTTACTGGCGGACTACAAACCAACGTCAATGGTGCATGCTGCCACCCTACTGTACTGGAGTGTGTAACATCCCCAGACACATCTGACCAATAAGAGGAGTGAACGTTCTCACATGGTTTGCAGCGATGCATTTTGGTTCGCTCGGATATTTCCTCTGTGTGAAAAGAAACCGAACCAAGAGGAAAACGCTCCAAGTTTACAAACTTATCAACTGACTCGGACCAGAGCAAATGAACTATAGGTGTAAAAATGCCCTAAGTGTTTGGTTCCTATAAACCCAATATTGGTTATTTATTTAAAAAGTTACTGAAGGATGAACAAGAAGAAGAAAATCAACCAGGATAATGGATGAGACTATGATCAGTTGAAAAAGGAGCCTCTTGCCCATGTGAATCGTAGTGTTTTTGATAGCATTTTCCTTATTTCATAAACCCTCTTGCTACTTTTTGCCATTTCTGCTTTGCCCAGACTTCCTTTTCATTTTCTTCACTTTTCAGTTGAAGGATCTCCTTTTCAGTTTACTGGAGAGGATAAACATGTTGACGGTGAATTTTTCATCACCCCTAAATTCATTTTTACTGCCTTTGTAAAAAAAAAAAAACCTCTTAAGACCTCAGCTTTGTTAGCAGTAGAAGAACATCACCCCCACTGTCCTGTTTTTAGCCAATAAGCACTTGTCCTTTACTTCATAAAATGCAGCATATTTCCTGTTGACCTGGTGGCACACACTGTAAAATGCCATTCAAGGCTGTTGAGTTTGTGTATTGTAAATATACTATAAACTCGTTCCAATCTAATATGACAATGCTGTTGTTCAAAGTTCATTACTGACCTTGGAAAAAAACAGTAGGGAAAACTCTCAACAAAAGGTCCATTAAGTAGCTGCTCTGGTGCGTTGAATCATATCAGTTTGCCCAGTTGTCATGGAAATGTAGAAGTTCAAATTTCCATTTTTTTCGAGAGCACGCGACAGTTTGACCATGCTCCCGTCACAAATTTAACAAAATGCATTTAAAACCCAGCCACACTCACTTCATAGGCCAGCAGTGAAAGCAGCAACAGTGACTTTGGTCCCACAGAGTTTACTGAAAGCCATAAATATGGTTCAGAGATGTTTGAACTGCTAGCTTAGCTTTAGCAGGTGTCAGCTGATGAAGCAGAGGCCCGGGAGGGTTTTGGGGGGTTTTAGGGGATCTAGAGGACAGAATAAAGGTGAATAGCGTTGTTTGTAATGAACACTATAAAATAAGAACTGAATCAGAAAAGAAAAGTGAAAAAGTGACTGTACAAAAACGATGATTTAGTGTTAAGTACTCTTGAGGACATCTTGTTCATTTTGGCTTAAAAGCTGAGAATCAAAGTTCATTCTTGACCAGTTGGGAAACTGATGTTTTCTACAAGAAGAAACATCCAGAACAGCTACTGAAAAGGACCATGTAATGAGATCGTTTTCTCAGCCAACACGCTAATGATTTACTGAGAGTTACTTAGAAAATAATAATCAATTTGTGATATCTTTGCCTAGAGTTCTGTATCATAATGTAAAGTACATAGATGGACACTGAATAAGTCTGTCAGTGGTTTATTAAGCTGATTGCCGGCAGAGTTGGCAGCGGTGGACAGCTCTGTCTGACCCAGACCTGAGTTTGTATCTCACAGTGATTTTCTCAACTTTCTGTGAAAGTAATTCAAAATAATGAGAGTATCTCCACTTTTCAAAAACACCTCATCTCTTTTGTCTTCAATTCATTGCTTAAAAAAAAAAAAATCCTTCCCTTGTCAGTCTTCCCAGCACTTGTCTGTTATCTCATGCACACAGCAGCCGTTGCTAGGAAACAGCTGACACCAGATTACAAATATTAGTATATAAACAATGTTCAGTAGTCCATGAATAGGCAATTAAATTGAAACCATTTAATGACTTAAGTTATCTGATAGTACAACCTGAAGACGGGGCGGCCCGGAGAGTAACATTACAGTAGTGTGTGACATCACTACATCAGTGAAACAGAGATGATCCTGGACCAGAGACTAAATGAACACCGGAGACAGAAAACATCAGCTGTCAGTGCACAGCAGACCAAAACCGGCCACATTCACATCGAGTGGGAAGGGGTCAAAGGTCATCGTCACATCCAACACCAGAGACCATCTTTGAACCGAGACAGGGGTTACGATATTTATCCCCTATACGCAACCACCAATTATCAAGTTATATTATTGTTATAGACTGAAGTTCTTTACTTAGGTCACATGACGATAACTGGCAGAAAACATCCACAAGTAGCCCAATTTTTAATTTCGCTTAGGAAAGGGTTGTTTTTTTTATATTAGTATATTTTAAAGTCTTAAGTGGGGTACGCAATGACATTTTCTTAAAATAACACGCACACACACACACACACAACTTGATCCCAAATCCCTGTATCTAGACAACAATAAAGGTTTTACCTTTATAATAATGTAACATACTTATGAGTAATAGACATTATTGGGTTGATTTTGTTGGGAATGAATTTGGCGCCTCAGACCCGAGTGCGAGATGAAAAATAAAGCATTCCCTTCTGAGACGCACCTCTGACCATTTTACTGACCTTTAGTTAGTATAATTGGGCAAATCCAAATCACAGTTAATAAATTAATGAAACATCTTCTCCGCCGAGTCTTTGGATAACGTTATAGGTCTATTAAATGTAAAAAGTCATCACTTCTAAGACCAGATGTAAGCTTTTACAAGGCTTATAGTATCACAGAGGAATGAAATTATAACCGAAAAATTAGAAACAATTGTAATGAACCGAATTGACATTTGTTTTTTTCATGTCAGTGAATGGGCCGACTCACTGGACTGTATCTATAACTTTTTGTCAGGGAAACTGCCCAAATGGTACAAAAAAGTAGCATGAATTATCTCTATCCGACCAAAACAAATTCCCATCCAAATAAAAAGTAATCAATTTGGCAACACTGAGCGCATGTCAAGTGATCGCAACGTTCCTGGTTTGATTCCGGCTGCGGACCTTTGTTGCGCATCATCCCTGTTGCTCGCTCATGTTTATCATACCTAATGAAGGCCCATCCTCATGCCACCCCACTTTAGGAACCACTGATCTAGATATTTGTTCCTGTCTACAGTACCTGCCTGTACTTATGGATACCTGTTTTCTTTCTTTCAGTCTGACACAATACATGTAGGAGAAGAAAGATAGATATTTGACACTTATCTACTGTGTACACCCCTATAACCTTGTCAAAAGAATGTGTTTAAAATCGTACATATGATGGGATGCATGTCTTGTCTGAAATTGTCTTTGAAAGCCTCTGACACATGCATCTTCACTGCTTCAGGTGAAGGCTTTAGATATTGTGCTCACAGTGACATGACATTGTTTTTTTCACTCTCCTAAGGTAAAGTGCTAGCACTGGCACAAGCCGTGGGAATAAAGCTACAACCTATTGTGCAATAAAGTAGGGAAATTGAGTGTGTTTGGCATTCAAACCTCTGGGGACGTTTGATTTACATTTTCAGCCACAAAGCTGTCAGATGTCTCACTGATGTTTGACACTGTAACAAGGTTTTAATCTTCTTTCTCACATGTCCCCCGATCAAAGTAATAGTTCTTACACTGGAAAGAGAATAGGGCTACTTTATATGGTGCTCAATATAAATTTGTTTTTGTTATGGCAAGGGCGAAAAAAACTCCACATATGGCACAAGTATAAACAGTTATTCCCTCCAGGAGAATGCTATGCGCAGGTGAGTTGGAGGCAATTCAAATGCAATGGAGCAAGCAAGCTTATATTTCCCAAAATAATATAGAGCCAGCCAATACTTGCAGCATGTCTCAACAGCCTGCCTGCGACCCACCGCAATCCCCTCACTTGGGATTTTAGAGCTTTCCTTGGGAATATATTGAACACAAAAGTACCTTTCAGAAGGCTGCAGGTTCATCATTTATTATTCCAAAGTCCTTCAGTTCTGCCTGCAACGAACTTGAGGAAATTATCTGGTGACCAGTTCTAAAGGTCTCCGCAATTTCATACAGGTGTATGGAAATGTTGGTGTGATACTATGAATAGTATCACATGTAAAGAAAGATGTGTTATAGGTTATAGATTTGGGTGCATGCTTGTTTTTACTGTCTGTGAGCGCCCATGCATGGGATAGAAAAAGCAAGGGGTATTTATTGTTTTATATTAATTTTTGTTTGTTTGTTTGTCCTGGATTTTTTTCGTATGTTGTCCTGTGTTTACATATGCAAGTATACTGGTTGCACACAAACATCAAATCCTGGATTCATAAACCTGGATTTGTTAATCAGAGCTTTGAGAAACCCGAATATGCAATCTGGAGTACTCTGATAAAAACCACAATACTGTGGCATGTAAATAACAACACTAATACTGTATATATCTGACCTATAGTGTATACACTGTATTCATATAATACCTCCATTGTTTATTGTGTATATAAAGTCCATTATTAGCATTACTTTTATATTTATACCTGCAGTGCCTACTGTAACTGCTGCACATGATCATACTGTATATATCTTAGCGTATTTAAATCTACCCCTCACTGTTATCTATATATTACCTCTTTACATATGTACATCACTCTGCACTTCTGGTTAGATGTTAGCATTTCGCTGTCTCAGTACTTGTACTATGTGCAATGACAATTCAGTTGAATCTAATCTAAGTCTACAGCCACACTAGCTGCTCTGTGAGGCTGTACTTAGGCACAGCTGTGCTTTGAGCTAAATGCTAACGTCAG
Source organism: Macquaria australasica (assembly GCA_005408345.1). Taxonomy (NCBI): domain Eukaryota; kingdom Metazoa; phylum Chordata; class Actinopteri; order Centrarchiformes; family Percichthyidae; genus Macquaria; species Macquaria australasica. The sequence goes on along the minus strand of SEMN01000369.1, from coordinate 402,720 downwards.
CATGCTAACATGCTCACAATGACAATGCCAACATGCTGATGTTTAGCAGGTATAATGTTTGTTATGTTCACCATCTTAGTTTAGCATGTTAGCATGCTAACGTGCTCATTAGTACTAAACACAAAGTACAGCTGAGGCAGCTGAGGCTGGAAAGTCAGGGGAACACCAAAGCCATTATTATTCAGCCTGAGGGAAACATGAATGTCCCAAATTTCATGGCAATCCATCTAACAATTCTTGAGATATTTCACTCGAAACCACAAATGTCAACCTCTCAGTGGCGCTAGAGAATCACCAAAGTCACTAGGCTTCTTCTGAGAATCATGAATGTCTGTATAAGATGTTGTGCCAATCAATTCACTAGAGATATTTCACAGGTTGAGTGAAAACGTTGACATGTTGGTGGCGCTAGATGAAAAATCAAGGGAACACAAAAGCAAATAGGATTTATCTTCTGGATAACAGAGGAAAATAGGGTGATTTTCCATGTTTCTAATATCGGTCTGCCATGTGAGGGGGTGCATCGTCAACTTAAATTAAAACAAAAAAATGTTGATGATGATTAACAGTGTTATGATCAACACAGAATTTAAATTAAAGTCAATCAGACAATACGGAGCATAACGTGTAAAACGCTCCTGCTTTCTTAGCAAGTTATTATAGTTGTTCTCTGCATGAATTGTATTGTCGCTCTTATTTTCCATTACTGGTAGTCAGATGAAGAAGCCAAATCCGGCAGAGTTCTGACAGTCTGGGTTCATATTTAAGCGCCGAGGTAACTAAGCTGGTACAGAAATGAGTGACCAAGATGTCAAAGACACGCCTGCACACAGAACATCAGACACCTGGATAATCATGTATGATCATCACTAATCTTAGAGGGACCTGGATAATCAGGTTTCACCATGTTTGGGATACTAGTGAGCATGTAATGATCTCACAGTCTCTTTCTTCAGCTCTCCCATTTGAGAACGTGGCCAGTTGTGTTTGGAACGCAGTGGTTTTCTGTCGTGCACCCCATCTCACCCATACACCAATTTAAGTTTTATCAACCATTAACAATATTATAATATGTATAATATATAATAGCACGGTTCATTTAACCTCTACATGAGTTTCTTTTAAGCTAATGAAAAATGCAAGTAAAAGAGTTTTTAGACACAAAACTACACAGACAGTAAACCTGAGAGCAAGATAAGCCACGTCATATTGTCTTTACTTTGGATTTAACTGACATGTTTCCTTGTTGAGCATAATCTGTCAAAATCTGTCCATTTTATACTTCACATGCTGTGCTGTCTAAATGAATGTTTTTTGGCTGTACGACCCCGAGGGGTCTGTGTTAGGCAGAAGACATTTACTGTGATGGGTTGCCATTGTTTGTATGCACATTGTGAGACACACATTTTTATTTGATTACTTTGACCTTGATTATATTGGTAATATAAAAAAATATTTGGTACATTACTGTGCCTAGAGTGTGAAGTAGTTTCCTACAAATGGGTCTGATTAAACACTTTTAGCTGCAGATGATGAGTAAAATTTGAATATCAAAGACTGTGTAAAACTGTATAGCATTCTGGAAATCACACGTTTTTATAGTGACAATCAGGCGTAGCCTGGCAGTAGAACAACATGGTTTAATTGTGTTCTTAATGAGTGCAGGGATGTCGAAGGCCTGCACTGCACAAAACAAAGTGAAGTAGTTTGTTATGTTCTTTCTGCGACAACAGAGTCTGCTCTGTTGTTGCAGGAAGAAATGAAATGCTCCTCTCCTGCTATCACAATGGGGGCTGTTTCCTTTGTTGCCTCTGAATCACTTCCTGGCTTGGCATGTCCATTGGGGAACTACCAAGACTTGTTGCTCGGTTTGTCCCATTCATTTGCATTTTTCCGCTGCAGAACTGCATTTAATTATCACACAGAGTCCATTTACAGAGATAATGAGAGAGAGACCAAAAGCAAGCAAAACTTCCCATTACACAGTTAAACACTATACACAAGAAAAGCAAATCCCTTACCATACACCCATTCGTTTTCCCTCCATATGTTCTCCTTAAAGAGAGATAAAAAAATTCAGCTGCATATCACTCTTTACTTCAGCACTAGAAGCTAATTGGTCACTGTAGGGCAGAGATGTGGACTATTGAGGGCATATAAAGAGATCTGTCCAAATTAAACACATATTTCAGGCTCCTTCCCTTGAAACATCTTGTTTGAAGTAATAATAAAAAAAAAAACATCCTAAAAGTGCATCCACAGCCCCAGATATCATTCCACAAAAGGTGTTTGCACAGTAATCAACTATCCATGACAGCAACATGGCAGAAATTACAGCCTGTAAACCGGAACAAATTGTGTAGCTGTATGCTGTGTGAGTTTTGGAGTAATCTAATAAAATACCTTCAACATGACAGCATCACAGCTAGCCTAAACATTTCCTCTTCTCATCTCTCCCTGCTTCAAGTGTGTGTTTATTTTAAAAACCTTCAAGGATCTTTCCTGCATCACCCAGTCGTTCACAACACTGTAACACAAAACTATAGTGTGTCCCAATCAACTAGTTACAACAGACAACAAAACTTGATTCAAATAATTGTTTGCAATTATTTGAGGCAGCAGAGCCAAAATATATCAAGTATGTTATAAAATGTTTTAATAATGGCTACATCACTCTATGATTTTACTACAGCTACTCTTTACAGGCACCCTATTGTGTTTTCAGTGCTGTAAACAGTTTTATTAGTGCCTGACAGCAAGAATAAATGGAAACTGGAAATGTGAGTGTTTGAATTCATATTTACTTGATTTTGTTTTTCATTTATTGTGCTCAAAGATCAAGTGAGAGTAACAAGAAAGAAAGAAAGAAAACACGTTTTGTCATTTTAATTTATCAAAACTTATTTTGAAGCCCAATCTAACCAAAGGAATAACCTTCTGGATCGGTTTATTTATTTGTCTATTCATCCTGTTTTATTATTTGAGAGGAGTTTTGCTATCATGAGTTTTTCTTATACTGTATTGTGAATGTTCACTTGTTTACTTATTGTCATTATTAGATGTACAGTGGATATTGTGTGTTTTCCAGTACACTACTTCACTGCTCTGCACATTTTAAAAAATGTAATCTTGTGGTTTCATCAGATTTTTTTGCATAAAGTGCATTTTGTTGCTCTTGAATGTCTATTATTAAGGCTGCCAATCATATTTTGCTCTTGTTATGGGTATGTTGACATCATTCAGTTAATTATAATTAAATTGTTTTGGGTATGTTCTTGTTACCTGCATTGCATTTACCTCCATGGCCTTAAAAATATTTTACTCTACTCAGATGGAGTTGCGTTTTTATGAATGGTTGATTGCTTGGTTGTTGTTTGAGAGTTATGTACATGTATGTAAGCTTGTAGTCATTTGTTACATAAAATGCCTGATGAAATGACGCTTGACCAAAACGTAGCTATTCAGTAAATGTGCCTTAACAGTGTGTTGGAGCTGATTTTTGTAACTTGGAGTCACTACTCAGCCTCCTCCCACCGGTTTGACTACACGTGCGCAGGGATCACTTTTCCTGTTTAAAGTCCACAAATTGAAATGGTTCTTCTCAAAGTGTCATAAATGGAAAAAAGGCTCAACTACAACTACAGCTAGAAGACACTGTCAATCACTGTGGATGACATTTTCATACCAGTCTGAACCGCTGAGGTGTGAAAAGGGTTAGGGGTAGGATTAGATTTTGTTCAGTGTTTTTCCCTCCAGCACTTAAAAGGAGCACTTAATCAATCTGAGACCCCAATAATGCTCCAATTGTGATAGTTGTATAACAATAAAAACAGCGTCTTCCTGTCAGGAGAATGGCAGGTCACTGAATGGGTTGCTGTGGATGAACAAAAAAAATATATATGAATTTTTATTTTTGCCAAATGGGTATGGAAGTCACTTAACCCAGGAACATTCATACGAGATCCTGGAGAAGTGTCTTAGTAATCCATCATAATCATTCTGATAATCTTAGTGAAGTGAGGTTGTTGCATCACTCCAGTACATCAGGTGTAGAGACCAGCTGAGTCGATGCCAGAGGGCTGCAAAGCTCCTGGCAGCAGGAAGTGACTTTAACAAACTTGTCTTGGCAGTTTTCTTTTCTTTTTTTTTTCTGGCATTTATCTAGACTTGTTCACTTCATTGAATTAATATGAAATGTATAACCTTTGGCTGAAATGGCCCCACTCAGCCTTGAATGTAAAGCAGGGCTTTGCCAACTTGCTCCCTTGACACCTTACAGTGTACTGAGGCGTGAGATTCTGCTGCTACGTTGGCTCTTTCTATTTCCTCAGCCAATTTCATTCACTGTGTCAGGGACTTTGCATGCATATAATGCATATCTATACTACTCATCATAGCAGAAATGCATTGTATGACCACATTTGTTTGAGACTTAAAGATGCAGAAAATGAGAGAGGAAAGAAAATATATGAATACCAAACTTTCATGGCATATATGCAGAATCCTATGATGGACTGCTGCTTTTGGAAGTATTATGAAAAATGACTGTTCTGTAAGCCCCGCACACCTTAGTTACTCTTGCTACGTGTGTCAAGCTTTTCTTTCTTGCATAGCACATAAGCAGTATACAATTATAACGGTGGCAGAATTAGCACTTGAAATTCTCATTTCTAGCTGTTGACTGACAGTTTTTGCTGACAACTGTCCCCAGCAGATTTTATCAGCTGCACCTAGCAGGTTAATTAAGCTAACGTTAACTCCATGAGCTGGTTGAAAACGCCATCTGTGGCTGACTTTTTAAGAGTTTCAAGCTGACTCATAAATGAGAACCCTGTAAAAGTGGCTACATACATGATATAATGCTAAAAGACTGAGGCTAAAGCTGCATAATACCCGGCAAAAAGTCAGCATCCTCACCAGTTGATGATCCATGTAGAAGACAAAAAAATAATGGAGCAGCATAATTCTTGCACTGCAGTGTAGCGCTAGTTAGACCTGGTGTTATTAGCCTACTTGTTTGTATATAACAGTGTATTTTCACTTTTAACATTACAAGAAAAAAAGGCTTTTAGGATGACAATAACCACACGTTCATAAAGACTAACTGAACAGATAACACTCAAGTAATATCTCGATTAATGTTGGGTGGAGTTGCTGGAGCTACCCCAAATCCAATAAAGAGCAGGACGGACCTGCCAACGTTATCCTAAACTCTGATAGCATCCAGTACTGACTTCCACACAGTGGTTGTGCTAGTTGTGAACCGAGCTTAAACTTTTGCGTAACCTGTAACCCCACAACATAATGTAGTTAGTGAATGATATGGTATCTCTTGGCCTTGGAAATAATGCTTGGTTATTACTTTAGGTAGTAAGCTATTTAGCAGAACATGCTAACGATTGTAATTATTAAGTTAGAGCAGATGATTATAATTTTGCTCTTGCGTATTTGTTTCAGTATGTGGAGAAATCCAGATCTGTCATGCCTCGTTTGCTAAGCTATGATTGGACAATCGCTGTTCAGGATGGGGGGTAGCAACCAATTAAGTAGCTTGAAATTTTGAAAATAATATGCCATAATATAATTTCAATCATCTCACCTAGTGTAACTGTAGTTTAAAAAAGACAGTGAGAAATAGCATAATTTCATATTTCAGTGTTTGTGGAAATCAGAAGTGACGTTAAAAACATTTTCACTCTTGCAAAAGAAAGAAAGAAACATGAATATATTAAAATGTGTGTGTGTGTTTGTGTGTTTTGTCAGACTACACACAAGGGTGTGCTGAAAATGACAATTTTTGCAAAAGCACAAAAAAGACTGTGGTTATCCTCTTTGTTTTTGTATTGTTTTGTAAGATGTGCCTGCCATAAAGAGTGATGCTGAGTCACACACTGAGCTGTCTATGAAGTGCCTAATTACTCATGCATAGTAAATACAAAAATGTTGTTTTGTCTTCGAGAGACATTTCAGGCTATGAAAAATTAACACAGTGCCATGAAACAGGAAGGTCAGTACATATTCTTTCTGACACTTTTCTGTTTGCTGCTGGCACTTAAAACTATGATTTAGAAAGACAAATAATACCAACAATCTCAGTTACCGTTTCCCTTTGTGTTTAGCCTTTGAAAACACCTAAAATTATTCTGCCATCGGTTACAATGAATCTGTATCACACCTTCCTCGCAATTCACTCTGCTCGCCTGAAAGGGAAAGAGAAAAGTGAATCCTTTACTCAGTGGGACATTAATAGCTCTGCTTCATACAGTACCTATTCATATGTGAGATTGGCTACTAAGAATGCCAGAAAGATGAATAAGGCGTAGGAGAACTATGCTCAATTTAAGAATACAAAATGAGTTACAGAGAGGTTGCATGACGGATCTGTTGGCCTCCAGCTGCTGGGTCCCTTTTTTTAAAAGATTCTGTCAAGGAACAAAAGGTGGATTGGTAATCATGCATATATCACCATAAAAAAACAGTGTGCTCTGTAGCCTCACAAGAACAGTTGCAGCCTTTTTAATGAGTTTGGGAGTATATTACGTTGCATTTACTGAATGGTATTTGCGCAATTATTTGAATTTGAGGTTTATGAATTAACGAGGAGCCATGTAAATTATAATACTCAATTCACTTGACAACTCAGGTGTGAAATCCATGTTCATTTTTTTCTTTAGCTCTCTCATTTCTGAGTGCAGCGCCTCATCACATCTCCGTGCATTAGTGCAACTGGATCTGACTGCAGATAAAATGGAGCGGGGAGGAAGCCAAAAGACAGAAGAGGCTGGTAGACATTCATTCAGATAACTGCACAAACTCAGGCTAACACAAACTGATACTGTACTGTATGCAAATGGGGAGATGCCGAGGTGCAGGCAAACACACACAACATCTCGAAACCCTCCAGAAAACATAGCATATGCAGACACAGAGATTAGGTATTCTCTCTTCTCTCTCAATGGGGTTTCGTCAGGCTCAAGATGTATTAGCTTGGTGCTTCCCTCCACTGAGACTTCAATGCGAGTACCTCCTACACCCGACTGGATGAACGTACTTTCTGTCACTGGTCTTTGTATCCATTTTTTTTTACTGGAAAGCCATGCTGGCTGCTCAGGAAAGTGTAAAACTTCTTCTAAATGAGGCAAGAAATAGGTGATGTAATTAAAGACTTATGCATGCCTTATTTTATACACGCAATGCTGAAACCTGAAAAGGTGTTCATGAGGAATGAGAGGAGTTGCGACATTACCAAATCTTTTTCCTGTGGTACACTAACTGGAGACTGCTTTCAACAGAAAAATGTCAGCATTAGTCATTTGTTCAAACACCTATGTTCAATGTTCACACCTCTTTTTTTATTTCTTTGACAAGAGACCACTTGCAGTCTCGAGAATAATAAGTGTCCTATCTGAATAGCAACGGTGGTAAAATTAAGTGCATTTCCATCTACCTGTTTTTAAGCACATTTTCAGTTTGCACATAAAAAAAACCTGAGTGGAAACACTGTAAATTTGAGAAACAGTTGAAATATTGCAAAAAAAGTATTTACACTTGGCTGAGGTGAAAAAGTTGGTGTATCAATAAAAACAAAACAGACAAAGCACAATGGAAATAGACTTAGTGAATAAATCATGATGTGCATGAAACATGTGATTTAAACGTCACTCAAGCTTCCACAGAAGAGACAAAAACATCAGATCTTTGTGGAGCGATGAGGAGACTGTAACCTTCCTCACATTAATACATAAAACAAACAGAAATGCCATATTTCCATCACGTTTTCCACATCGTTTTTGTTCGATTGAGCTTTGACTGGTGCTCTTTTAATTACGTCGTCTCGTTGCATTCTCTTCTTCTGCGATGGTTTAACAGCACCCGACTGGAGACTCAGTGCCACCAAATGTTTATCTCGATGTGTCCAACTCCTAATATTCACATAACAGTGGATGGAAACATGTATTAATTCGCATTTACTGATTTTCTGGAAATTCTGTTAAAATATGCCCTAAATTTTGATGGAGGTTTGGGTGGATGGTTGGGTCAACAAAGTGTGACGTCCCGTCTCCTGGTAACTATGATGTCAATGTTTTCCCAACCTAAACCACATAGATTCAGTTGCCTAAACTTAACCAGACCTAAACCATAGAGGTTGCAGATTAAAAAACTCTCATGTGAGTTGTTTTTGGAACAGTCATTCTGAAAGAAGCTGACAAGCAGCCTATTTTGTTGTTTAGGACTTGTTGATTAGTTGGTGCAGCTAGTTAATGGGTTCAGCTGAATCTCAGTGGATTTTTTTCCAAACAAACCTCTTGAGCTCACAGGATTTAGGGAAGCTTAGTGAGGCCAGAATATAACTGCACTTCATAGTCTGAAAACACAGGTGAGGCCAGGTCAAGTCTGTATTAGTCTGATTGTGGTCAAATATGATCTGCAGCACAAACGGTTGTTTGCACACACCAGTGGAATAAGTACAGTTTATGCAAAGAGATTGGGTAATTAAAAACAATAGACAGTCCGTGTACCAGCTGTAAATGCTACTGATCTCATTAATTTCCATCATAAACATAAAGTTATTTCAGATCAGTAAAGTTTTAAACTTGTTGAGCCTTCAGAAAAAACAAAAATGTGTAGTGCCTGCTGTCGAGGTCTAATTGCATACACTGTTCATAGTCCTAATCAACTGTCACTACCGACATAAATATATAATTAAATAATTTAAATTATGATTTGCATACATTTTTCCTCACTAAACTTTGGTGTGATAGAAAAGTACATAATACTGTTTTGCCAGTGCTGCATTAACATCAACTTTCTCCTGAATGATAGTTTTCCTCTTTCATTATCATTTAAAGCCCATATTGAGTAAAGTAAGCCCCAAAGAATGCATTTAACGATGGTGTATGGCAAACATAAACGAGCTGTAAGAAATCTGATTTACATATTTTCAAGCATATATTACAATTCAGTTAAACTTGTGGACATTCAGTAACAAGCAGGGGCATTTCACTAAAGTAACTCTGGAGGATAGGTGGTGTCTTTGTTTTATCATAATCATTTAACCAAAATAAATCAGGAGAAATGGAAGTCATTTCTCTGTAAGGTACATTACCCACCATAAAAAAAGAAAAATCAGACACAAAGTAAACTTAATTTCCTTTTTCTCAAGAGAGTTTCTGTTCTCTTTTGAGTTCCACTAACTTTTTGTGTCTGCAGCTAATGATAACGTCTCCTGAGTCGTGTGACGTTTAGTGTGCTTATTATAAGTTATGTTACATGCGTGTTAGACATCCGATCACTTTTTGTTTTTTTGTTTTTTTTGGACAGATGGGAAAGCTGAAGAGAGTAAATCTGATGGCGGCACATCTGTTTTTCAACTGGCCGATCTGGAATCCTCTCCATCACTGAAACTCATTACACAGAGTGGAGGAGACTGTGACTGATAAACCACAGCTGAGTCCATCTATTCTGCAAGCATATTCAATTAAAAAATTCATTTGTCTGAGGGACTTTACATTAATGTGTAATGATACTGTGTTATTCATGAAACATCAGTGTCTATGACCTTGTCCTTTATAAATAGAAAGTGTCAAAGGATCTTTCCCCTGTGTAAATGAATAATGTCTTGTTTCTCTGTTGCTTGTGTATGTGCCATATTTGGTTCAGTAAAGTTATACTATAAACATATTGAGTCAGTGACCCAATCATATTTGAGGCTTATTTAAAAAGGGGTTTGGCAAGGATGTCATTATGTCACTGCTCATACTGCACAAAAATGTTCAGTGTTCCTGACATGATGTGGATGCTAATAAGGGTGAGATATTACCTTTTGGGTCTAATAGTGAGGGTACCTCAAAATCTACCAGCCACAATTGTTGTCTTCCACAGTTTTAATGCAAATGAATTGTAAAGCATGAAATTGGCAAAGATGACAATGCTGTAAAATCTTAAAATACAGAAACATAATTTTTATGGAGGCTGTCCTCCTCAAAAATACGTCCGTATAGGTCGTCTGTGCAGCAGCTTATTATGACACGTATTCACGTTTGTATGTACGGTGACCTCCAGTGGCCGTAGTAATTATGACGGGAGCAAAGGCGGAAGTCTGGTGAGGTAGCATAAAGCTGCAAACAAGGACAAAAAAGGACTTTCACCCAGCACCCTATGTACGTAAGTTATGTTAATAAGTCACGTGACGTAACTTAACTTACCAACATACTTATTTTAACCCAAACCATGATCTTTTCCGAAACCTAACCAAGTAGTTTTGGTGCCTAAACCTAACCAAACTGACCGTTTCACAATGTTTATTATTGTTACCATGATGACGAAGGTCTGGTACGCCTATATGTGTCGTTTTGGGAGTCATTGGCAAACGACCTATCCCGTCGTTTATGTTTGAGGACTTCTTGTTTTTATGGTTCCCATTTTGACGACATACAGTATATTCACATATGTTCTGGAGTTTTGTTGTGGTAGGCTCCCAACCTTTTTTGCTTGTGACCCCTTAATACAAAGCAATGTCTACTTATGGCACCTTGTCAGGGGGTGCACATCTGTGAGGAGTGATTTTCCTCTTCTTGGGCGGCTTCATTAGAGTACATTTGAGACGCCTGGTTAGATGAAATGACAGTATTTCAAGAAAAATGCAAAGATCAGAGAAATGCCTGAAAAATAACCGATTTTGTGGAGTTTTGGAAGTTTGTTCCTTCTTCCTATCCTGGTAATAATTTAAGCGATACATTGTGACTCCTTGTGGCGGTCCTGACACCGAGATTGGGAACCACTGGTCCGCAATGTAAGCTGTGGTACAGCAGCACATAATGCTGTTACCAGCCAAGGTGGTCGGGAGGCAACACATCACATCAATGAAGAATTGCAACAACTTACAGAATTTCTCCATACTGTATGGTTCCTGTACAGCTGCAGTTTTTGTGCTGTGTTTTTGCTAGCACTAGCCTAGCCTAAATGTGCCGGTAACCTATTTGCAACACATTAAATGTGTTGCCTTATTCACAGTATAATTGCAAAAGCTAGAAAACCAGCTAGCTAGAGCTCCATCTATTCAGCCATTGGCTGTTTATTCCATTCATTTGAATCGAATTGCTGTAATCAGTGGATGTGGCCATGGCAGTAAAGTCTGCGTGTCAGAATTTCTTGCCAATATGCACTGTGTATATCACTGAGGTCTAGCAAACATGTTTTCCTCCATGAAACATTTGCAAAGACAATTTTTTTTTTTATATTTTGAGCGCTATTAGGGATTAAAAAGTCTCAGGGTACCTTTAACAGATCTTGCTCATTGAAGGGCTGTCACACAGTCTAAAATGGGGGATGCCATCACTTTAGTTATTGCATTTTGGTAAATTACTTGTCTAGTAAAAAAACAAAAACGTGAAGTGGCAAAGCCTTGAGAAATGGTTTTATTTCAGTCGTGATTAGGACCAATCAGTGTGGTCTTAGATGCACTTTGTCTTCAGTTAGTGAGCTACTTAGGTAAGTGGCACGCTCGCTAGCCAGTAATGCAGATAGTGAGCTATCTAGGTTCTGGTACTGCCAATGATATCTCACAGATGTTACTTTGCTATTTCCTGGTGCGAACACACCCTACTGTAGGGCTGATAACTCACAGAGTAGTGCCAGCTGCGCTCACCACTTGGTTGGGTGAAACCACTTTCCTCATAGGAAAACTCAGTCAGCACACAGCAGTCCAAACATTCATCATAAATTGTCAGTTTAAGCTTTTATCATTCATTTTATCATGGACTCTGTTGACAATGATGCAGTAGTCAAAGAAATGTCGATTTGACAATTCCACTGAGACATCAATGATTCCACTGGAGGTCGACTGACTAATTATTTTAATTTCATGCCTGTGCAATGAAATTTGACAACAAAGTCAAGCAAAGTGCTGTATAAAATGCATCACATCATGTAGAATAATCTAATAATATCCAGATGAAAATGATAACCTGCCTCTTCATCATTGCTGTAGATGTTTCTTTGCCCTTAGCTGAGAAGGATGTCAGCTTCCCAGAACCTCCCACAGTTGTCTCAGCTGCTCGAGCAGCTCACGGGTCCAAGAGGGGATTTGGCAGCATTACAATAGCAGGGCAGACATCCAAAATGCTCCTCTCCTCCATGTAGCTCCTCCTCTCCTCCTTTCACTTCCACTGTACTTTCCTCCCACCTCCTCTTGTGGTGCTCTTTATCCGAAATTAAAAGTTCCTCACACTTTGTGCAACCAATTGGAATAACTTTTATGTAATAATGCTGTGCCAAAACGTGTCGGCAGCCCAACATGACGGAATGAATGTAGCTGATAGCAGAAACATTGAAAATCATCATGACCAATACCTGATCAGCTTAACAAGGTCAGTATCGGAGCTGATTAGGGCCGAAAGGATTAGTCAATTACTCGACTAGTCAATCAACAAAAAAGTAATTGTCAACTATTTTGATAACTGATTAATCGGTTGTCATTTATCAAAAGGAAACGGCTAACTATTTGCATTTTCAGCTTCCCAAATGTGAGAATGTGTTACTTTTCTCTGCTGTATGTGGCATATCTTTGGGTATGTTGGTCAGACAAAACAAAACATTTGAAGATGTTGGGCCTCTGGGAAATTGTGATGAGCATTTTTCACTGTTCTCTAACATTTTTTAGACTAAACAAATAAATTTAAAAAAAATCAACAGATTAGTCGACAATGAAAATAACTGTTAATTGCAGCCCTAACACTGATATTGATTCAGGGTATTGGATCAGTGCATCCCTACTTTCCTTTTCTTTCAAACTCTTCTTCTTAAATCCAGTCGTCTCTTCTGTGTATTTCCTCCCAATTTCTTCTCTACTTTTCTCTCATTATACCATTTCCTTTTCTCCCTTCTTTTTTCTGCTCTAATTACCTCCCCTGTCCTCCAAACTCATCCTACTTAACTGCTGTGCAAGTGTTGGCCCACAGAAAACCTAAATTCAGATTTCAACTGGCAAGCTGCAGCTTTGTTGGTCAAATGATGATGAATGGTTGCTCATCCTGCAACTGGAGACGGCCCTCTACTCCTATGGTTCTTTAATTAACTCATTGGAGCTGGTTTAATTTATTGTTTTTCCTTTGGTTTCAGTGAAAGTCATTAGAAAGCAAAAGGATAACCAATTATTAATGCAGCCATTCTTTATCACTTCACACAATGCACTGTTGACGGTACGGCTTTCACTTAATTTAATATACATGGTTTTCTAACTAAATAAATGAAAGCCTGCTTTGCTAAAAGCTTGCCCATGTGGTAATCAGTGCTTAATTACAAAATAAAACCACCACCAACAAAGTGTGACACCTCCTTTTAGTAAAAGACTGGTTGTCTGGGTATTTTCTTGCTTTTCATTCTCCTCAGCAAATGGGATTTTTTAGGATTTTGCTCATTTAGCTGTTCTCCAGGGAGCTTGGGGATCTGGAAGCCACAGTAAGTTCACCTTGTTCACCAGCTTGTGACGATATATCTGCTATGCAGGTGAACAGGATAGTGAAGAAATATGAGGTGAAGAGAAAGGAGGGATGATCTCGCTGCCCTGAACCCTCTGGCTCTTTTTCTTTTGTCTCTTCTCGGTGGCAAGTGAGCATCTGGCAGAGCTAAGCTTCCCCGTTCTCTCCCTCCATATTTCTCTCTCTTGGTTTCTGTCGGGCTCTGACAAAGGCAAGCTGGCAGACAAATCCAGTCAAGCAGAACACCATGCTCAGATGTAAGACTATTCGTTTTAGGAGGAGAAAGTCAGGGAAGTAGTCTCTCCTTTTCTGCTTCTCTGGTCAATTTTGTATGGGGTGTCAACGTAATAGCAGCATCAGGGTAATGGATAAAGATGTTAACCTGAGAGAAAAATGATTTGTGCTGGTTTGAAAAGCACATTCTCGGACAAAACTATCTCTAAAATCAGAAATCTTTCAAAGTCGAGATTATAAATTCAAGCCGTGATAGATAAATTATTCCCATAGTAGCAGAGGATGAGAGGAAGTTCCTTTTAAATATTCAGAGCGTGTCACTGGTTTGTTTTCAGGTGCCCTGCCCCTTGAATCGATTCTCATTCCGATGGAAATGTTGCAGATGATTAGTGACACACATGACTCATCTGTATTTCAAGGAGGCATATCATCAAACAGCGGCTGCCCGGTGGCTGAGAGAACAATCACGGCTGGATATCGGTTCACATTCAGGTTGGACACCTAATCACAAACTTGATAGGACTCTGTCAGGTAACTGGAGCTGTAATTTTGCACTCCAGTGATTTCAGAAAAGCACTTTGATATATATGTTTCAAAGCTGAAACAGACAGCTTATCTGATCAGCAGGCGCTTTTTATGATAAATTACATACAAGGTAAGGTCAAAATAATGGGACCACCCAAATGTCAACATCAAGTGTCCCCAGAGTGACGGATGGGATTTCTATTCTAGAGTGGCTTCATTTCCTGGCAAGTTATCTGCCCTCAGGGAGCTGGATTAATTGTAGTAATTTCTTATACAACACTTGGTGCTGAATACTCTCGTTGTGGGATGCAGCTCCTTCACATGATGACTACTCCACTGTGATTATCAAGCAGTTGGAGGACAACAAAAGAAAGAAAGAAAATGGGTCTATATTTGCTGATAACATTTTGTGGATGCTTTTATCCTAAAAACCCTGCCAGAACCACAAGTAAAAATATTTTAGCAAGTAAAGCTCAACTGGAAACATTTAATTCTGTAAGAATCAGGTCTTAGTTAACACACACCAGCCTGTCATGTTATGTGATACATACAAGGCAGAAAATATTGCAAGCCAGGCCACCAAAATCATGTTGTTTCTTGTGTGTTATCACGCATGATCTTTACATCTATTTCATCTAAACAAGTTACAATCTGGCATCTAAAGATGTACAAAGTGTGTTTAAATGTTCATTTCCAACATCTTGATGTATTCAAAACTGGAAGCAACCACTTTTCCCCTGATTTAAGGGGAGAGCAGTGTGTTTTTCTTTTGCTGTATTTTTTTGTAACATAATAGCACTGTGTTACTGCTCTCCACTCACTGCAATGCTTCTTTCTCTATTCAAACTATCATTACTCTGTGGTGAACCTGGCCTGGACCATCCACAGTAAGACATTACAGCTAAGCAACAGTAATGTGACAGACTTCAATGTAGCCTGAGCAAAACCTGTGCAATGCAAGAGCCATGTAAGAGGCCACATGACCACATATGACAATGATTAAGACAAGGTTAAGGCCTTTCAACTATTCCCAACTAATCCCATTTTAAAAAGGTTGGACCTAGCAGTGCAAACCAACGGCAGGGAAGCATTAGTCAACATTGTTGTAATAAAACAGCAAAATTCTACGTGTTAATGTCCTAACGTCCTGCATCTTATCATGCAGGACGTTAGGACATTAACACGTTAGGACATTGAATTCTGCTACACTACTCATTTTTGGCTTGGGATAAGAAGTGGCAGTCAAGGTACCGATCCGTGGAGCAAATGTGATAAAACTGCTGCTTTTCTGGGGAGTTTATGTGCACTGATGCAGGGAAATAAGACAGTGAACATTTCTGGTTCTGTGATACAAATATTCAAACACTGAATGGAAGTTAGATATGAAGAATTAAGAGATCAAAATGATGTAGTATGTATGAAGAACAAACTGTAGGCTACCAGGTGGAGCTGGGTATACGCTAGTGGGGTACAGGGTGGTGCTGGTAAAACTGGTTGTTGGTTGGGATCAGGATTATGTAGAGACACGAAATCTTGTAACTATCTCACTGTGTTGTATGTTAACTTAATGGAATTGATAGAGCTTAATTAAAACGAGGCCTGTGGCATGGATGTCCTAACATACCACTACATTTCTACGTTATTTGTTGGCTCTGAATACTGTTGTTATCTGCTAAGCATTTAGTCCAAATCTAAGCATATTTCCCGTAACGACGGATATTTTAAAAATCTAGTGTTACCGTAACAAAAAAGGTCACACTGAAACTGAGTAAACTGTATGATACAGAGGGTTTGAAACACTGCTTCTACATTATGCATTATGAACAGTGAAATCTTTTGCAATTACAAGATTCTTTTTTGGTGACATTCTTGTCGGTTTAAATATTGAGCTCTAAATTGTGCCAGCTGCCATATGCATACCACATAATTCACCTCACACCCTTGAAAATCTATCAGAGACTGCAATTTTATCAAATCATTGTAATTTGATCTAATGATAGTGTTTTTCCTCCAATCAACAACAGTGTAATCAAGCAATTGGCAAGACGCTGAGCACAGCAGCTTCTCATCACTGGCAGCTCCTCTGGGTCTCAAAATTTCTACTCAAAGTAAACAACAATCACCACTGAGCACTTTTGTTTACATGTAAGATGTCACTAAAGGATTTTACAATAATCACAGGAAAAGTGAAATCATGGTTTTTTCCTGTGTCCTTCCCATTTCCCTGCAGTACATTTACACAACAACGGGACAACTGGCTGGTAATAGGCATGTTAGCAGCTGTATGATTGAGTCAGTGACCTTCCAGCCATAAGACAGCCCATCTTAGCATTAAGCCATCCAGCCAACTTTACAGATAATAGAGCCGATTTCAACACTGACTTCATTTCCATCAGACAAAATGGTGTGTTAGGTAGAGTCAGTTGATTTAGATGCAAATGAGTGCAACATCAGAGGAGGTCAGACCAGGCACAGGCTAAGTATTCACCGCAGAGCCGCAGCAGGAAAGCAAATGCTAACTGCACAGAGGAGGAAGGCAGCCTTCCTCCAAAATTACTGACAGGTCTCTCTCCCTGTGTGTGTGTGTGTGTGTGTGTGTGAGAGTGTGTGTGTGTTTGCAGGACGATTCTGCCACTTTATCTCGCCTAAGGCTCAGCCGAGACTCAGACTGACACATTCCAGCTGGTTCTGTGCACAAGCTGCAGACAAAATAACAAACTGCCGACCGGCGAAGACGTGTGAGGGGATGCATACTGTGCCCTTAAGGATTTATGCCCTGGTCTCTTTGAAGTGTTGCTGCAGTCTCTGTAATTGTCTGGCCTTTGTGGACTAATTGCTTGTCTGCTGCACCGTAGCATACTGCAATTGCTGAAAGGAGGACTCACTTTCAAAATAAAGGGGGTGCTGTCTTCAAGAGGTACTTGTTTGAAATAGAGATATCATGGCCTGTGTCATGCTTCAGTTTCCTCAACGTACCTGAGAAATGCCAAAAGAACGTACAGTACTCCACCTCTCAAATGTGTTATACAACAGAAAACACAGAAACACAAGCCATACAGCATGAAATACTGAGTAACTACAACTACTAGTACCATTAATGCTATTAGTAGTACTACAATTATTCTAAGTAGCACAACAACAACAACAACAAAAACTGCTACAGAAACGCTTCAATTACTTTAAGGTCTACAATTTTACTACTGCTGAAACTACATCTACTGTGTATCATCACTACCACTTTTTATATGGCTACTACTGCTAGGGCTATAATTATACCTGCAAATACCACTGCTACCATCTTACTACTACTACTACAACAACAACCGTTATATCAATACTACCACTCCTTCTACTGCTTCCATTACTGGTGCCATTACTATGCCTTCAAATATTACTCCTACAACTACTCCTACTGTATTTATACCACTACTCCTTGTACTGCTTCCATTACTGGTGCTATTATTATGCCTGGAAATACTACTAGTATACTTACACTACTACAGTACTTCTTCACTAATATTTCAATGACTACAATTTTGCTCTACTACTGCAAACTACATCAATATAATCACTACCACTCCTGCAAGTACTGGCACTTATACTACTGTATTATTACACCTTTACTCCTCACACCACTACTAGTAGACGACTACTACTACTACATTGTCAACTCAAGGACCACTTACTAGTTTTTTGCCAGAGTGTTCAACCACATCTCCAAGGTCTTGCTCAGATGAGCAGAATAGGAATTAAGACTTTTTTTTTGTTTCCAAATGTAAAAATTAACTTTCACACTTAAAGCTGGGGTAGGCAAAACCTTCCGCCTCTCTCTCTGCTACCTCCTATCACTCCGCTAAGCCCCTCCCACCAAACCCACAACTTCAACAGGCAGCAGAAGGAGTCGGTTCCCCAGTGAAACTGTATCCCTCACAGGGCTCGCTCTCCATGGCGTGAGCCTCACCAAGACCGCGGTCCCTCCCGCCGTGACATGTTTTCTCAAAGACGCCCCTCCAGCGTTTCCCGGCCGCAGAGCAGAGCGCTCCAGGCTTCAGAGGCAGCTGCAACACCATCCAGCAGCGGGAAGAGAGGCTAGTACACCACACACACACCACTGTCCCCTAAAAAAGTTATTCCCCACTGTTTGTCATCATGCCTCTTTGCATCATGCCTCGTTATGAGCACCATGGCATTGAACGTAATGAGCCTGAATCCCCATGTGGCGCCGGGACGTGTTGTTTTGTACTATACACCGCTGTAGGCAAAGGAGGTGTTGGAAATTTATACAAGTTTCAGGATTCTCGGCAGGATTTTCCTCCACTGAATCAGGTTTTCACGGTCTGAAGGGACGTGTACACACATCTGCTCTTGTAGCTTAGCCAATACGAACACACCGTCTCTCTGAAATAACCTGTGATAGGCTAAGGTCTACCGTCACGGGATAGATTTCCTGAAGCCTGAAAACAAAGGCAAGAGGGGGGGCTGAAGTAGAGGTCTGCTCTCAGACCACTTGAATTACAATATGCTGCATGGTTAATATGGCATTTTTGCCCAGTGACGCCAAAAGAAAACTGCCTACCCCAGCTTTAACATCAATATCAATACTACTACCACCAATACCTCTACTACTTTTACTACTACTACTACTACTACTACCACCACTACTGCTTAGTCAATGCTGAAGACTCCTGCTACTCATCACTGTTCTGACTTTATTTGTGCAACACAAAGTTAGTGTGCAAATATAAAGGGTTCAAAATGTACAAACCAAACACATCAACAACCGTCCCTGCACTCCTGACTGCCTTAGCACTCATAGCTTGTTAGGGCCAACTCAGTGAAATGGCAAGAGCTTGATTGGACCATACATGAACTGACATGTCACATTATTTCCAACACTCTTCTGTCAGATGCCGACTGTCGACACTACAGCTTTTGTGATAAGGTTGCCATGACATTTTCCAGATGGCGAAAAATGTCGGAAACAAAAGGCTGGTTAAATGGATTCCATCCTTTGCTGCATGTTTGATGCTTCCTTATCGACAGGCTAATTCCCCAAAGGAATAGGATGTGCCAGGGGAGGAGACTAATGGGACAAACGGAGAGTTGTATTCCCCAGACACTATCTGAGTCTAAACTCGCCTGCTTATAAACTGCAGCGCTGCCCAGCTCCAACTGGCTCTCTCCATCTTTTGCTTTGCATCGCTTGCCACCTTGGGTTGGGTTGAAAGGTCAAATCCACATCAGATTTGTCTTTATGATGTTTTTAAAAAGCAGCATTATTCTCTCACCCCTCGACCGTATGTGAAAGAGAAAGATAAGGCATTTCTGCTGGTGAGAAATGTACCTAGGAGCAGCATGTAGAGCCGGACTGACAATGGCACATGACAATGACAACTCTTTTGGTGCTCAGACTGGTGAGGATCCACAGTGACAATACAGCAGTATAAATAACTCCAGCAGTGGATTAGATGAGGGAGCTCATAACAGGCTGTTCTTACCATTTAGGCTGAAGCAAATAAACACAGGCAGCAGGTGACATGTCCAACAGCTATTGTACCGTTGAAGTACAGGACTCCTGAGGCAACATGATGAACTCTATGAATGAGAATGGCCTCCAAAAATCAGCCTGCTGCTCAGTTGAAATGTTGTAAAACAAAAAAGAATTGATATATTTCGCCACCTTCCTATCTGCACATTTATTCTCAGATACAGTATGTCTTCAATCCAACATCACACTAATGCACAGGCGATTTAAAGACCAGCTGGTGCTGTTCCACAACAGTGGGACCTTTTGGCAGTGGGAGCAGTTTTAGCGTGTCATCGATGATACAACGGGGTGCGGTGTCTGCTGAGCTGTTCATTTGTGAAATGAGCAGCGCTGCAGTTGTAATCAAGGCTCGCCAACAAAACCCAATCTAGACCCTGTCATAAAACAACCGGGGCTGACAACAGCACCATCAAAAACCAAGGCCACCGAGAAGATTCCCAACCATGATCATACTTACCTTTGATTCACTTAAAGAGACAAAACAATAAATCTAAGCTTATTGTTCACTCCCAGCAGAATCTAAATTAAGATTATACAGTAGTTTACTCAGTGGTTACTGTGTGCTTAACCTCAGTTGAAAAGTGCTCTTATTATCGTAAATCAGATTTTTATATAACAAAATTGAGTTTTTTAACTCAACAGAAATCGTTACAAAGCTTTTCCCAAATTAATTTGGATAATTAAAGAAAGACTTTAGACTGCAATTCTGTGGTCTCAGCTTCAAGCAGATACATTTATCTGTCCATCTTAATCTTAGACTTTTCCTTGGTTGCTTTTTAATTGGCAGATTGTCAGTGATTCTAATTAAGATGTCTTTTAACTTACCTTTTACCACGAACAATCTCATAGGAATATTCCCTTTGTATTTATTGATTTTAATTACCGTTTGCTAAAACTGAATTACTATAGTGTGAAGCATAAGCAGCCTCTGAACGTCATACGTTTTATTTTTGAACCAAAGTTCCACACATTGCTTCACACAGGAAGCAATGTGTCTGTGTGATGGGATGAAAAGTGAAACCTTCTGGAAGATAATCTCTCAACATGGTGGAGCTGATGAGGATGTCTTTGTGTGAAGGAGACAAAGATGTCCTGCAGGACACCGCGGTGTGCTGAAACATCAAAGTGCTGAGGATCGAGTAATCTCAATCAATAGCTTTCCTGAGTGAGAAATGTGCCGGGGAGAGAGAGAGGCACAAATATAGAGCCGGAGAGCGAGAGAGATTCAACAGGGGTTTAAAAAGTGATTTTATAAGTGCATGTATGTGGATGCATGAACATTTTGTTGCCTACATTACTTAAATGACACACTGTCAGGCAAACACTGTATAAATATATCTTCTCTAAAACAATAAGTAAGCTTATCAATGTCTCATCAAACCTGGAGCAATGCATACCATCTGGTGGACATTTTAAAGGATATGGTTGGCGTTAGTGTATTTTTCTTATCGTCAACAATTCCATGGAAAGACACAAACACATAGTTTAGTCTTTTTAAAACACTCATTTTCTAAAAAGGCTGTGCACTGTAGCTTTTAGCAAACATTACTCAAACTAGGGCTGCAACTAAAACATTTTCATTATCTACGAATCTACGAGTAATAGACTAATTGTTTTTTTCTATAAAATGTTTGAAAATGTTAAAAATGCTGTGTGTCCTAGGTGATGTCCTCAAATTGCTTGTTTTGTTGAACCAGCAGTCCAAAACCCAAAGATATTCAATTTACAATCATACAGTATGTGACAAAAAAGCAGCAAATCCTCACATTTGAGAAACTAAAACCAACGAATGTTTACGATTTTCACTTAAAAAAAAAGACTGACAAGATTATTTTAGCCAATTCATTTTCTGTTGATTGATTAATCAGTTAATCAATTTGTTCAGTTAATCAAATTGTTTCAGTTCTAAATCAAAGAGAAGTAAACTGTGAATTTGATGGGGACTATTGTCAGCTGCGAATTAAAAATAATTTTTTTAAAAAGCAGTAAATCTATTTAAATAGATGGTTGTGAATCAACTTTTAGAAATGTAATTTCTAACTAAGCACTTCCCTGTTCTTTTCTTTTTAAACATCTTTATTTCCTGGTTCCACTTCTCTGTTCTTAAGTTTCAATGTATGGAAAATTTCTCCTACCTGCGGTGTCGCCTTTGATGTGTGATTGACTGCTCTTAAATACCTAGTTAGCCTTGAGAGAACGGCCATTTGCCAACCTCTCTGTGCTGCTCGACAGTGCAAGGAACAGCAGAAATCTGTCTCCAACAAGCCTTTTTCACCATAAACATTTCAAGCAATCTATTCCAAGTGACAATGGAAAAGGATATTTGGATGCTGCACACATTTCACCCAGGACCCAATTTAGCTCCAACTGAGGCTGGTAAACAAGCCAACAAATACAGTATACCATATAGCACAGGAGGCTGCAGTTCTATTGTTGGCAACAGGTGAGCGTTGTGAATTGGCAGCAATACTGTACTTGTTTCTGTTAAATTAACTGGACAACACCTCAGACATTTTACTTCTAAAGCTAATTGAGCTAGTTAAGCACCGCTAAATTAACACGTCCATCTCCACCTTCATTCCTCACAAAGGACACATACTGTATTAAGCAGACAACGGGCCATGTTACTCAATTAACTGGGTTGTTGGATCGATTTGGTGCATATAACTTAAAGCTGCACATCCATGCTTCATTAACATTTACCCACGCTTAAAGCTGGGGTAGGCAAAATCTGTGCAACCTAGGCAAAACCTTCCGCCTCTCTCTCTGCTGCCTCGTATCACTCCGCTAAGCCCCTCCCACCAAACCCACAACTTCGACAGGCAGCAGAAGGAGTCGGTTGCCCTGTGGAACCTCATGCCTCGTAGGGCTCGCTCTCCATGGCGTGAGCCTCACCGAGACCGCGGTCCCTCCAGCCGCGACCTGTTTTCTCAAAGACGCCCCTCCAGCGTTTCACGCCCGCAGAGCAGAGCACCCCAGGCTTCAGAGGCAGCTGCAACGCCGTCCAGCAGCGGGAAGAGAGGCTAGTACACCACACACACACATGCCACTCTCCCCCATCAAAAGTTATTACCTGCCACTCGTCAATTCGAGCGCCATGGCATCGAACATAATGAGCCTGAAGCTACGTGTGGAGCCAGGATGTGTGGTTCTGTACTAAACATCGCTGTAGGCAAAGGAGGTTTTGGAAATGTATCCCAAGTTGCACATCTGCATTTGTAGAACAGCTAATATGAATGTGCCCTCTTTCTGAAATGACTGGTGATTGGCCAAAGTCTCCCATCACAGGCTAAATTTTCTGAAGCCTGAAAACAAAGCCAAGAGGAAGTAGAGGTTTTCTCTCAGACCACTTGAATTACAATATGCTGAATGGTTATTAGGGCATTTTTGCCCAGTGACGCCAAAAAAAAAACAAAAAAAACAAACAAACACTGCCTACCCCGCCTTCAAGGAAACCATCTTTTTGTATTAGCAAAAGCAAAAAGCAGAGGGGGGATTTTTTCATACACTGTGGTCCTGTATTATGTTGCAACCATTTTGGAGCTCTATATAATGTAATCTTTGTGTCTTCAGTTTGATATATCACCTCACCAGTATCTACTTGGCAGAAGCAACTCACACACTTGGAATGAGTTCAAAAAGAAATATATTGATCTTGCACTTTTAGCTGCAAGAAAATGTTCAAGACACTTAATTAAAAATCTCAATATCCACCTAGAATACATCACTGGCTAAATGAAATCTCAAGTTATATCCCTCATGACAAACTTTATTATAACATCCAATGTAAAAAAGTTGGCTATCACAGACAGGATTTATGGACAGCAGAGTCGCTGATATGAACACTGCCTGATTTGTGTAATGCTGTAAATAATGTATGTTGGTGTGTATAAATGTATATGTAAACAAATGTTATAAATCATTTTTTCTTTCCTCTGTGTTGAATGTTACTCTGTTGTGTTTGATTAGGGCTACAACGATCAGTTGATAGACAAAACATTAATCTGCAACTATTCTGATAATCAAAATCATTTGTCATTTTTTTAAACCAAAATGCCAAATATTTGCTGGTTCCAGCTTCTCAAATGTGAGGATTTATTTTGTCTTTTCTTTGCCATACAAAACTTACATAGATACTAAACTTAATATATTTAGGTTTTGGACTGTTGGTCAGACAAAACAAACAACTTGAAGACATTTCCGTGGGCTGTGGGAAATTATAATGGCCATTTTTCACTTTTTTTCCTGCCATTTTGTAGACGAATCAATACTGAAAATATTTTTTAGTTGCATCCCTAGTTGTGATAATTGTTTGAGCACTACTCAACCAGGAGTAAGGTGGGTTTGTTGGAGGGGGAAGAAGGACAGTTTGTTTTTAGAAAAAAAAAAAAAATATATATATATAAACAAACATGAACACAACGAGGATGCTCTTTCATTTCCTTCACACTGTGCAGGTTAAGATGGCCACAGTATTTTATGCTACTTTCACTACTGTACACCATAGTTAAGCTGTCGCTATAGTAACCCGGCAGCTATGTGCATTCCTGCATTATATATAGATTCAGAAAACGTGATTCTAAGATTAGGTTTTCCCTGTACTGCAGCTTCAATCCGAACATCTATACAGCATCATGATTATGATGGGTTGTCACACAACAGCAGCAAACCCCTAACCTTGGCAGTGTCAGGTTGATGCTCTATCTATTGAGCTACACATGTAATAAAACCCTTAATCCTGGCAGTGTTGGTGTATCGCTCTGCCCACTGAGCTTCAGAGGACATGGGATACCCAAACCTGGAAGCATTGAAACATCTCAGTAAGCAGGATGTGATGTAGCAGAAAGTAAGGAGACAAAGTGAAGGCCAAGGACAAAAAACGCAAAACATCCCTAAACACAAGAGGGAAAATCTCTCTTATAGTTTGATTTCCCTGGCGGAGTAGAGAAGAGGTGCCCTTGTGGTTTAAAGATACTGTGCTGTAATTAGAAAGTCACGGGTTAAATCCCATCAGCGGCAAACACATCCATCGACAGCCATTTGTCCCGTTAAAATGTCTACTTTCTCGTTCATTACATTTTGCATGCAGAGTGCTGTCTGGCTATCGACCATACTCTGGTTAAGGTCTAATGTGGATTAAGCTATTTAAAAAGAACCTATCACACCCTGATTGAGTATCCCAGAACAGCTTAATATAATATTGCATAAGCCTGTCACCTCTACACTCTATATTTGACTAAGTAGATGGCTTTCAATAACAAATGAAACAATTATCCCAAAAGTAATTTGTGCAATCTTCTCTAAATAACCTGACAAATAGGCATGTTAATGCAGATTCCGAAAGAAGCACTCTACCAAATGGTAAATCAATAAGGGTCACACACCAAGCTCTGAGAGACAATAACATTGTAATGCCATGGTGATACAATTTCTGTACTTTGCCTTTTGTTCCCGCTGGATATTGTGGACCATTTGTGACCACGAGCCAATTAAATCAAGGCAGAACAACGGATGTGTCAAACAGGCTCATAAATTGGCTGTCTGTTACTCTCGCTCTGCACGGAGCGCCAAAGTGTCTAATGTTTTTATGAAAAGTGTATGTTAATTGTTTTGGGTGATCCTTTTTTTTTTTTTTTTTTTTCCTTGGCAAGTTTTTTTTGAAGTTCACCAGGCCACGGCAGCCAAGCCAGAAAGTTAATTTTTGGCCATGGTGAAAGGCAGTTTTATTTTCAATGTTGACGTCCCAGCGCCATCACCAATAATGTTGTATGCTTGGCACTTGATACAGACATGAAAATGATAAGTCAGGAGTAAAATGTTTAGAAAGCACTATTAGTTTATGCAAGTAATATTAGGCAAGCGTCTACCTGGAAGTGAAATGAACAAGAACCGCACGTATGTGAAGGTATCTGGACAAAAATATTGTGAAATTTGGTTTTATGAATATGGCTCAGCCCTTATATAATTTATACACAAAGACTTATAAAAGATCCTAGGATGCAGCTAATGGTTCTTTTTATTAATTGATCTGTTGTAATAGTTTTTCAATTAATCAATACATTGTTTAGTCTAAGATGTCAAATCATTGGGAAAAATGCCATCATAATTTCCCATAATTTTCAAATTGCTTGGTAAGTGTGACCAATAAATAATTGGCGACGGCCATGCACCAAGAAATGTACCAATGCATCAACAAAGACAAGGAAGAAGAAGACTGCAAGCTGGTGGATGTAAATAATGTATTATTTAAAATATTTTAAAATCAGCTTTGCAAATGTTTTATAATAGGAAATGCATGTATGTTAGACTTCAAAGATACTGAACAAGCTAAAAAAACAAAAACAAACACATGGTGTCAACACCTCTGACCTAAGTGCTCCATTATGTTATTTATTGAGGATACCTCCTGAACTGTTTCATTACTCTGCCTTTCCTTCACTCAGTCACTAACAGCTACCTAGATGTATCTGTAATTTCAAGGAGAGAGACTATTTAGCCATCAGTGATGAGATGATAATTGATGACAATTTCAGGTTGTCTGCGAAGCAATTAAGAATGATGTCAACAATAGCAATACTATGATGCCTTTTAGCCTTTAAGAAATGAGCAATCAACTTTTACTTGATTTTTTTTTTTTTTTTTAGAAGTGGCATATAATGGCTCTCATCCTCATATTTCTTTTCCTGTTTGTCTGATTGTTCCATGATGGGGCACGGGCTACATCAAATTAACTGTTAAGAAATAATTACATCAATTGATCACGTGGTTTGTGAACTAAACTACAGGAAATGTTATACAGAAAACATCTTCACAATGTCAAATTCACTGGCACCTGAAGTAACACAAACACAAACCTGACTGAATGGACTGTATCACTATGCAGTATAGGAATTTGTGTATACATACTGAGCCTGTGTGATGAATGCCTTGTTTTTTTAAACACAGTGGGGTTTGTGTAGATTAAAGTGTTAATGGTAACCAAGGGAACACACCAGTAGTGGTGATAAAAATTGAGAACAGCAATAACTAAACGTTGCCACAACGGAGGCTGAGGGAACGCAAACATTCAGAAGCCATTTGACCGGTTATAAAACTGAAGATCTGGAAGGCAACACGACGAAATATTTTATAATAATTGCAGATTGTTGCACACTAGGATTTTTAACGTATTAAATTAATTTGGCCAGCACACACTGCGGAGTGTAAAGCCAGTGCAGCACTCTGTTTTCTCAGCAACTGTAACCTTTATTTCATACAACCTTGCCAGGACTTGTTCCTGCAGAAGGTGAACTCTGGTCATTAGTGAATATGGCGACACCAACTTCACTTTTGATAACAAAAAACAAAAAACAAAAACACCTACAAATACACTGTTGAAGGTTCAACACAACTTGTTCACTGTGAGGACAATAGGGGTATTTTCACACTCAGATCCTTCCCTGACCTCATCAACCTGCCCCAACACCATCATTCATCAATGTAGCCATTAAAAGTAATGACCTCTGCAGAGCTGCTTCTTGATTTAATGGCCCACACTCCTCACAGAGAACTTGCTTAAAGGTATTGTTTACAGATGAAGAAAAAGACTGTCAGGGTAATGAATTTTTACACTATCAACTCCCCCTACTTTTTGTGTTTGGAGTACTATGTAATACTGATATATGAATGCTGCCGCGGTGATAATGATACAAGGCTACAATGGGCTTGCATATTGTTGTGGTAAGTTATTGCTGATGTGCAGATAAAATAAACATAATTTATAAAACAAATCATGGGCTCCATAACCATACGTAACGGCAGCTGATATGTCAAATCTGCAGGAAGAAGGAGCAAATTATTACCTGAAGTCAAAGTGAAACCTGTACAGCTAACCTGCAAGACAAAATATCTGCCGACACTATGAGGGTTAATGAGGCAAACCACCATTAGCATAGTGAGAAACACACCAATAAATTACTCAACCACTGGTGACTTCATTACCAGTAAACTGATTGAAGTGTCTATAGATAACTCAATGCTACACAACCCTTTCCACTGCAGTAATATTGCTCTCTACATAAAACACATAAATATGTGGTAATGTGTGTGAAGGCACTTAGAAATCCATTTAGTCCTGCAATGCAATATTGCTGTGTGGGATTCTTCTCCCAGAGATGTGCCATGCAAATGAGATTTTTGCATCTTGATGAGATGAGAGTGCAGTTTGGTCATAATGATGCTGTAATGCTCAAGGTTACTAACCTTCTTATAGGGCAGAGGCGAGGTACAGAAGTCTGAAGAAAAGTGCTAGGATAACATTAGTAACTGATCATGTCATTATCTTTTTGATGTGACAGACATGCACTTTGTACAAAATCACTCCTTCATTCACAATTTCCCTCAACATACACATGCAGTAAACTGAGTCTTCAGACCCTTATACGTCAACAAGTCCTTCAAATTAAACAACAAAATATGCTGCGTTGTCGTCTAGAATGACACGTTCTTAGCAATCATTATGTGATAGACAATAACGTTTTTTTGAATCTTTGGATCTTTAAAAGAAGCACTGTCTGTCCATCATCATCTGTCAGTTCCTTCCAAAACCATTACAAATCACTGTTGGAAAAATAAATCTGTTTTATGATGTGACAACGCTGTGGTTCAACATGCAGTAACTGATTTTTCTGTCCATTTAGAGAATGTAAGTCCAGTATTCACTCTCTTTTAGCTCTGTTTTTGATCTCTACCAACTCCTGAGGGAAATATCTGCCTCTTTAGCTGCTAAATGCTCCACTGTGTTCACCAGCTACTTGCTAACAGGGTCTATCTGTTGTTTGGCTGAGCAGGTAGTGTGCAGTGGGTTTTTAGTTGTTTTTTTTGCTGGAAACAACTTCCAGCTGCGGCTGAAAACGACGCTATGAGAGCTGTGAGAGTGAACCAAAACAGCAAAGAAACAATGAGCTGAAACTCACTATAAAGCTCTGTAAAGCTGAGGGGAGCTGCAGATTCAGGTGATAATTACCTGTAGGTTCATCACAACAAGTACTGTACATCATTACATTGTAGTAGTTATAAAAAATAATGATTGTAGCCGCTTTAAGGTTTGGTTAGCTTTAGGCACAAAGACAAAGACCATGGTTTGGGTTCAAATAAGTACTTTGTTAAGGTTAGGGAACGATCGTGGTCATGCTTTTATAAAAATCCCAGCGTTGTTTGTAGGTTTGAAACGGTAAACAAACAGCTGTCTCCCATGTTAATCTCCAGTGTTTTGTTGTCCCATCCCTCCACCCCTCCTCCTGCCTACGTGGACTTTGTGGCTCTATAATAACATCACCTTCATAAAGTCACCTGACTTCCTTCTTTGCACCTGTCATAATTACTACGGCAACTAGAGGGCTTTGTCACTTAAAACGTTAACGTGTCGTTTTGAGGCACTTGCTGAAACGAGGACAGTGTCGACAGGTTTACTCTTGTGTAACTGTAATTTATACATCTATCAAAGGCAAAGCTATGGACATGATATGGACACTGTCTTTTTTATTAATTTGTAGGATTTTTTAGGGCAGGACATGGTGTACTTTTCATTAACAATTAAGCTGTTGATTATTTTTGAGAATAACTGATTGATTGTTTAGTCTATAAAACATCAGAGTATAGAACATATTTATGCAGTCAACAGGTCAAACTTCAAACATATTTAATTCAAACCTCAAAAAGTGAGAGAAGCAGCAAGACTTCACTTTTGAGAAGCTGTTACCACAAAATCTTCTTAACGATTAATCAATTATAAAAAATTGTAATTTTTCTGTTGATTGAATAATATATTGACTTCTTGCTTCAGTATTATAGTGCATAATTTTACACTTGTACTAACAAATAATCGGCAGTAAGTAAATATGATACACTAGGTAGCAAAAAGAGTGATTTCAGTTTTAGTTTAATTTTTAGTTTTAGGTTTTAGTAAGTTTCTTGTTTGGTTTTGTTATGGTTTTAGCTTAGTGTTTTTTTTGTGTGTGTGTTTGTTTTTGGGAAATATTTTATGCCTTTATTTGACAGCCGACAGTAAAGAGATAACAGGCATTCAGGGGAGAGAGATGGGGAATGATATGCCAGACCCCAGCCAGATATGAACTGGGGGCATTGCGGTTAATGGCTGGCACCTTACACCCCAGGCCACCATGCAGAGTGCCTGTTAGCGTTTCATTTCTTGGTTTTAGGTTTAGTTTAGTTAACAAAAAGAGAAAGCACATAAACGACTTTCTGCTTACTGATACAAAGTCAACACACTAGCCTCCATTGTGTTTATGGAGGCAATGGCTAGTGGATATTAAGATCCTTCTCTCTGTTCTCAGAGGAGTCAGTGATTTTTTAAACAATGTTTTATGAATTCATCAAGATTGATAAAACTGAGAAGAAATGAGCTTGGATCGTGCTGAGTTCTTGTCAAAATGTTCTTGTTCAATTTGTGATGAACAGCCAGTGGAGAAATAAACACATGGAAGACACCTTGTGACAAACTGTGCCACATCTCATTGTTTGTGTTTAACAAAGGAAAGGGTGTCGTGGTTATCAAACCATGGCCATTCCCTCCATTACTGTGACAGGAAGAGACAGATGATTGGTTTGTTACACCCATAGGTGTGCAGTAAACATACATTTCATTCAGCATTCTTACTATAAAACAGAAACTTCACCTTATGTAAACATTAATTTGACCTTATTCAGCGCAGTGTTTTGAGCGATGAATACAGTGTCAGCGTGTTCAAAGCCATCTGTTGTCACAGGCAATATTACTTTGTAATTGCCGCTATGAAAAGTGCAGAATTCTTTTGAGGCAAACACAGGCAGGACAATTATAAAGGCTTTTCCTCTCTTGGCATGTGATCCAGGAAAACTGCATTCAAAGACGAGTATCGAGTCCCCCTGCGTACGTCGCTCACCAGATAGCCAAACAGATGGACAAAGCACTGCAAGGATTAGATAAAGCCCCAGACATTAAAGTTGAGTTCAGTTTTATTCACTTGGGTGTCTTGGTCAACATGTTTATTAAAATGTCTTGCAAAGACCTACAGTGTGTTACCATGACAAACACATTTTCCTAAAATATTCCTGCTTAACCACATTCTTAGATTTTACTTGTGTACTTTGTATTTCTACAAAAAACCTAAAAATTTTGCAATCTTATCTTGAAAGTTTTGATTCAAAGTTCTTTTAAGTTAAGTGTGTCTTGCATTTCTTGTTTGTAGATTTAGCTTTAATAAGTAAAACGCGTTCAGCATTAAGTTTCTTGCTTGCCATGCGATGTATGGGTACTAGTGAAACGTTATTAAAGGTCAGAGTGTGTGTTTTTCTTTAATGATACCATTTTAACTTGTAGCTGGTAGATATATTTTAAAATTGAAAGAATCGGTAGTGCTGTCAGGGCCTCTCTTTGGGGAATTAAGACTCAGATTTTTTGAATTTAGACCAGAACATTTTTTAAAATATAAGTCAGAATCAAGTTTTTATATCTTGAAAACAAAACTTTCTTGGTTGACTTAAACTAGTTTTGACTTTCCAAGACAGCAGAAATCAGCCGTCCGGCCAACAAGCTGACAGCCAACAGAAGCCAGATAGATACACTTGATCAGCTTCGACCAACGCTTAACTTCGTAGGTGCCTACACGTTTTAGCTAGAAAAATAACACGTTTCACAATGGAAAATGTTTCATATGTTTAAAGATGTTGTCCTTTGCCAGTCAGTAAACTAAATTTGACCATTGTAAAGTGCAAATGTCTGGTGTGTCTCTTATCTGCCATCAAGCTAGTTCAGTAGGTAGCTGGTTAGCTCGTTAGATAACTAACTTATTATTAGCTACCTAGTTAGCTAGTAAGTGGAGTCAGCTGTATTGTCAATGTGAGGGTTGCAGCACTGGATTGCCCCAGCTATGTGTAAGTTCAAACGTAGCCTAGTTTGAACTTAATTTCTAACTTAGGTCGGAGTTTACGCGCTACTAACATTTTAAGCGCTGCACCAGCTGAAACTGTTCCAATGTAAGCATAAGTTACAACTTAAATCTTGCACGAGCTGTAGATAAAGGTTGCATTTATCACCTATAGTCATAATGCTTTGTCGTAGTTTACGTACCTTTTTGTTGTTGTTTGGTGATTAACGTTAGCTATTTTTAGCCGTTAGCCTCTTCGCTAATGCGTAGCAAACTGTTCAAAGACAATTGGGCACAAGAGACAACACGGTAATGTTACTGGCCACAGGAAGTGAAAACGTAATTTTCTGCGACCGTATTTTGGTAAGTGTAGCTAAGATGAACCTTACGTCTCCATGGTGCAACCAAACATCAACACAGTTTTAGAATCTAACTAGGACTTCGCACCCTAACTTGAGAGAACTTTATGGAGTGAAAATAGTCTCAATATTATGATCATGATTTGTAACTGAAAAACAAGATTTGTAACTGAAAAAAAAATTGTAGATGTGTATTACATGATTTGTAACTGAGAAACAAGATTTGTAACTGAAAAAAAACGATTTGAAAATATTTTACTTGGACTTTTAACTTCAGCTTCTCAGATCTGATCCTTTTCGCTTTCAAAAAGCTTCCTGCGCATGCAAATGTCTCATGTCTCGTGTTACGCACGGATCAGGTTACCAGGTAACCACAGAGGGGCGCCTGTTCTCCCGTCGAAATGTGTTTCCCTCCTGTTAGAATTGTGTTTCCCGTAGCGTCGCCCCTCGGTGGTTGGGGGTAGGTTCAGCCGGCATCCGCTTTTTGCCTGGACTGGCTGTTTTCCCAGTAGAACAACTGTACCACCTAGCAGTAGCTTATTTAAACCATATATTTACATTTATAGGTTACTGTATAGAGTCTGTGGTTTGGTAAATGCATGTGCTCTAATTGAGGGGCGACAAGCTATTCTGTCTATTTAGAAAAACGTCTTTCCCACTTTGAAATTAAACACGAATACGCCGAAAGCCCAGATGTCCCAGTTTTCCACCAGCACTTAAACGCATCATGCATTTACGAATCTGTGGAGCTGGGACCAGCGTTAAAATAGTCTCAAAATCCCGAAAGCGAAAGTAACCTGATCCGTGCGTAACACGAGACATTTGTATGCGCAGGAAGCTTTTTGAAAGCGAAAAGGATCAGATCTGAGAAGTTGAAGTTAGAAGTTTGTAAGTAAAATATTTTCAAATCTTGTTTTCAGTTACAAATCTTGTTTTACAGTTACAAATCTTTTTTTTTTCAGTTACAAATCATGGAATACACATTTACAAATAATATTGAGACTATTTTCACTCCATAGAACTTACATATAGCTGGTGCAACAGGCTGCAGGAGTCTAAATTAATGTATTTTACTAAACCTACTACATATCTTGCTATTGTAGAATAGACTACAGCCATTTACAGAGGAGACGATTCACCTGCAGTAGATATAGCATAGTGATCTTTGTCATCAGCTAACACAAGATGATAACAGGTGAAATCTAAATAAGATATGTTTAGAATCTCTAAATCTAACAAACCATTGTAGGTAGTTATAAGGTTATATTATGGGCTACTGGTATTACCACTGAATGTGACTCACTGAATCAGAAATGTTCACATACCCTTTAAAGTTTTATATTTATTGACAACTGTCTTGTTTATCATTCGCACAACCTGAGCCAAACGAAATGGCGGATAACCGGACACAGACAGGAGATGAGAGAAATTCAGAAGGGGAAAAGCTGAGAGACACTCCAGATAAGACAGACGACACAGCTCAGTATGAAGGCAGCAATATACCAGAAATGAACTGGAACCTGCGTGAAATTAAACTGTTGTCGAACCACAGTGTTGTCAGCACATCTGTATACTCTCTGTGACACATCTGGCATGTTCCCTCACACTCCCTGCCAGATGTTGGAGTGCAAACCACAGGCTAACTGTAACATAGGAGGAGGAGACAGTCAGAGGCTCCATCTCAGTGTCCATGACCTTCACAGACTTTAATTATTGTCACCTGCATTCTCAGCATTAATGTTTGAATATTATTATTTATTTATATATATATATATATATATATATATATATATATATATATATATATATATATATATATATGTTTGAAGATTGCAAGGGCTTAAAATGCTGAAGGAGGAATCAAAGGACAAGCAGCTGTGCTATATAGTGCTTGCTGGTGAGGTACGTTCATGTATTGTGAATGGCTGTTCCTTTCATGTTTTATTTGCCTTTTCATTTTTTTGTGATGTTTCAAGCTTCCTTTTTCATTTTTCACATAAAGTCTAGTAGGTGAGCAAAAAGAAAGAAAGTTTGAATTGGGGGATGAAAAAGTCATCAAGCACTTGCCAACTTTACAGTGGCGGAGCCCAAACCATGTCTCCTACAAATTACATTTTATGATTTAGGTTCCTGCACAACATATAGTATCAATGCAAACGCAGGTGGATGAGTGTACAAACAGGTTGACATTGACATGGAGGTCGAGGTTGAGTTACTGTTGATATTCGATATTTATCTATGAACATAATCTTTTCCCTTTGCTGCAGTTGCCATGAGCAGATTCTGTAAGAATAAACACATATTTGTAAACACATTTACTAAACACATAACCCTTTACATTTTGCAGATATGTTCAACTTCAATGTTTTGCCTGTTTATTTTTCTCAGAAACCTATTTTGCCTTTGCAACATTGTTGTATATGAACACATTTCTTAGCAGGGAATGTGGATGAAGACCCAACTGCATGAAAGGTTTGACTTTGACTCAGTACTGTTTTTTACTCTGAGTTTCCATCAACATGCTTGTCAGTTATCTGACAGCATCATGACAGCTCAGCAACACTGTGATGCAGCCAGAAAGCAGTAGATGATACTGTACCTACAATTCCAAACTCTTATTTAGTGTCAAACAAATCTCATCTACTTAAGGAAATACTGTTTTAGCAATTGCAAAACTCACAAAAGTAAATAAACACATAATTGCAGTATTTTTCAGCCTGGTTCTTATTCTCATAATTGCTTATCCGGTGAGTTGTCCCTGAAGTAGATCCCTTTGTTTTTAGCTTCAGTAGCTAATCCCGGGAGCATTTCAGTCAGACAGAGAGAAGTGTTTGAAATGATTTATGAAAATGTATGTTCATTGCTTGCTCTAATTTACATGTACTTCATTTTGCCTGAATCTGTGATTCCCAAATCTCTACAACAGAGGTGGGGAGTGCAGACTTAGCATGACCCACAGACCCATAGTCAGAATGGCCACAGTTATGGGAATAAGACACAGGCTGAAAAATACCACAATATTCCATAAGTCCTTATTTGTTCGGCAACAACAAATGACAATGGTAGATTCATGCCTACCTTTGCATATAACTTTCTGATATAAATAAATACTAAGATAGTCCCAGCTACAGCTTAAGTATTATCATTTATCGACCCACAGAGAAACGATAGTGATATGCTGTAGAGGTGCATCTATTATTTGTCATTTTTCAAGCAAAAGATGATACGCTTTTTTTTTTGTCTTTGTCATATATCAGGACAAACTAAATGTCTTTGGATTTTGGACTAATGGTCACATAAAACAAGCAATTTGAACATGTTACCTCAGGTTGTAGGAATTTTAAATGTTTCACTATTTTCTGACATTTTGTATGCTAAATGATTAATCCAGGAAACAAGAAGCAGAATAATAAATAAACGTAGTGAGTTGCAGCCGTTTAGCAAAGTCTTTTTCACTTTCACCAGAACATAGTTAACTGCACTGAACATCAATTTGATTATGCATTACCATAAGAAAAATATTCTAGTATTATCATGATATTGATTTCAACCACAATGCCTAGCCCTACTGCAGACACATTACTGATGTGTGTGACCGATGTAGTCACTCTAAGCAGTAATTCTCAAAAACCCTGTGATCTACTCCAAAACTCCACGGCTGAGTCGGAGTCCCTACTTAATTCACCCACAGTGCAGAGAAGGAGCAGAGCAGCAGACCATAAAGCTCTTAGGGAGTGATGTAAGGAACAAGAAAATGTGAAAGGCGAGTACAGAAAATGAAAATGGAGGACTGAAACGTCGGCAAATGAAAGTCCCTCTGGTCTTGTCTACAAGTCTGGTGGTGCATTTGAGGGTCCTGACTGGCAGAGGGGTTTTGGAGCTGAGCTTCAAAAGCCTGTTACTGGGAGAGGAGTGTGTGGTAGAGTTGTGCCCCAAAAGAGCGACTTCAATGAGTATCAGGCAGCCCGAGAGAAACCCATCAAAACAAAGCGAAAGAGGGGGATACGCTGAAGCACAATCTATATCCACGTTGGTCTGCTGTGTCACAAATTGAGTTAATGGGTTGAAACCAGGGAGACTCGCACAGCTTGTCTATAGCTTTGTGTGTTTTGTTTTCTGCCAGCAGTTCCCTAAAAATCGATGACATTATATATTGATGAGTCAATATATTCAGCGGAATAGGAGACAAAATAACTCCTGAAATGGGGATGTATATTCCCATCGGAAAGCAAAGATGAATAAATCAAAGATTGATGGAAAGGACTCTGAGAACTAAATGTATTTATAGCTTTTGTATCATTTAATTGGGGGATGCAGTGGTCTCCTAATACTATCAAATCATCATTATTCTGACCGCTCAGTGCCACGGTGGATATTTGCAGAGCTGCACTGGGAATACTCTGATAGACGGAGTAGTGTACTTTTTTTCTTCTTCTCACTTTTCCTTCATTTTTTTAA
This sequence comes from Macquaria australasica, assembly GCA_005408345.1. NCBI lineage: Eukaryota > Metazoa > Chordata > Actinopteri > Centrarchiformes > Percichthyidae > Macquaria > Macquaria australasica. Next base: position 366,212 of record SEMN01000369.1, on the reverse strand, counting down.
ATGGAGCGTGTAATTCTAAGGCAGTTGTTCCAAGATGTGCATCGTTCAGAGATAAGACATTAATCATTTACTGGCACACAATACACTAATTTCATTATTTAATGATTTGCATTGAAAATATCGTTAAAATTAGATTAGGGAGGCAACCAAGTGCAGCTACCACACAACTGTTATGAATGCCTGTATATTCTCCTAAACTAACCTTTTTAAATCATGTATGTTCCCAAAAATAAGAAGGCAATATGATGTACTATTTCGAGCCACATATTCCACCTAAAACAAGTTTGGTTACAAGAAAATGGAGATTTTTTTTTTAAAGAGGAATGATGGGTTGAAGGATGAGTTTGATTATGCACCAAAGTTAAAATGACAAACAATCTAATCAAAAGGGACAGATGGTGTGAATTTCTGTAGTCACTGCGATGGAAAATGTGATAATAAGTGAGCACACACATTTGTTTCTGCAAAATGGCATTACCTCATAGCTCCATAATCATCATCTCCTTGTTCTCACACACAAATACACACACACACACACACACACACACACACAGAAAGCTCACTGCCAGACATGTCTGAGAAACACCGGCAAGGTGCCTCAGGCAGCTCATTGGTAATGTAAATAACAGCCAGCAAACATGAACTTTAATTAAAAAGCACCCTCCTGAGTTCTGTTCTTTCAGAAATGTACATGAGCAAATATCCATACTTATACTAAAAATCCCAAACTCATAATTCCAAACTTATATTATGCATCTAAATTATATTATTAAATACCATATATTGCATATTATATAATGAAAATACCTCAGTTTGTAAAGTGTTACTTGGAAGCACCACAGTCTTAAATTCTTCAGTGTCTTTGATATTGGGTGCGGATTTACACAAACACTTAAAGTGTCCCATGGATGCAACGTTCAACACTATCTTGGCTCAGCAGTAAGCCGGTATCCTATGACTATTCGGATGAGCCAAGGAAAGATGTGCTGTGTGTTTCATGGAACATCCTTCAGGGCATGATCCTTCCACAGCCGTGTCTTATCTGTTATTAATATGGACAAGACATTCAAACATTTTCTTGCCTTTTCTCCTCAGTGAGCTCAAACCTTTGATATGGCTCTGTGGAAAGGGAAAAGATAATTGGCGATGCCTTACTAAACCTTACTACGGGGCTTTTTCCTGATATTTCCTCTGCTTATGTGTTGTTGTGGACTATGCCAGCTAAAGCAATGAAAGAAACGGCTGAATGGAAGTAAAGATAACTAAAATTAAAAAGGAATTAAATATATACATATATATATGTTGTTGATATGGTTGTTGGGAAGTTAGCCTACTTTTTGGGAGATTTCTGGCTTTAATACTCATGTTCCACTCTGTACTCTGAAAACAAAAAACTCCCTCCACATCCACAGGGAGCTTTTGACACATCCAATGACATTCAATGACATTTTCATCTTCTCAATTATGTAAGACCGAGTTATGAGCAAACAAGTGTTGGAAGACATTTTCAGACAGCATGACCTGCAGCAGCTTTTGTGTTGTAACATTTCATAGTTTCATTAGATATTTGATACTTCCATCTGTTGTAAAAATGAAATGATTCCAAAAACAAAAGATTAATTAAGTATTGGTTTGGGGTTTCATATTGGTTACTTTTTGTATAATAAGCCTCTTTAAGCAGCCACTACTCTCTTATTTCCTCTACATGGAAAAAAGACAAGATGAAACAAGGCATCAACTTTCAGATTTTCCCCCTCATTCTTCAACCCACCAGTTCCTTACCATCCACGCCTCTGTCAATCAGACACTTTCATGTTCCCCTCAGTGACAGTTACAGTGTGATAATGTACAGTGCAAGCAAGTTGTCAGCCGTCTGCTTCACTAAAGAAGAGGAAAAAGGGGAGCTAGTGCCTGCAGTCTTCAGGGGTCTTTCCTAACCTTTTCCCCAGAAAACTAGCAGCTCCTTTGGAGAGAGGGTCTTTGATGCTGACTACTCTTTGGAGAATGTCATCTCTAATTACCTCTGAAATCCATCCCCCAAACATGTCACCTGTATGGACTCCCTGTGTTTATCAGCTACATTCCTGTCCTTGACTATTGGGAGTAAGTACTGTAGATTAAACTGCCTGCGACAAAAGGGCTTTCAAATCACGCAGCACAACCTCTGTCAGTCACAGTGCTGAAAGCTTTAAATATGTGTGAACAACTGTTTGGGTTTTTTAGAGTACATAATATGGCTATCTTTTAAAAAAAGTGTTCATCTCAGTTGTTTTTGACTTGAACAGATTATGCACTCAATTGTGCATCAGATTTGTTGTTTTTTTGTGTGTTTGAACTAGTTTGGCGTGTTAGCTGTCACACACAAATATTTATGAAAAATTCCTGCACACTGTGAAAAAGCTCTGATAAACTCACTGTACACCACTGCCCAGCACTAAGACAAGGGTAATGACTAGCTGGTGAACATAGTGGAGCATTTAGCAGCTAAAGAGCCAGATATTTCCCTCAGGAGATGGTGGAAAAATAACGGGGCTAAAAGAAAGTGAATATTGGACTTATGTATAATCATCGGGTGGACACAAACAAGACTCCAAATAAATGCTAATGTTTGCCAACAAGTTCGCCTTATCAACTTTATAGTGACAATATGTCAATGTTGTGCTTACAGCGTGATCTGCTGCCCCCAAGTGGCCAAAAAATCAATTAATGCAGCTTTAACAACTGGTACTTAGCTAAATTTAATTCAATTAAAGTACCAATCCCAAAATGCAACTGTTGTAAAGCTACAAAGCAAAATTTTGGAAGCCAGTAAGTAAGTAAAGTTTATTTAGTATAGCATCTTTCACAGATTTGCTTCACAAAAGTACAATTGTTAAAAATAAGACAATAAAAACAGACCTTACAGCAAACAGCAGACCATGAAAAAGCACAAAAATGACAAACTTCATACAGTACAAGGCTAGACAAAGGCCAATTTAAATAAATAAGTCTTCAGCTGCTTTTTAAAGGCGTCAACAGAGACCACAGATCGTAGGTCTATAGGACAAAAACAATAGGTGACAAAACCAACTGTTTTTAGTCCCAAATGGTAAATCAGTTACAAACTGCATTACAAATACAGATAATAAAACAACAATATAACACATTGAAACAATTATGACATGTTTAAAATTGAAAAAACATTAAATAAAAAATACAACAGGAGTTATGATATATAAAAATATTAGTAGTAATGGTGCTGGCAGAAGTTGTGGAGGGGAAAAAAATTAAATATTAGCATCACTTGATTTTCCTAACTACCTAGTAACTGCCAGCTGAAACAGAAAAAACAAATCTGTTTCCAAGAACTGTGCCTATTTTTAAATTATTTCCTGTAATAGCTTTGACACATCTGAAACTGCACCACAGTGCTTGAAAATGAATAGAAACTCGTATTCAATGGTAATTTTTCAGGCACCCAGGTAGAACTTGATTAAATTGAACTAAGTAAACACTCAACAGTTTTAAGAAACGGGTCTGAATGTCGTCTACATTCACATTTACAGTCAAGGTGTGCAGAGGCAAAAGAACTACAGGACCTCATCGCTGCCGACTGTCAGGCTGACACATCGATGAAAGCATAATTTGTTCAGTTATTAAGAAATATGCAAGAACTGATGATCAGTTCCTCTAATACACGGCTCAATTTTCAATCAATCACTTTTGTTAAATTAAATATTTTTTCTCACGATGACCTAGAACAGATGTATGACAACTAATTAACATTTAATGAAAAGGATAATCTGTGAAGCCTTTCTTTATAATGAAATGCAATTACAACACTCCCACCACAAAAATCCAACTGTACCTTATGACTGTATGATAATTACATCAGCATAATGGTGTTCGTATTGTTCTACGCATTAAGAACAGTCCACACAACATTATAAGGTTTCCTCCAAGGTTTCTTCCAACTTAATTTACAGAATAGTATCGATTTGTGAAGGGAGGTAGGAGTGACAAACTCACTAATACCTTTGTCTGTCAGTTGAATTTAATTCCCCATTAAATTGAGTAAGTGTGAATCGCCCTGCCATAGACCCCAACGCCTCAGTGTTCGCAGCCAGTCTCATTAAATCTGTCAAATGTCCATTTCCGTGCACGGTTTCCTGCCCTCATATTTTAATGAATAGCAGGAAGATTACAATATCTTACCATTATAGATGGTTGTGGTAAGGGGTGAAACCAGAGGTTCGTACAAATAACTTGATCATTATGGCAAGGTGGTGACTCCATGGAGAAAATAGAAGACTCGCATGAGTTGTTTTTCCCCCTCGTTTTTTAAGATTTTCCCAAACAGAAAATAAAAACAACAAACTGTAGGCGGTAGCGCGTATGGCAGGACTGGACCTTGCTTCTGTGCTGCTGAATGTTGGACTGTATTGTGGAATCTTATCATGGTGATATAACCATCATTTATTACCAAGTCCACACATAGTTTTTTAGGCTTATATCCTTTAACTGTTTTTAGCTTTGTGATTGACCTGGGTGGGGAGCTGCTCAATACAATTGCCCCTGCATGCATAAATGAAGTTATACTGAGTTAGTGTCCACATAATGTGTTTTTCAGCGTCTTTTTTCAACTGTTCCCAATAAGAAGCAAGCTCATGCTGCCGCCTGGAGAAAAAGCACTGCACCCAGCGTCTTTTTTCAGAGTGCTCCGCCTTTTTTGTGCAGCCACTCAGAGCGCTTCTAGGTGAGAATCTCTGAACTTTTCAGAAAGGCGCTGGTGTCGTCACTGGCGTTTTTTTCAGGCAGCCAATCATAAATTAGATGGGGCTCGTCACCCTGGTAACCAAGAAAATGGAGGAGAAACGTGTTGAGCCGTGTCTCTCTGTCCTGATCTTTATGATATGTCAGAGACAGAAAAGCCCATTTGTCACCCTACGCGTTGTAAGCTTGTTGTTAGATGTGTAGTCACCCCCTTAACGTAGCGTTAAGATATTGTTGTCATAGAAACAAAACCCACGTGCAGTGTTTTTTTCTCTCACTGCACAAGTGCTTCATCCCAGTGCTTTTCTGCCAGAAAAAAATGCAACGTGGACACAGGCCCTTAAACTGAACACAGAGTTAATCATTCCAAGCAAATTGTTAAAAAAAAACAAAAAACTGATTAAAACGATAGATGATTAACGATAAATCGGCTGTGCCTATATGGCTGATATTAGCTTATCATAGATATATTAGTATCAGCCTTTGAGGCCTATGAGAACAATGACAAAGTTTGTTCTTCACTTGTAAAATGTCCCGGCTCAGTAGATATCTGGGGTCACTGTTCATCAATAACCAAATTTGAAAAATGTTTGTTGTGTTCTAATGGATAAAAAACAATATTGGCATATATACAGTATTATAATTGGATCAATATTGGTACAAGCCTCAAAAATCCAGTATCTGTCAGGCTATAGTGATCAGTTATGTATATTTAAACCCACTGTTGCACTGTGCTTTTTGCCATTCAACCCTTCACTTCAGATTTTTACCTGATACACATACAGTGAATATTCAAAGGGCAGATAACATGATGGGAAAAAAGTAATTACTGTATTTATATAGCCACACAATTCCACACCATGCTACTCTACAACAGTCATGGTCACTATCATCACTAATGTCTGTTTTGTTCATTCAGTAATAAACTTTTTAATTCTCCATCAGCATTTTTTATTCAGTCACAGCCCAGAAAGGCGCACAACCACGGCCTTAATGAACTAAAGTGGTTATTGTTCAAATTCAATATCAATTGAATATTCTCACTAGGGCTGCAGCTAACAATAGCTTTTATTATCAATGAATCTGCAGATTATTAACTCAATTAACTGCTTAATTGTTTGGTCTATAAAAAGTCAGAAAAGTGTAGAGAATGTTATTAAAATAGTTGATTAGTTTTCTGTCCACAGACTGATTAATCAAGTAGTCACTTTAGCTCTTTTTCTAATTAATATCAGGATATCCATTACCTTAGTGCCCGACCCTACATTACATTAGCAGCAGAGCCTAACCTCCGTGTTAGTTCCCTCCCTGCTCAGGTGTGATGTTACACTTTTGTCATCCTCCACTACATCCTACACTACTAGGTTAGTTACTGTAGTTGTCCTCTGCAATTGTAAAAAAAGCCTCCACTTTCAACTTTTTCACAGCTCCTCACTCAGTGTACAACCCCTCTGGGACCAGTGCTGGAGTAGAACACTGCTGCCACTGCCTTCAACTATATTTAAGCTTAACATTCAATTGCAAAACTAGAGGGCATGAGTTTTCTTTAAAGCCTTTAAAAAAAAAATTCACTTCCTGTTTTTCCTCCTCTCCATTCTCCATTAACTTTATATACACAACAGCCCAAGGAATCCTATCTTACAACCTTAGGCACAGTGTTCAGGATTTGCATTCTCACTGTGATCTGCAAACATGGAGAATGCTAATAAATATTCTTACAGCTCGTACAGGATCCAGTCCAAGCTCATTCAGTGGCGTTGCTCCATAAATAGACTTCGTCTTGAAGACACTTTTGGTTCAATGCCACTTTTTTGGAGCAGTATCAACAAACATCATTGGCCTTGTGGAGAGGGCAGAGTTACAGTTTATTTGTTGACTTCCCACAACAGACATGAGGTTTCACTCCCCTCCTTGAGCGAGACATAAATCTAACAGACACAATAAGGTCGGAACTGGAGATCATTAACAGATCACCCCGAGTGTCAAGTTTACCCTGGGAAATCTTCACCTCTAAGGGGGATTTGGCCACAGTGAGCTTTTTTGTTGAAGACTATTTGTACCATGTTGCGGCTAGCAGGGGACTAATATCTCGTTCCTGGCACTGCTGCTTCCAGATTTTTACGAGGTCTTTAGCCTGTGAAGGCAACATCCCGCTGAACCGACAATTACCTGCTAATGCACATTGGCTAATTTGGATCTGGGGAGTGGGGAATTATGCAGCAATCAGCTTGAATCTAAAACCACGCTATGTGTGCAAAATGATAGTACAGTATGGGTTGCTAAAGGCATTATACTACACTGCCAGCATATATGATATCATTTTGGGTTATAGCCCCTTATTAGCGCTCTACTTTTCTTTCAGCAGGAACAGATGTAGTGTGCATATGTAAACTGTGTGTGTGTGTGTTTGTGTGAATGTTGACTTTACATTCTATCACAAAATAAAGCATTTAGTGAATATTTTTAAAATATTTTCCATCTGATTGGATATAAGTCTTTAAAAGCAGGATACTTATTAAATATTCACACATTTGGTGCCAAATGTTCACCAGATGTTGAAATCCCTCATGTGTTTCTGAGCACATTCACTGTAGCACACAGCAATGTAACAAAAAGGTGGAAAGGTCGGGAATTTTCATTAAGATTACTGAAGGTATATGAAATTGAAATTTAAGAATCATTGCTATGTAACACACTGCTCAAAAAGTAGAAGATAAAAGCCGGTTAATAGCTACAAAAGCCGTTCAGATTTGTGTTGTTTTCACACCCAAAGTGGCTCTTGATTGAGCGATTATTAATGTGAAAACTGACACAGATTCCTATAATGCACCATAACAGATTAAGATGCGAAACAGATGATGCAGTGTAATTACTCTTAACTTACAACACATACAGTGTCAAATCTCATCACGAGAGCCTCGGCTGACAAGAAAAATAATATGAACTGTCTTTAACCTTGATTATTTGAGGATATAATAACTGGTGTCACAGAAAGTCACGAGGAGGTCGAAAATACAGTCTGAAAAAATGTCAGAGACAAAACTCTTCTGACTGCTTCAAGAACCTGACAAGACTACGTGAGTATGTGACTGATAGACAAGCTGCACACATGTGGAATATACGTTTCATTTCATGTTTCACTTCTACAAAGAAAAGGCTTCAAAGATGAGGACTAACAGTATCTCGGGAAAACTTTCTCAGCTGGACTGAAGGAGTTTTGTATCTTCAAAGCGTCTTTTGGTCGTCTTACATTTGGGACAATATGGTACTTTGTGTACTGCAAAGTACAGAAACTACACTGGGGAGCATCCTGATGGTCTGTGCCAAAATACACACACACAGTCTGATACTGTCACACAGGGGATTGAGAGTGTTAAAACAGATAATTCAAGTCTAATGAATTAATATCTTGTGAAAAACAGTCATGTTCAATGGATTTGTGACTTTACAGGTCTGTCTTAAAAGGCTTTAGCAAGGGCTTGAAAGTGTAATGAGCGGAAATAAGCGATTAAATTGGAGAGAAAATTAGTTTTGAAAGCCAGAAATGTCAGCAACTGGCAAAGTAACTCTTGAGTCATTGGTATTGATCAACAGCCCTTATCAGTTCTTGCAGTTATATTATTATGGCTGTTTTCTGCTATAGAGCATTAAAAAAAATCTAACTTGTTACCCATTTAATAATGGATTAAAGTATAGCTGTAAAAGGCTTTCGCAGTCAACATTCCAGTATTTCCATGCAAAAAACACTTAATTACTATCAGAACATCTGTCAGTTTGATTTACAGCTGTGAATGACAGTGAGAATAAGCTGCTGCATTTAAACCTTTTATTCATTTGTTTACCTGTCAAAAAGGAAAAGCAATTAGTATAAAAACTTTATCTGAATGAATTCTGTCCCCGTCTCTCGCTTGCAGTCACTCTGTATACAGATTTTATGCAAGCAGACCCATATTCTGACAGCTATTAGCAGAGGTGATACACATATTTTACCTTGTAACTACAGTTGACTTCTGGGAGTTCTCTTCATTAAAATCAATCATGGAGGGAATGCAAAGTGAATGCAAAACAAAATTGTTTTATTCATGTAATCTTATTATTTTTGACACATTTCGTACGTGGCAATACATCTGTTTATGACATTTATACAAATAAAAACATCTTTGAACTGAACTGTATCCGATTCCCTTGTTTAGAAAAGAATCAAATAGCATGACTTTCTGTACGTAAAGGTGTGCCTGTGTATTGGTTGGGGGAGGGATAGAGGGTTTCTAGATACTGAGAATTAAGATTCATAGCACTGTTCAGGTCAGATCTGCTAATTAAAGATCAAAGTGATGTCATCATGAACTGCTCTCACGTTTTTGGATGCTGTTGGAATGAGCAATGTAGTGGATCATTTCATTGCCTTGGTCTTCACTTGCATCATCTGACATTCTTTCCAAAGCCCCTTTAAAGTAAGAGATGTTTTTTGGGGGGGACTTTAGGGAAGAGATTGTATTTTCCCCTTGCGTCTACAGGAGGATATAATCTTCTAAAAAAAAAAAAACACATTTGAAACTCGGTTAAACACATCTGCCCACTAATCTGCTGCCCCAAAACATCCTACATTCATCCAAACACTGAATCTGGTTCAACTTTTGCTCAAGTGATTCTGGTGTCTGGCGGTGAGCCCATGCACCCTGTCAGTGTATGCATATTTTGACAAAGAAAAATGACTCAATTAAAATCTATGGTTTGTGCTCTATAGAGCTGTTAATGTCTGCTGACCTGAAATTCTCCACTTGGTTAAGTGAATGTGTGTTAGCGTGGGACAGTTCAAAGCAGGAGTCAGTGCCTCTGAGGAGTGTAATTATGGTGCTTAACATTATTACAGTTTAGAAATACAGCTGATTCAGACAATACAGTGATAAAAACAAAATGCCATTACTGGGGTCTAAAATATGAAAAATACTGTGTGTAACATTTGGTGTAGACTGAGGAAACTTTGTAGGCAAACAAACAAACAAATACATCTATACAGATGGATAGAAGTGATGTATGACAAATGTCAAATTTGGTTGTGTTTCACAGCCAGACAGACCTTTCAGGCATCAGACATTTTGACTCGTCATTGCAGGAAAAGCACAGGTGTTAAGTAATAACATTAATGATGGCAATGCTCCATTTAGGAAACATGCCAGTCAGTCAGCATGCATAATGCCAAGGCTGTGGCACAAGCACACCGACAGTAAATGGGATGCTGCCACTATTAATGATATCAGTTACACAGTGTTTGACAGGTCAGAATGTGTGCTGTAAGAGAGGCATTTGGCTGGAGGTATCAAACATCTGTGTAATAACTAAGGCCAACATCCAATGCAGATCGGCCACCTGAGGGCAACATTTTTAATTAAAAAAAAAGGGAAGATATCATGGGTGAAATAAAATCAGGCAATAAACTAATTTTGAGACCAGAAATTTTAATGAAAAAAATCTGTGTTTCAAATGTTACTCGTCATACTGACACAATTTGGCATTAGGTGTTAAAAAAGCAGTTAATGTTAAAAATTAAAAAAGGAGTAATTCTTGGAGCTCCACTTACAATATGTTTTATATCAACATTGATTAAAACGACAGTGCGTAATGTGAAATGGGCACTCATAATGACAAACCCACAGAGAATTATCACCCAACTGTGCAGCTCTACGGTCTTTTTTAGCCTCTTTTAGCTTGTGTCATATCAACTCCATTTCATGGGCAGTGAGTAACTAGCTGGTGAAAAAAGTCAAACATCTAGCAGCTGAAAAGCAAAATACTTTTCTCAGGAGTTGGTTGAGACCAAACTAGAGCCAAAAGGAGCATCATGGTGGACAGAAAAATGGCTCAAAGTAAGGGATTGTTGCTTTATTTCTGCAGGATGTGTAAGTAGTTTGTTCGCTATCACGTTAGCCATAGATAATATATCAGGACTGTGGAGTTCTTCTGCCCCCCCCAAAGAAATGCTGATTTAAACCTAAAACTAGACTAGTTGCTCAAATATAATGTATGATCTCTAATTTGGAGAGTGCCTTGCCAATGTTAAAAGTAAAATAAAACTATTCAGGAACTTCTAAGAATCCATGGGCCCCACATTGAGAACCCGAACACAAGACTACTAAGGTGTTTATAAATTTTTATGGCATGAGGCACAATGAGATTTCAAATTTTTTCGAGAGAAACAAGGAGACAGCTGGACTTTAAGAAAAGGTCAACAATCTATACTTACCTAGAAATAATCTGGGGAGAGGAGAGAATTTAGAGAAGGGAAGGAGGCAGCTCTCATTGTTCAAGCTCGTCAATTGTAACTGCAGCTGAAGGTTCGGTGGTGGCTAGAGTAGAGGCTTACTGTATATGTTAGTTGGCTTTTCAGCATACTAACTGTTCACTTCTAATAGTACACTTCTGTGTAACATATGGCCCAGAGTAATAAGCTCATGACAGGTAGTTAACACTGATTGATCAAAGACCTTTTAGAGGGCGCAGCACCCTCTGCGAGTGTTTTATTGCCCTTTGTGTCCAGGGCGAAGAGAGACAAGAGAACGAGTGAAAAGAGATCTGACATTAGCAAAATGCATAGCTGGGGTTTTAATCCATGCAACAAAACATGGTGCGTGGGGACACCAGAATAGCCATTAGCCTCTAGAGGGGCTCTGGAAATTAGTCTATTTAAAGTGATGTGTGTCGGTCATTTGGTCTTTAAATTGGCCTATTGTTGCTGTTAGCAATTGTTTGATGAATTCAAACCTTGTCTGCAATGTTAGGTATGTTTAAAAGCAACTGACTGGAGCACGCATAATGAGTATTATTGTATTTTTTCATCACTAGTAAGTGTCGCCCCAAATATTTCAATTAAATCTCATGCTTAATGCAGTTCAGCTTAAGCAGCAACAACTGAAATACTGACTAAATAATCTGCAATAAGCTGTTTAAAGAGCCTCATACTTTAGATCTCCCCACAGTCCACCTTTAACAAAGTCCATCTATTTCCAATATTATTTGGAATCACATATAAAAGCCAGTGCCAGAGCAGTTTGAACACAGCCAAAAGAGAAAGAGGATGTTACCGCTAAATCAATGGACAGGGCTTTACTGCTTCAACATATGGGAGTTTGGGAGTTAAATCTTGCTCGGTTGCTGATTGAATTTTACAGCCAGAGCCTTCAGGAGAGTGCTGGATGGTAATTACCCCAATGTAGGAACAACCAGAGTGGAAAGAAGTGCTAAAAAAGAGAATGAGAATGAATAGCAGTGGGCCAATCCTTGGGTGTAACCCATCTGCTTTGAAAAGTGGCAAGTTTAAAAAAGGACAAGGGAAGCTATAAAGGACAAAATTGCAACGAAGACACATTGTGGCTTTGGTTCTTAATGAGGTTTTGCAGGGCAGGAAGCTTAACTTTTTTGTGAACAGTTCACAGTGGCTGGGAGATTCCTAATTTCCCAACCAAATTTAACTGTTTAACTGGACAATTATGACTGTAGAAAACAGATGGACCTTTGAATGAAGCCATGTGACCTGTTGAAATGGCTGCTACAGCAAAGCCTGACAGTCAACATCAGACTTTACCAAATTACTCCACACACTCTTGTATGACTTGGGGGATTGTTGAGCAAACTAATTCTCAGTGGCTTAAGGACTTTCCCTGGAGATGAGTGTCTATTATAAAGAGTGGTGTATTGTGAGGTATGGCACAGAATAAAAATCATCTTTAAAATAATATTTACTTTGCAGATGTACCGTCAGTCAGAAGTTTTTAAGCCTTGTCTTTTTATTTTTGGTTATTTCTCAAGCAAATTAGAAAACAGCAGAAAAGTGTGCAAGAATAATAGATCCAATAATAAATATGAACCTGTAAAATAAGTGTATGTTTTCTGTTCTTATTTAAAAAAATTACAAGTAAAATCTCTTCTGTACATTGCTGTTGGATAATGAAAGTAAACCAAGTAAAATTAAAGTAAGTAAAACTGTCACGCAAGCCAGCATAGTTGACATTACTGCACGCATCACTTGCACACACAAATAAAATTAATTAAATGGGCCAGTTTAAAAAAATATAGCAAATTAGCCAACCTGAAGCTGTGGAGGATGTCAGCATATTGGTAAAGATGATATCCAGTGTTTACAGGGAATGTTGTTAATTTGACAGCGGTTCAGATTGCTTTGCTTTTGATCTGTCTGGAGGCTGCTGAATCTCATGTTTCTCTGTGATTAAGGCTCTATCTAAAGCTTATAAATTAATAAAGAAGCTTATCAACCACAATTAATTTCTTTTCTAAATGGTTCAGCAGCATGCAGCATGTACTTAAACCCAAGAGCAATGTTAAATAAACAGTAAAGAACACTACAGGAATAATGCCTTCATGTCTCTATTGAGATGCTGAAAAGAATGAGGGCTGCAACTTAAATATTTTCCTTATCGATTAATCTGCTGATTGTTTTTTAAAGTCATTGTTTTATCTTTAAAATGTCTGAAATGTCTTCCCAGTGCACCTTAACTCAAGAACTAATTAAGAGTCCCACCTACCAAAAACCTTGAAATAACATTAATGTAATATTGTTTACACTATCAAAGGGCATTTGCTGTAGAAACTGAGAAGAAGTCTCAGCTAAAAATTGTGTCGTAACACCAGACTATTCTACCACCAGCTGCAAGGCAAATAAACACCATGCTGCCTGCTGCAGGAGCCTCATTACAGTGATGGAGATTGAGGTCAGATGTAGCCGATTACATCTACAGTGCAGTCTACTGTAAGTATTTGGACAATGACACATTTTATATTGCTTTGGCTGTGTACGTTGGATTTGAAATGAAAATGAATGAGGTTAAAGTGCTGACTTTCAGCTTTAGGAGCGTTTGAGCTTCTTTTCTACACTGGTCCCCCATTATGGATGACAACACTCCAAAATTAAAGCTGAAAGTCAGCACTTTGAACTCACAGTCACCGTTTAATCTTGAATGCAATGTGCTGAGTAAAGAGCCAACCCTAAAAAAAGTTTCACTGTCCCAAATTAGTCAATTAATTGTTTAGCACATGAACAGCTTTTGATAATTGACTAATGGTTCAAATAATTTATTAAACACTTTCCTCTGTTTTGTAAATTAAATATCCTTTTGGGTTTTGGACCGTTCTTCAGACAAGCACTATGAATGGGAAGTTGTGAGGCACATTTTTCACCGTTTTCCTAAATTTTAAAGACAAAACCATTTATTCATTGATTGTGAAAGTTAACAATTATCATAATCATTAGCTGATACCCTAGACTGCAATTCAATTCACAACTTCTACAATCAAATTTCCAACTTTTAGGGTATTTCCAATGAGCACATTGTTTGAGATTTACCAATTTAACCAAAACCCTGCGCACAATACCAAGTCTTAAAAATCCCAGATCTGCTTCAGCTAATACTTCTGCTCTTACAGAACCTCATTGTTTATCTCCTCTGGTTCCTGTACCATCAAAAAATAGCCAGGTTAAAGATTGATGTTTTTAGGTACTATGAAAAAGATCGACTAAATCTGAGAGAGTGTATCCTGAAAACTTTGAACAAGTATATCCCATCTTGACTGAGCCCAGACCTGGCTAAAAGGCAGCAGACTGGGATTACATATAGGTCAGGTCTTGTACTGGTGCTGATGAGCTCTGTGGAGACATGAGGTGCTTACCTGTGTCTCCTGATACCAAATTCCTATCCTGCACTGCTTCCTGCGTCGCTCTCCTTCAGAGAAAGACAATTTGACTCACGGGTTTCTCTTTACCTGCAAGGAGGCAATTGTTAGCTATTCATCTGCTCTCAATTGGAGTTGTCTGCCACTTGGGCTCTTCGCTGATAGCATGTTATGCTGCCGGGTCTATCAACTCACTTTGCATCCAGACAGGCTATGACTGGTATCACTCTGCTTGATCACAGGGTGAATTGTTGACTTGACAGAGAAGATCAGGATCACACTGAGCATACTAAAGGGTGCAATAGAATTACCTGAAAACTCTGGACGTGCACATCCTACCTTAATTAAACTTCTGTCAAGAGATTTTCAAACATCTGCTCTTTCTAGATTTCACCAAAAGCCCAGAGGAAACCCCAATTCAGTAAATTGCTAATGATTAGCTGCCTGTCAGTTGAGTGTTATTCATGTTCTTTATATCACAATTTATTGGACTTAGCTCTACTATATCACACTCAAAAGCAATCCCTTTCGACAGATGCTGCCACTGTAAGACACGATTTTGTTCGACACATATTGTAGGTCTGTATCATCTATCGAAGTAACATACTGTAGACATTTAATGTACAACAAAAAATATTTTTTGAATATTTTGAAGTGTATGTTAAAGTTTGTGTAAGATAGACCACAGTGAGGAGGAATCTGCTATCAAACTCTATATTATGAGGCTTTTCAGCCTTGAAATGAACTGAGTTCTGAGAGTTAAAAAAAAAGTTTCAACAATGAGTTTTCATACAGCAGTCAAGGTCTCCACACATCATATTATAAACCTCAAGGTTCTTAAATGTGGCCATCACTTTCATTATAGACAACTTGCATAGAAAGTACTGATTGTCTATGATTACTTCACAAGAGGGCATATAATGTGCATCTACAGTCACACGGAATATGAGTGGTCCCCAATCTGCAATTTTCCCATGATCCTTATCTTTATTAGCTCATTATTTTCAGTGGAGCCAGCAGTGGCTGCTGATCTGTGGCATTTATCTGGGAGCAGAAACAGCCAATTAGTGGGTGCTGATCTCATCGCAGATATGGAGGTGCAATAAGAATTAAATAGCACAGTAAATTTTGTAGATAGACTTGGATTTAAATTAGGTTATTAATATATTGTTAACATTTGGTATTGTAGTAGCCAGTAGAGCTCAATGCCAAAACACAGAAATATGCAGAATAATGCAACAGTCTTTTTGCAGCTTGCTTTAGTTGCTTACAAGAACATATTGCTTTTAAGAGTGTATGCAGGTTGTCAAGGCTCCTACCATAATATATAAATATTAAAATTAATCATACAACTACGCAGGGCATTACAGCACTGAACATATCTTCCCTGTTGTACCCACACAAAAGCAAAAGTAAGCACTACAGACCAATATAAAAAGGATCATGGTCATTGCCTTTAGAATCCGCATATCAATATGCGACAGTGACTGCTTCAAAAACTACAACTACTACTACAAATACTTGGCTGGCCAATAGTACAAGTTTTGGACTGGTGCACTGAGACAAAAGGTGTAGTCACTGCCTCTGCCACCATTCCTTCTGTCTCTCATTCACTTCAATTTAAGTATTAATCCACACCGTCAGCCAATAGAAACGCTGTTGATGCATCTTGTTTGGACACTGATAAGTCTTTATTCTAGCAGCCATCATTTTGTTCAATACACTACCAGACTACAAAGAGCAGCAGTGCTCTCACAAGCTGGTCAGAGTCTATGATCATTCTGCTAGATACTGTATGTGTTTATTTATCTACTAATAATGTCGGACCTGTGATACCACATTTTTTCAGTGATGAATGGGAGGCAATTTTGTTGGACTGAAGACTAATGGGACCGCACATTTACAAAAACAATATGTCAAAAGCATAATAGCAGTACATTTTCTACCTTCATGTGGATTTACACTGGTCTTGTTTTACTTCGTCTTTTAGCTAAGTATTCAAAAACAAGCACAACCAAAATACATAACAATACATCACTGATATGATGAGCTATTTGTAGAGTTTTACTAATAGACCCATAACTAACCACTGAGATTTGTCTGGTTGTAAAGTGACTTTAGGATTGATGGTTCTACGCTCAGAGACCACAAAAATCTAAATAGTACTGTGTTGGTCCATCTGTGATTCAACTAGAGTCATAAAGCATTGTAGTATAAAAACTGACCATGCAGAGCTTTGTGTCAAACAGCATTTAGTTGATGGGTGGATGCTCCTTTATACAGGTCCTGTGTTCAAGGTGTACTAAGGTTTACCTATAGTACGATCAAGGATCAGGGATGTTCTCATCTCACATTACCTGTAGGTTTTTATATTCTCCTTTTTTACTTTGCTCCTCTTCACAGATTGATGCAGTTTTCTGTGTATTTTATTTCACTGACCTGAATGCAGTTATCGTTTATCTGCTTATTCTAAATACCCCTGCCAGCCACTCCAGTACATGTTTGTTGTACTACTAGGTCTATATCGACAGTGTCTGACATGCATTGTGTCGTCTGAACACAAACAAATGTTGGGTCACTCCTCAGCTGCTGTTTGAGGATCTGTATGGAGCCATGTAAGGCACCACCTGGTTGAAAAAATAAGTTATTATAGTCTGCATTCTGTTTTGTCCCCATCGGGTTTGTCATTTAATTTATAAGGCTTTAAAAGATTTGACAGCGACTTGTGTTTGAATTTTAGTCAAAATGCTGTAGTTTTCATGAGAATTATTACAATGCCGGGAGCTCTTCTGAAAGCAAGAATGGTTGTTTAATCACTGGAAAATAACTGTTTGTGACTCAGAAACTGTCCAAATTAAACACAAAAAAAGCAAGCAGGATTCCACTTTTAACTGGCACGTCACCCATTATACTGCCCCTGCCGACCAAAAGAAAACTCACAACAATCATCAAAATAGCAAATTGCCCTTAAAAAGCTACTAACTTCCTGTCTTATGCTGCTTGAGTGCGTCGAGCCTCTGGCCTAAACTGTGAGAAAATGGAAAACATAAGGAAACCGCTTAAATGCTGAACAATAAAGGATTTATTCAGGCCCAACCACAGATAAGAAAGTTTAAAAGACATGTAGCCTCATGTGGCTTATTACAGGGAAGATCCTGACCAGCTCTAATATTCAGTTTTGATGCCCAAATGTGCTGATCTTGCCAATATTGTGCAACACTTTAGAGTTGTTTGTTACTGCACTTGTGAGAAATGACTGTGATAGTAACATTTATGGTCTGGCTGATGACCAGTGGGCCACTGCTCCTATTACCATTACCTTTGTGTTCATTTGCATTCCAAGATTAATTCAAGTTCAATGGTTCCTGATGAGGTCAATTATGTGTTTTACAAGGTTAGATTCTTGTTTGGGGTTTTGCTTATTGGTGGTTTGAGTTATTTTTCTTTATCGACACCCAGAGTTGGCAAGCGTGTAATTATGGTTTCCCCTTATTTACTAAGTTGCTGGGGCTCAGTAGTTTTTGTTTTGATGGTATCACAGTTTAGACTTTTAGAAGGTAAAGCCAACCAAGATGCAGTTTTTATTCCATTACTACTTGCACATAATTATATTTCTCCAATATATTTCCAGTTTATCTGCTGCTGACGTATGTCCCCTTATCAAATGAATACCTTCAAGTAATCAACAACTAATTGGTACCTACTGCTTAGGTAGTTACTGATAAGCAATTGACTAATAACTAACGTCCCAGAGACTTTTGGCTTATTTATGTTTTTGTTTGTAAAAATCAGACTAAGGCCTCCTTAAATTTCCTGACTGTCTTAATTAGTTGCATGTGCATATTTAAATTCCTCTTAAAGCCAGACATTCCCTTGTTACTGGAATGATCAGGGAATTTAAGCCATTTGCAAACACAAGAGTACCTCAAGAACACTCCCTCTGTAAAAAACTAAAATTTAAAAAAAAAATCAAACATTGCCTCCAAAATCTGCTTGTATATATGCATAATATTTCATAAATTACTCATACATTAACTACAGTGCATCACTCAGGGTTTCTTCAGCACTGGGGACAATAACCACAATAATTTCTACTTATAAACTACGAAACTGTCTGCCAGCCTGGAACACAGATCTGACAAGCTAGTTTTTACAGTAGAACAACCAAATGAGTAATTTTTGCATGTCTGATGATGATCATAGCTGTAGCTGCCAACTGGTATTTAGGTAAGAATACATTCATGAGGGAGACACCATGTCCC
The DNA here is from genome assembly GCA_005408345.1 of Macquaria australasica. Classification (NCBI taxonomy): domain Eukaryota; kingdom Metazoa; phylum Chordata; class Actinopteri; order Centrarchiformes; family Percichthyidae; genus Macquaria; species Macquaria australasica. The sequence goes on along the minus strand of SEMN01000369.1, from coordinate 347,514 downwards.
TGTGTGTTTGGCCTCTAATTGGCTGGCATCAGTTTGACATGTCTTATTACTGACACATCTGGGGAACTGGCAGCAGCGGTGCGGTGCCCAGACCCTGCCAACAGATTATCGGAAACAGATCTGAGCCAGAACAGCGACAACTGCATAAAAGGACATAGATTGGTTTATTTTTAGTGGATTAATGGGGATCAATGGGTAATGAATACACAGACAAGCACCATGCATACATGTGTGTGTGTTATGTTCGCACTGGCTCAGTAGGTGTCATTTGTCAAACTTTCAAAAAAGCAAATGGGATCATGAATCTTGTCAAGGTAACCTTTTTCATAAAAAAACATAGGTGCCAGGGGCTCAAAGTTCTACTTAACTATATAAGGGTCAGTTTTTATTATTGTTAATCTTTGGATGTGTGGGAGTTGAAGAGCTGCTGTTGGAAAGAAGAGAGCTTATTTAAAGTATTACGAACAAGTCGGAAGAATATAATTTCTCACCTAATTTGTTGTTTCAAATGTGAACAGTTTTTATACATTCTTACTGCAAGGCATCCAGGATATGCCATGATGATCATTATTATTATTATTATGTGACCTGATTGTCTGTAAAGAGCGATTCAAGCTTTTTTGATATTGAAAACTGTTACACCTTCCCTAATAAAATAGAATAATGCTGAAACAATTAGCCCATTAATTGATCAGTCAGATGACAGAAAATGTATCAACAACTTTGATATTCAATTAATTGTTGGAAGTCAATTATTAAGCAAAGATGCCAAACTGCTCATTCTATTTTCTTAAATGTGTGGCCACATGTAAATTGAATAAATTTGGATATTGGACTGGTGGTCTCACAGAACAAACAATCTGATGCTGTCACCTATGGATTTTTTTTTTTTACTATTTGACATTTCAAATATTTAAAAAAATGAATCAAAAAAATAATCGATTATATAGAAAATAATCATTAGTTGAATTCTTAAAAACAGAAACACTCAACTTTATTCTTATATAATCATCAAATAAGCACCATCTGACCACTGAGCAAGGTTTGAATTAGTGTTGTTTACTAAATGATAGCTGTGTGAGCACTGAGTAAATGCATGATAATGTTACGCTTTGCCATCATGGCAGCAGAGAGAGGACCCAAATGCAGACAGACAGGAAGGTTGATGATGTCCAAAGGTTTAATAAACCACAAAAACTCACAAATATCCACTTGGAAAAACATAGACGAACACACTCAGGGAATCACTGGAACATGGCATGACGAGGAACAGAACGCATGAAACACAAGGCAGGCAAACTCAAACTAATGACCCAACGAAGAACAAAGGGAAAGGGACCGGTATAAATAGAGGCGGAGACAACGAGGGAAGTAAACACAGGTGGGGAACTAGACACAGGTGCAAACCATCAAAAAAGGCGGGAAATAGAACAAAGACAGGAAGTAAAGAATACACAAGAGACAAGACCAGAGAACTTCAAAATAAAACAGGAAGCACACAAGTCCAACTGAGAGTCCTTCGGATCTTTACAGATAACAGTTACACAAATGTAACAACAGAGTGATGATGAGAATCATCTATTAACATGCTCTATGTTGCAGTTTAGTTAATTAAGTACTAACTATGCGACAACGTTATATACAGTATATTTGCTCATGTGTACTGACTGTATGAGGTTGGAGGCATGCTGTCAGCTGTGCCTGGTATAAAAGAGCAAAACTATGTAAGTCATACAGGACAGGGAGTACAACAGAGGATTTATGTTTGTGAACAGGAATCTTAGTATTGACACTAAATAATTAGAAAGTTGCAAGAAGGAAACAAAATCTTGACCTATAGCTGAGAAAATGACAACAGTGGTAGTCACATTTGCATATAAATCCCTTTGGACACTTCCTAACCTTCTTTGCCAGTGCACAGTGGTAGTATAGAAGGAGTGTTGAGCAGGCATGTCCTGTGAGGATTAGGTTCATGTTAAGTGGGTCCCCAGGAGCCTTGGAAAGTCCCCAGGCAGTGATTGCTTCAGTTAGACAGTGGAATGAGTTACAGCTTCCGATGACCAGAGGCGACAGCAAGAATCACCACAACTGCAGCTGCACTGTCTCTTTTTGATGACAAACCACCCCCAAACCCTTCATCACACACACACTCTCGCACATACACACACACACACACACACACACTTTGCCCACATACCTTCTAGCCCGTGGCTGTTTAGACAGCGGGGCAGTGGGTCCAGAATCTTATTACCTAAGAGGAGGGCTTAGCAGCTGGAAGCCTCTCGAATTCATGAAATCTCAATATCTGTTGTTTTTCCAGTCTGTGACACAGGGCAGCGATGCTTCGGTATCAGCGGCAGTTGAATAGGCCTACATAATAACATTCTGGATAAAGCAAACCACAAATACTGCTTTGTTACTGTTAAAGTTATGCAGTACATGAAATGCATTTCTATTTCTTTTGTTACTAATTACTGTTTGTAGCTGCACACAGTTTACCAGACATCATATCTGTATCAGCATATCTGTGGTTTTCCATTATTCACCTCCCAGACAAAAATGTTATTTTCTTACAGTGGAAAAGTTGATCTGTAGTGTCCTCTTAATTAGGTGAGCCATTTTCATCATGAACTATTGTGACTGGTCCAGCTGTTCTCCAAGTTAGGAGCTGCAAGAAGACACATCCACACCCTCCTAATTATATCACTACCCAACTTTACCCAACTCTTGTGCTCCCGAGTACCTGCCAGCACTTACTAACACAGTGGCTTGCAAATATATTCAACCCCCTTAAAAGTTATCAATTTGTTTGGATTACAAATGATACCTACACATATTTTTCCATTCAGTATTTGTATTGCAAACCCATATCCTCTAACAATAATTACTCAAAGCCAAAGTGAATAATTCGTCAGCAGACCTCAAAGAAAATTAAAAACTGACAAATGCTGCTTGCGTAAGTATTCAACTCCTTCACATTAGTACTCGGCAGAGCCACCTTTTGCTGCAATAACAGCTTTAACTCTTTTCGGGTAAATATCTACCAGCTTTGCACACTGTTTGGGAGTGATTCCCCCCCCCTGGCAGATTTGGTCCAGGTTGTTCATCTTGGTTGGATGATGGCTTGTGGACCGCAATTTTTAAAACAGTGCCACAGGTTCTCGTTCAGATTGACTGATCTGGACTTTTACTTGAACATTCACCTTTTTGTTGTTTAACCATTCCTGTGTTGCTTTGGGGTCACTGTCTTGCTGAAAGGTGAACTTTCTCCCAAGCTTCAGTTTTTAAGCAGGCTGACACAGGTTCTGTTGCAGTGTCTCCCTGTATTTTGCTCCATCCATTCTTCCTTCAGTTCTAACAAGATGCCCAGTCCCTGCTGAGGATCCCCACAGCATGATGTTGCCATCCCCATACTGTTGGCTGGATGGTGTTTGTTGGGGCATGGGCAGTGTTAGGTTTGAGCCACACGTAGCGCTTTGAATTTTGGCCACAAAGCTCTATCTTGGTCTCATCTGACCACAAGACCTTGTCCCACATCTTAGCTGGGTCACTCATGCTTTCTGGCAAACTCCAGACATGCTTTGATATGGTTTTTCTTTCTAGCCACCCTCCCATACGGGCTAGTTTTATGCAAAGCTCTTGATGTGGTTGACTGGTGAACCTTCACTCCACAGTCACTGAACTCTGTAGCTCCTTCAAAGTGATTGCTGGAGGCTTCCCTCACAAGTCTTTTACTTGCTTGGATGCTGAGGGTCAGCCTTATCTAGGCAGTGCCTGGGTGGAGCACAGCTTCCATTTCTTCACTACTGATCCAACAGTGCTCACTGGGATATACAAACACTTGGATATTATTTTGTAGCCTTTTCCTAATTTGTGCATGTCCATTACTTTATCTCTAACTTCCTTAACTTTGAGGGCCAGTCTTTTAAAATAAAACATTACACAGAAATAAATCTCAAAGTAGCATTTGTAATTCAGACCATTTCATAGGTGGTTGCATTCTTTTGTAAGCCACTATATATATATATATATATATGAATGAAAATGTAAGAAGGTTTGGCAATGCCCTTGTTTGTACATGATGCAGGACCTGTACTGGTCGTCACAACATATTTCGAGAACATGGTAACTTATTCTGCCCACAATAATTGGTTGATAGAGGACCAGTTTGGGTTGACCAATTCTTCCTAGACATATCATTTCAGGTGACACAAATCATGCTGCCATATTCAAAATTAAGGTATCTGTGAAAATCTTACTAAAGATAAAAGCAAGTTGAATGATCTGATTAACAATAAGAGCCAACAGTCTGTGAGCTTAAAGAGTAACTTGACACCAAGCTGAAAATCAGTGTTTGCTGCCATCTTTGGTTGAAAGTTTCAAGCCTGGTTCACTTCTGACCACACCCAGCACCAGTAGCAATAGCAATGTCATGACGTCCTGGAGTACACCTGCACATCACTGCAGAAAGGTGAAAGGTAAAACCACTGAAAGTCAGCAAAAACAACATTTTAAGTGGGTGTTAAGTTGCTCTTTAAATGTAGTAATGAAACTGAGGTCCCATTTGAGCATGAATGCAAGGAGTGAGGAACCACAGCCTGCATGTATTGCCCTGTTCCCCTTTAAGTGATATCATAGATGCATTTTTTGACTGGTCAAGTAATTCAGAGTTGTGCAAACCTTAAACACCAGTGTTTTTGATAACTTCTGTCAGTTGGTGAAGTGTGAGGAAATCCCTCAAAATCTCTGATAAACATGCCCTCCCATTAGAGACAGTACTTTTTTAAAAGCTCACCGTCATTTCATCTTTCAAAAACACAAACCCAGTTATGAGAGCAGCAGACACTCCTAGGACTGTAATTTTCTCCAAGTAACTAACTCTTCACAGACATGGAAAACAGCTATTAGTGATGTTTCTTACATTTCTAGGCCCATTATGTTTTCTTACTGATGTCTTCTTACTTCTGTTAATTAGCCAAATATATAAATTACATGACATGTCAAGACCTTTCCAGCCCAGCTCAAGTGGAGTTTAATTGCTTTTAAAAACTCTGAGTTATCTAAAGCATCAACAGTACTTTCAGTGGCGCCATTTAAATGCCAACATGAAACAACCATACAGGGACAAATTCATCACAGAACTTATGCATTTGTCCACCAACGGTATCCTCAACAGAACAGAATACAATGCAGGTAATAAGGCATGGTGTATTTCATGAGATAAGTGTGTATCTCACTTTTTTCTGAATGCTTGCTGTCCTGTTCTTGTCTACGTAATGGATAAGTCACTTGCTTTCTCCAGCTACACAGACAGCTGAATGTAGCAGGTTCAGACATGCACTCTGGTTTGCTGTAGAACCTTCTGGGACATGAAAGAAATCACTATATGAAGTAGAAGTACCAAGGCAGGTCAAGGTAAAGTGAATAGAAAAGAAAAATGACTAAATATAACCATAAATTAACTCCTGAAATGCATTGAATATCACACATTGATGATATCTTGTCTGAGTAGCAGAGAGTGACATTTTCCTTTAAGGCTGAGTACAGTGATATGATCAGCGTTGTGTTTCAGCTGACTAATGATTCATTTTCTAATCCAACATCCCTGGCTGCTACAGCAGCAACATGATAGAGACAAGAAAGTTTTGACATTGCTGTTTCTTTTTCAAAGATTACATTTTCTACTCACGGTGCAAAACATGTTTGTCACACAGTTTAGAGGAGTTGACGTACTGCATGCGTCTTGTTATTGACGAGGCCAGAAACCTCTTCAGTTGTCCAGGCACTAGTCTCTTGCTGGCTGTCCTCCATGTATGAATCATTTTGTTCCAAAATAATTATATATAACTACTATTTTTCCGGTTAATTTAAACATGCATTGCCTTTTTTTTTTAGGAATAAAACCCTACATATTTGATCAGAACTGCCTATGTAAACAAAGCTCGTTAGGTGCAAAAGGTTCATACTGGTTGTAATACTGCTTGACCCCAATACTCTGAATTACAGCACACCATTTGAGTGTGCTTTTAATTATTTAGTCTCCAATCCTGGCTGTGGTCTAGTTGCTACTTGGCCAGAACCAACACTCTCAGAGTGTGCAGCTGAAAAATAGGTTGTAGCCACTAATGGCCAGTGTGATGAATCTCACAGTATTCGCTTACTGTGTTGCTTGAAAATGAGACAGCGAGGTTTTAATTCTGTGAAGTGAAGGGAAAATTATTCTGAAACGACATGCCGCATGAAATGATGCATGATGTTTTTAAGAAAGCAGTGAATGAGAGAGTGTGGGTGTCGGTGAGTAACGGGGTGGATTTGAGCTACTGGTTTGTACAGTATTGATATGCCAAAGTTTAAATAACTGATTAACACCCCTTGGCCCAGTAAAATTATTTTCTACTGTGACCCTTCAGAGTTCTTCATATCCACTCGTGTGTGTTGACGTCCAGTCAGTACAGAAGGAGCAAGGGAAGAAAAGTGCCTTACAAAGTACAAAACCCCATTTATGCCCCCAATCTATCACCTGTTCTTAATTATCAAGTGTTTTTCACACTGTGAACTATTATGTAAAAAATCATGAGAGCCATAAGCCATAATTACAAAGCGCAAAGTAGGGCTGGGCAATAATTCAATACTCTTGTTTAGTGGCTTTTCAGTGGAATCATATCATGCAATGATATAACATACAAAAAACCCTGCCTTTTGTGATTAAAAACAGACAAAACAGTGGTTAACAGTACATTTTATTACATACTAATTGAATCATTTAAGTGATTTTGGATAGATTTGCAATATCAGAATATATATATAGTTTTATTGTGAGGCATTAAATGTCTATTAGAGAATCGACAGTAGAGAGAGATACAGGAAATGAGGCAAGAGAGAGACTGGAAACGTTGCCAGTGATAATCCAGGCAGTGTTTCTAATTAGAACATAATTGGGAAACCAAATTAGTAGTATACAAACATTGGGGGTGTGAAGAATATTTTTTTAGCCATGGTAGCATCATAGCTAGGGATGGCAATGTTGGTCGGTCGGTCAGTCAATCAGTGCACCACTTTGGTCCAGACTGAAATATCTCAACAACTATTAGATGGGTTTCCATGAAATTAGGTCATTCATGTTCTCCTCAGGATGATTTGTAATAACTTTGGTGACACCCCGACTTTTCATCTAGCGCCACTATCTAGTCAAAATTCTTATTTGTCCAACACTGGGGTTTATGACCAAATGACTGCAAAACTAATGTCATTCCCATTAGCCTCAGCTGTACTTTGTGTTTAGAGCCAATTATCAAATATTAGCATGCTAACATGCTAAACAAAGATTGTGAACATGGTACATATTACACCTGCTTAAGTTTCCTGATGGAAAATAGGAAATGTGGGTAATAAGCACTAAAAACATCAGATGGGAGCTGATTTGTTGACTCATAAAACATGAAGCACCACTTGAATCACTAAAATCAGCAAAATGCAAAAAACAATCCAGATCATTTAATTCAGGACGTAAAGCAGCATTAAATATTCCTCTCTCCTCATACTCTTCTTCTCAGACACTCATACACTACGCTTCATTCAACACACAAGTCAGTTGAATTTTAAGGAATTATCAAACAGACTGCACTACCTGGGTGCATGGAGAGTGCCAGAAAATCATTTACATGAGTAGAGTTCGACTCCCAGTGCATCCAACTCTGTGCTTGATAGATCTGAACTCGTTCATTTTTCATTTCAACTTTATTTCTCCAGGATAACCGACTCAGTAATGATACTGCTTCCCAGGTAGTCCGAGGTACATGTTTGAGAACTAAATGAGACCCAATGAAAATAATAGGAAAGGTAGCAAATAGCATGACAGCTTTTACATGCAAAACTAATTTAAGTCAAATTTAAGTCCTGCAGATTAATTTCTTCCATGGTACTGTAGGTCTGATTAGCTGATTTTAAACAGTAACTCCACAATACCAAATACTCAATTTAAATACAGGATTTTTTGGTATAGGACTTTCCAGAATATCATTAACGAACCTCAACTTATAACTGAAATATCTGTCAAAGTTGGACTTCAGAGTTGATATCCCCCTCTCATGTCACTCCAGGTAAGGAAAGAATGTCTAGATTAGAGCTGGGTATTGAACCTCAGTAGTTTTTGTATTTTAAGGATAAGGTTAGTGTTTTTATGCGTTTCCTATTTGTTAACAAATCACATTAAAACCGAAACCAACAATGCATTAGTCTGTCTTTCAATACTTTCTGAATTCCCTACCGTGACTGTGGCCCAAGTCCATTGGTTACGGAGGACGTAAATCTTTAAAACAGGTCACACAGGTATAGTTTAATCTTGATTTATTTAATTTTAAGTTATTTTTCTGGGCAAAACGGCTGTGCATTGTAGCTTTAAGCAAATGTTAATCAAAGTGCATCTCCTTGGGACTATTTTCAGCTGTGGATTAACACACATTTGGTAGCACGTTTTTATGTCAGCAGGACAATATAGTTGGAATTGAATGAACTATAGGATGTGTTCATTGAAATTAAGTAATATGTTACCCAGTGCAACGGTGTGGCTCATTAATGTGTTTGTAATAGTTTCTGGACAACAATGGAGTTCTACGGCTCAGAGGAATGAGCTATATCAGGCTTTGGCTACACAGGAAATGCTTGTTAGTAGGATCAGTTCATTTTTATTTTTGGTCTTTCAATGGGATTTGTTGATGATAAGAAGAATACAGAATATTACCAGCCTTGGTCTCTAAAGGTTGAGATCGAGTATCGAAAACTGTCAAGTACCAAATTCTGTCATCGAATGTCTGGTAATCTTGCATTTAATCGTTGATCAGGTAGTTCTTGATTTAAATCACTATTTTGAGAACTTTGTCTTTTTTTGTTAAATAACAAAAGGGCTTTGGAGAAAATCATGTTCATATTTCTCAAGGTAATACAACTGTAAAAAAGCTTTGGTATTGGTACTGAAACATTTCTTCACTAGAATCAAAACATTTCAACCAATACCCAGCTCTCCTGGGGATCTCTTTATATGTAGGAATATTGTCTAATTTTCCAATCCACATGTTCCCACTCTGTGGTGCAGCTCTAAGCAGATGAGCCAGAGGACATTTGCATATCAATTTTTAGATCTATATATATTTGTTTGCACTCTGGTGTCATTGACTGTAGACATGTGACCATCAGGCTGCCAAGCACACAAGAACAGATTTACAGGAGTGGAAATAAACATCATTACAAGAACTTGAATGGAGCAGACATAAATAAGCTTAGCCGTGTATGTGAATTGGTTTGTTGTTGAGAAACTCACCATATGATATATTATTTGACTATTATTTAATGTTGTTTTATTTATTTTTTCAGTGATTTTTTTGATTAAATGCAGAATAGCAGACTTTATGGTACAATAAATGGTACAGTATTCATTGCAAATATATTTTTCAATGGTATTGTGATTCAGTGTACAGAGGATTTTTTATTGTGTCCACCCACTGAATATTTTATACATTCTTTATCCAGTTAAAGCCCCAAGGGCAAGCACCAATTTAATCAGTGTGCAGCATCCTATACAAACTTGAATTAAAAGTATGCAGTATTTGAAGGAAATGCTTTAGAAAAAAAGACAAGAAAATAGCTGAAAAAGACAAAGAAGCAAAGGAATAAACTTATCTGCAAGCAAAGGCCCATCCTAAATCCTCAGTGCATACAGTAGGCTTGCCGCAGCAGTCTGTGTTACACGTTGTTCAGGCATACACCGATTACATTACTTGCCCACCGCCCCCACCGTCGTTTTGACTTTTTTTTAAATATATATAGATATAAAACCCATTTAGTTCATTTTCGCGTATCAGCACCCATGTTCATCAAATAAAAAAAAACTAATTTGTAAAATACTAAGTGTGTTATCAATGCTTAGGCGAACGATGGACACTACAATTATAAACTGAAAGTGTCTGCTCCGTACAGCAGCAGCAGAGTCGCAGCACAGAGTAACAGGAGTCAGATTTAATTTATCAGGTGATAAGAGCAAGGAGAGTTGGCCGACAAGACAATGGTGGAGGATTTGGTGTCGAAGCAAAAAGCAAAAGCACCTATTTGGCAATATGTCAGATTTAAACCCAGTGCTAATAGGGAACCTGATAACGTAAATGAGTCAATCTAAGGATCTAACATTAAAGGTCAAAGCAACACAGTCTGAATCAAGCTCACAACGAGTGCCGTCTGTATGGTGATGTGCGGCAGTAAGACTGAGACAGTTAACCGTCTGTCTGAAGGAAGGTGTTTTGCCATTTAACCTTTGACTTTGAGACTTTTAAGGATAATTCTTGGGATTAATGTAGCGGTAACAGAACTGTCTGGACTGGGTTGACAGACATCCAGAGAAATAACTCAAACATACTAACATGAACTAAAGTCTACATCTTTTCCATGAAAGGTAAAGATGTAATTCTGTATTCATTTATTTTTCTAGTGTGAATGTACTATTTTCACATTCTGAAGATGATATCAGCAACCACAAAAGACCGTAAGAAGGCTAATGCACTTCACCTGTGCATGGCTCCATCATTTTCATATTTTTGCTCACAAACCAAAAGTGAACTGCTGAACTACATTTGTAGCTCCAGTTACAATAGGTTTACTGCTCATAAGATGCAATGTCAGTCTTTGTTGTTTTGTTATCTTCTCTCTTTCACTGTGTTTTGTCTGTTTCATTCTCTCAATGCTTCAAAACAACTTGACAACACAATGTAAAAAAAAGAAAAACTAGATCAGGTTATAGATCAACTTTATGGGGTCAGCTTCTGGAAGCATTAGCTAACCTCGCTGCCATTGTTAACACTTTATACCATCACATCACACAACACAAATTGTGAAGCACATTCAGAGGGTGATGAGCTCGTCTCAACAGCAGAACATTGCTCCTCACTGAAGCAAACGAACAGAGAGGAGCAGAAAACAATGAGCTCCTGCTGTGACAATGCCGTGACAGAATGACAGCAGGTAAACAGCATATTAATAAGACAACGTTATGCGCAGGGGATTTCCATGGTGCTGCAAATGTAGACATTGTTGGCTGCCATGAGTGAAAGAATATAGCAGGAGCACTGACCTGGTTGGGGCCTGCACAGCAAAATTAATTATTGGATTGATTACCATGACTGGAGGATTGTTAAATGGGTCAGTCATGACAGGGGATGACAGTCTGTCATCACAGCTGGTTTGCTCAGTGACAACTTGGTGTTAGAAGTAGTGCAGTCTATGTTAGGCTTGAGGCTCAGCTGTCATGGTTTGCCAGTCCCAGACAACATTTAAAATTTTTTGTCTATAAAAAAGTGTCCATAGTCCAAGGTGATATCTGTTTGTTTTGTCCCACCAACAGTCCAAAATCCAGCAATATCCAGTTTACAATGATTTAGAACAGAGAAAAGCAGCAAATCCTCATATTGGAGAAGCTGCTTAAAAAAATGACTGTTCTGTTCTGTCGACTAACTAATCGATTTACCAGCTAATTGTTTCTTGTAGTGTGAGCAGTACAGCAATTCTGAGCTTTGATAGTTTTACAGTCTGCACCAGTTATACAGGGTTTGTACAGCAGAGTACAATTCAAGCACTTTCAAGGTACCTAAACCAAAAGTTTCCAGACTCTCGAAGCCTTATCATCACATCTAAATTGTTACAATAAATTCCAGGAGACAACAAATATGACGATGGGATTGTTTCATTTTAAATATGAAAAGACTTTGTTTATATGAGTGATTGTGTAGATGATGAAACACCAGATTATGTTGAAAATCAAGCATTTTTCAAGGAATATATTCGAATTCAAGCATAGTCCTAACCTTGAAAACATAATGGTTAAAATTAAGCATTTTCCAAACTTTCAAGACTTTGTACAAACCCTGGTTATAACACTTCACAACCTGCAGAGTAATCTCTCTGTAAACCTGAAGGACTAAACAAACAGTCCCAGTAATACAGAAAATGCACTGTCCCATTATTGGTAGTATTAAGAACATGACTATTGTTACTATTACTACACTGTACATTTGGTGTATAGTCTCTTATGGGGGTAATGTAATGCAGAAGTGAATATAGCTAAATTCTTATTTGATGTCTTTTGAGTGGACGAACTAAAGCCATCATTATGCAAGCTGTTGTGATTTATTATCATTACATTCATAAATTTGACCTTGGAGGTATTAAAGAAGTTAACATGACACCAAGAACATTTCTAAGATTAAGAAAAGTTTAAAAATAAACTGAGAAACAGACAAGAAAAATGTCTTCTAACTATATGCAAATTATTCTGATTTTGCCTGACCACATGTAAATAAATCTCACTGTATAAAGCATGCAAATGTTTTCTGCCCTTAGAGCTTTACAGGTCCGAGCATGTTCTGAAAAACTAAGCGTTTCTTTCCCATCTTCCAGCTTTCTCAAACTCTCGTTCCTTATAGAATTGCATGTAAAATTAGTTCTGAACTTGACCTCTTTCATAATTTAACTATCAACGTTGACATCTATGAATAAAGATATGTGTGGGAGCTTACTGAGGACAAATTAGTGAGTGCAACAGATGAATTTAGTCAACCCACAGTGGGAGAATAACACCAGCCAAATCAAAAACCAAAACGTCTGAAAGTGGCCAATGAATTTCTGACCACTAGTCACTATGTCCATTTGGTAAAAATACCAATTTTCTTCCCTAATGATTATATAGAGGAGGCGATTTAAAAGGAAACAAGGAATGAATTGAGCTGATAGCAGCTAGGTGAGGTGTAGGTGTTCTGAAGACGGCCCAGGGACCAGAGATGGTGGCTACATGGTTTAATGACCATATTCCTGCCTTGCTTCAGACCCCCCCACACCGGGACTTCTTCTGAGACAGGGTGGAATCTGCTGGGCATTGGCTTCACAATGGACCCGGAAGGATTTAATCTGAAAGTTATGCGTGTTCTTGTGGTTAAGGGATGCATATGAAACAATAGGTGTAACTTGTGAGACTGTAGGCAATTTGGATAATGGGTTGCTGTAACTTGTAGGTATTGTTACATGCTCTTATTGAACGTACAATTTAGAGTGGTGTCATGTGGCTGCAAAGTTTTGAAGAGGCAATCCAGCTATATACTATTGTTTTGATATTGCTTGACATAACACTGCATACAGGAAGTGCTTTCCGTATATTATATCACTTAGTGAGTAGCTCTATTTGAGTATTAAATATCCACTTAAGGTTACAATAATGTTCTGTATTTCTCAATTATTTTAAAATCGATAATGAAAATAATGGTTAGAGGCAACCCTGGTAATGTTTAAAATGTAAAAGGTATGCTTCAAACAAAGTGCTTGCCAGATCATCAAACAGCATCAAAACCTCCTCCCTCCACAACTTTTCAGTGGAATTAGAGCTGAAATGATTAGCCTATTAATTGATCAGTCAATTAACAGAAAATTAATCTGCAACTATTTTGATAATCGATTCCTTTAAGTTATTTTTAAGCCAAAATGACAACTTTGTCAAATTTGAATATTTGCTGTTTTGTTTAGTCTTCTTCTATAATAAAATGAATATTTTGGGTTTTCAAACACAAAAGACAAAAAAAGGGAACGTGAAGATTTCACCTTGCTCTCTGTGAAGCTGTGACAGACGAGTAATCGGTTAAACTAAAAATAATTGGTAGATTATTCGATAATGAAAATAATTGTTCGTTGCAAACCTAGTCTGAATTGGGGGGTGGTCCAACATTTTTTTTTTTTTTTTAGTAAATTTCCAAAATCAGGCAATATGACAAGCACGCCCACTTCACGCAGAATTGGCCAGGTGTGCAGAGGTGTGACGGTAAACAGGATTTGGACATCTCTCTCAAGCTCTCTTCTCCAATTCTTCACATAAATACTGTAGTCACTGAAAACAAATGCAACACCATGAATACCGAGGAGAGACTGTCCAAAATCGGGCAGCATTTTCCCCACGATTATCACGTCTCTATGATGGCAGGCTTTTTGCCTCGCCTTCAAGCGTGGCCATTCAGAACAGATGTAAACACTTGTGCCTTAAGAAATGGTCGAATGACGCATGAATTAGTTTTAAGTATTCCTCAGCCTTAAAAAGTAAACACACAAAGAAAACAGCTATAAAATAGAAAAATCTGAAGCTGTAACTTGCATTGCCTGCAGGTGGCTCAAGTGTTTTTTTTTTTTTACAGCAGCTATTACTTTTCCTGTAGGTGGTGACATTAACATGTCTATGTCATCTGCATGTGTAAACTTCTAATGCTATTACTTAACACAGGTGGCATGGTTTGGCTTGTGTATAATAAATAAACAGCTCCCTCCAGTTGAGAATCTGCAGCCTGCTAAACAAGAATGGAGAGAGTTTGTGAAACTCTGAGGGAATTGCAAACCAGTCCTATAAAAAGCATTGTATCTAAAAAAAATTTAAAAAGTCCTTAGCTGGTGGTGTCTCTTATCTCCCACTCTGGTGTAAGTAAATTTCACACTCTGCTGTTTCATATTTATCACGCAAAGTTGAGAGTTTCCTCGCTTTAACAAGACTGCATCTACAAATTAGTGCTGTAATTGGATTATTAGCTTACATTTGTTAGGGCACAGAGAGGCAAAGAGGGACATGAACTGTATTGTAGTCTTTGGGTCCTTTGTGGAAGGCGGCAGGTGGTGAACAACAGCTGGCTTCTTATGCTGCTCTGCTCCGGTCAGAACTGTACTGATCCAAAAGCTCCCAGCTGCCCCGTCGGTCTGCCCGGTCACCAGCCAGCTTGCCTGCCTCTCTCCCTTCCCTGTCTGTTTTCCTAACATTATCTAAGTAAGCAGTTTTCTTTTTCTTTCACTCCTGTTCACTCTCTGATTCTCTCTTTTCTTTACACTCCCTCTCTTTCTTCATCGTTCTCCTTTTCCAATTAAGTATAGGCATCAGGCCTGGCATTTCATCATTTAAATCAAATAAAAGCAATGATTCACAGAATAATGACTTACTTAAAGTTCCCCTCCACTCAAAAATTTGTTTTTCTTCTTGTTCCTACAGTTGAATTTTTGAGCTTCACTGTACAGAACGATGTATGTGCAGAGTTTGACACCAGAAGGATTCACATTCATCTGCTGAAAGTGGAAAGTTTCCATGTGCTCATTGAAAATCTGATTTTCAGGTGCGGGTCTACGGGCATGATTTGTGACATCACAAATAGTTCGGAAGCCATTTACCATTTACCATTCCTGGTCTAATATTCAACTTGATGTGGAAGCCTCCAGCGCACATACACTGAGAATGGACTTTACTGTGAAGCAGGAAACACCTGTTGTCCAGCAGTGCTATAAGTATAGATTGTGGATTTTTAATGAAGGAGAAGGAGTAGATGTAATTTCAAAGATTCAAAGATTTTACTGAGAAAATACATCAAGTGGGTAAAGACGGCTATATTGTTGCTTCTTGAATCATAATTTTCCAACCACCTTCTAAAAAAGACATCCATCGTTTTGCAGTTTTTAGCTGCTGGAAGCACTTCTTCAGAATCTTCTCCCTCTGCTGCCTGTTCGGCATGACGGTTGCTAGGAGGGAAAAAATGAAAGAAAGTAAAGTTAATGTTGTAACGAAGCCAGCTACCGGTGTTAGCATAGTCTAACATAAGAACATAACATTGATTTGACAGCAAGCTAGCAAGCTTACGTTTGTTAACATTAATGTTACAAACATTAGGCTATAATACCTGTTAGGCACATAACAGTTCTTAGACCAGTCAACGTTGTAGCGATATACGAGCAATGCGTAACATTGTTGAGTTTCATGTCTTATTTGTTTGCTAATTTATCAAACTTTCTTACCTCAGCTCAGTCGACCTTCTCTTCTCAGAGGTTCACTCAGTCACAGCATTATTCGGCACCTCAGGATTAGTTCAATTAAGTCTCCTGTTTGGCCGGTGCTAGATTGGTGTCAAGCCATGGTCATAAATAGCCCGGTTTTCCAGCAGTTCAGGCTCGAAATCGAGCCCACCACTGGTTACGTGCACAGCGTTTCACTTGATGTTGCCCAATAAGAATTCAGAATCTCAACAAAAGACACTTGTGTCTAAAAATCATATTGACAGGAAAAAGACAGTGGAGAAACCGGCGAAATCAGCCGCGGCAGTGCAGGCGGAGCATCAAGGCCACTGTGGCTGCAGGGCATATAATGTTTGAGGGGCATAAGGCCAAACTGAGGGGGCCCTGATTGGCATAGAAAATACTTTTGTGATAAGGCTTGAGAAAGAACAAGAAAAGTTGACTGTGTGGGTTTGTACAATGATGTAAACAGCACAGTTTCACTGGCAGCCCTTCTTTCTGTAGTTAAAATATCAATGTCTTGAGGGTGAGGTCAATATATTCAAGTCCCTGGTCTCAAATTACATCTCCAACTAGACACTGCCACCTCAGGGCAAACAAAATACCACCAGAATTCAAAAGTCTAATAGGTCACAGGAATTGTTTTAATGCCTCCACTCAGTCTGGCTTTTCGGACCTCATTAAAGTGCTTCCTGTTGACATACTTGATGTTAATATTCCACACATCACAGAGCAGCCCAGTGAGGCCGGAACAGAATGTGTGAAAGCCTGAATGGATTGATCAGTTGCTCATTACACAGATTGGAGCTGTGTCTGCGGCTGTAGGTATGTTTTCGATGGGAGAGTGCTTTGGTCAGTGGCAGTCCCGACATTTTCTGCACTCCAGGCAGCATCATATGAACACATCCCTTGAAGGCATCCTCCAAGGTAATTTAATAGTGCATCTAATTCCCACCTTATTACTGCCACACACTGGATCACTCAACATCTGACTCCAGGTCCTTCCGGCCAGCTGCATATAATATCACCTCACCTGTCTGATCGACCTCCTCCACTGTGGGTGCCCGTGACAATATTCCCCCTCTTCAGCTCACAAGCAGAGCTCCCAGTTGATGCTCTGATATGCTCATCTGTTGTGGCAAAGCACCAAGGAGTCATTTTGAACCAAAGGCTGAAAGCAGTCAAACCTCTTAATTGTCATTCAAATTCAAGGTAATTTATTTATTCTGCCCTTCATCACAGGCTTGTCTCAAAAGGCTTTACAAAGAAAGCGTACCAAGACCAAGAATCGTTGGACAAAAATCAATAAATCATTAGGGATGGCTGATAATTAAAAATTACTTACCATCAACTTTCAGGGAAATCTTATCATATTTTATTATTGTTTTACAAAACTATGTTGTCCAAATACAGATTTTTCGTCATAAACCTACCTTAACACAAGGTACTTTAATTAATTTTCAACAAAGAAAGAGACCTGATCCAAGAGGGCCTGAGGACAGTTAGACCTGATCTGAAAAGGCCTGGGGATAATTAAAACGGATCAAAAAATGCAGTTGACCCGGACTGGTCCAATTAGACACAAAACACTGGGAGCAGCATGACGTGCTTCCAATCAAAAAGCAGCCGCAATCAAAAAAACAATACATGTAATTTTCTCCTGCAGTTTACAGTTCACACACTCACAATCCGGGGGGGCATGCTTGAAAAGAAACTGTTTGTACCGTGTGTCGTCCAACCACATCCGAAGACGTTTATAGTTGTTTTGAACAGCAACACTACAGTAACATGGTGGGGAGAAAAGCCTGCTGTTATAGAGGGGCAAGACGAGATAATCGTTTAAATATGGGAATAATGGCACACTTTTGGACAATCTTTCCCAGAAGGCATTCATAGTGTTGCACTCAAAAAAATAGAGCACGAGAGAGAAGTTAAACTCTGCTTATTTTGTCACCTCCGCACGTCTGGTCAATCACTGTGTGAAGTGGACGTGAATGTCGGATTGTCGGTTGGGGAAAGTTACAGAAATTGTCAAACACAGACCCCCAATTCCGATGTTGAAAAAGTGTGGGGGGAGGGGGTTTCATACCATCTGTCAAGCACTTCAGCTGATGCATTCAAAATCACTCGGGTATTAGAGATATTGACAAACTCGCTGCAATACAATACCTTACCCAATCAGACCAAACATAATCTGACCTACTAGGTACCACATGGACCCCTGTAGACCTCTTCAGCAAACATTAGAGGATGTACAGCTAATGAGTTACATAAAACTTTTTTTTTTTTTTTACAAAAATAAAAACACCAGAGTAGTACTGAACATCGAACCATATTCAAGCTTTGATAACCTCAACTGATTTTAAAGAAAAAATAGATTGAGACATCTCTGCCCCTGACCGAAAAACATGACTCACTGTCTCTAGCCTTGGCAGTCAGCATCATGAGGTGGATCGGGGGTAAGTCCTTGTACAGACATGCTGTTTGGGGGGCTGAATTGGTATTCACACTTTGCTTTATACCACAAAAACAGCATGATAATTGCCTACCCCATGGGCCACCTCAGTTTGCTTTATTAAATGGGTGTGTTGTCAGTTCATAAAGTAACAAGTTCAAGCTAATATTATATATAGCATTAAGTTTGTCCAAAGTTTAAGAGAGTTATTGATATTTACAATAGCTTTTAAGAACTACAATGAAACTCTGAATTGAGACAGATAAATGACACACACACAAACCATTTATGTCAGTAATTCACCTTTTGAGGTCAGGTTAAGAGGATGGAGGAACTTCCTCTGCGGCTTCCTCAATAAAAATTAAAAAAATCATCTGCAGTCTCTTTTACTACTGTGTTTATGTGGTTGATTTCAATGTCCATCATGTCAGATATGGTGTGAAATGTACTCCTTTCAGTTCACTGGCTGTTTTGGACAGACTTTACTGGCAATGTCAAACCAGGTCAGGTGTGACCCGACAAGTCAATCAACACCTCTCAATACCAGAGCAACAAAACAAACCAGGTTTATTTTCATTACTTTGCCCTGATACTGTAGTACTGTCAACAGCGTGTCAAGGTCAGACACTACTGCCTTCTGGTTAGTTTGTTGGAGAGTCCAGTATACAGAATATAAATTAATATAATGATGATCATGATGAGATGAATATTAATACTCGTTCTCATGCACCATTTAACCAAGAGATGATACAGTCCATGAGCTAACAAAGATTTCAGACACAACAAATGCCGAATCATATGACTTCTGGTGGCAGCAACTTGAAACAAACATTTCCCAAACATTAGAGCTATTTAATGCCTTTAAAGTCACAGTCTTAATGTCACACATTAACCAGGTATAGAAGACTTGCAAAGAGAAGTGCAAGGCTTAATCTGGTATTACTACTTCGTACCATCACAGACAATATGACTGATACAGGAAAATACAGAAAAATGTTCGACTTTTATTTGTACTCTATTCAGTGTAACTCACAACCATCTTATTCCATTATACAACACAATAGTTGCAAGTTGCACAACAACCGAGACGTTCAAGAAATGTCTCAGTCATGATGGAGAAAAAATACACCCAAAATTTCTCATAAAGACCCTCCCAAGCCGTCCTCTTCAAGCCGTCTCTATCAGAAGCCAGAGTGTGGTCAGCTGGGTCTCCGTGCCTTCAATTGCACCACTCATCGATTATAGAAGGTCGCTTCACTAATGAGCGAAGGTCAGCCCCTCTCTTCATCAGTCACTGTCTTCCTCGCCATCCTTTCTTTCCTGCGAGTTTCCATTCCTCTCTGCTCCCCCTCGCATTGTCTGGCATGCAGCAGAATGTGGCGCGAGAGGAGGACATGTCAATGTTATCAGCATGCAACAGACGACAGCTTTGAGGGAGACCGTGACTTTCAGCTGCTGCCCCAGTGGCTAATTACCCACACTCCTCATCGGGTGGACCCCCGCTCGCCACTTTGCAAAACAAACCACCAAGCTATGGGCGGCCATTTTGCACGTTGGAGCCAACGCTTGTTTTGACTTTTTTTGTGATACTTTTAATGTTGGACATTACTTATGTTGAGGAGCTCATTAGCAGTGGGTCACAGAAGATGCCCCCATTTAGACCACGTGACCAACAAGCCCGCTTGTGTTTCTTATTTCCAAATAAAATTAATGTGTCGTATAAAGTTTTATCTCGAGTTTTCTGATTAGACAAACTTGAACAAATTTAACCCTGTGGGGAAATGGATTTCTATAGCCCAACCTACGTCTACCAATAGTGATATTGATAATTGAGAAATTTTATGACAATATATTGGCTGATTTATTTTTCATAAACACAACATTTTGATAAGGATCCCCTACCTTTAGATATTTACTGAGTGGGACATTTTACAGTTGAAAAATTTACTCTCTGGTGGAAAAACTACAGTAATGTATGTAATGGCAACACTGGAAACATATTGTGACAGCCCTCTGGCTCTGCTGTGGCCTGTAGGTTTGTCTTGCCCTGGGTTGCGGCTTGTGTTTTGTGTCTCCCTTCAGGTCCTGGTAGGCAAGAGATTATATTAGTGCAACTGGGTGCATGTGGCCAGTATATCCAGACTGCATTTAGGATCAGCCGTCCCCATTCCTTCCCTCTCTCACTCCATCGCTGGCTCTCCCTCTTGCACCACATGACTTCTTTTGTTTGGTTTGGTTTAGCGGCATTTCATATATTTAGGTAATGCATTTTGTTGCAATTTCTATGAATGAAAAGGATTGATCAGCTGTAGTCCTGAATTGATTAGTTGATTAATTCATTAGTTGATCGATTTTGATAAAGAATTATTCCTTTAAATCTTTTTGTGAGCAAAAATGTGAATTTAATGTGAAAATGTGAATATTCATTTCGTTTTGTTTGAATAACTCTGATTTTAGGACTTAAGGAATGAGATAAAACGCATCGCTGCATG
The DNA here is from genome assembly GCA_005408345.1 of Macquaria australasica. Taxonomy (NCBI): domain Eukaryota; kingdom Metazoa; phylum Chordata; class Actinopteri; order Centrarchiformes; family Percichthyidae; genus Macquaria; species Macquaria australasica. The sequence goes on along the minus strand of SEMN01000369.1, from coordinate 326,727 downwards.
CAGGAAGAACAGTTTATATACAGATTTATTGGAGTTCTAACAAAAATCCATTGGGATTAAGTAAATATTTAAGATCATGTTTGTGCATTTAATACCTTAAATCAATGAAGTCACAGATTCCATTAAAATGTTTTCAAGGGGCAATAAGTTTGATATTTACTGCACCAGAGCACAAACTGACTGTAATATACCTGAAGGGGGTTACTGATCAATACCAATAACTCTCACTTCACCAGGTGTGATTTCACTTTCTGACCCAGGCTGTTTTTTTCCCAAAACAAAAACTCTTTGCTCACTGAAATATTAACCGGATGTCGGTTACAGGCCACAGTAATGCAACGGATGGGGACGAAAGAAGTTGATTACAATTGTAGATCACTTAATGTCCCTTCGATAATGGAATGTACTTAGTGTTCCTTTTCAAATTAAAATTAAATAGTATACACTAACACAAGCACATAAAACTTAATAAGCCCATATAACTGAAATTCCAAGGACGTTTAATTCTAAGGAACAAAGGCGTGACATCGATGTTATTGCTCATTTAGCAGCCAGTTTAGACCAACCAAGTATCTGATACCACAATTCAGATAGCTGCCATCAATTGAGATCTATTCACAGCTTCATCGACAATTGATACACATAAACGTCAATCAAAAGCCACATCTCAGCTTTCTATAGATGCCTTTGTGGTCTTTTCAGGCAGTTGCTTTGTGAAATGCACGAGAGAGCCTGGATCAATTGCATTTTAATCAATATGGTGAACGAATGGCAACAAATGAGTTTGCTCTAATTGAAGTAGCTGTTTTATTCCATACTTTATGTTCAAAGCTGCAAACAAAAGAGCTATTTTTAACTGTGATAGCAACGGTTTTCTCTGTTAAAGGGACCCTGCCACCATAACCGCACAGCTGTATGTTAATGGTGTGCGTAACGTCAAACACAAAGTTTACAAAAGAGTCAAAAACTGAAAAAAGGCTCCCAAGTTAGATGCTTGCTTGTCTCCTAAGAGAATGCCAGCTAATTTTGTGGGCACACTGCATACAAGATGAAATCTACCAGCATCAGGTTCCTTCAACAAATTATAACGCTCAAGGCTCAACGCAGCCTCAGTAGCATCTGTGGCCACCATCATGCTGTAGTAAATTGTCAGGACATCAATTCAGATATTGTTTATGAAAGAACCAAAAATGATGACTGTTTTTCGCAAATCCAGCAAATTAAATACCAGAAAAATAAAAAAAATTTAAAAAAGGTGCAATAATGCATTCTTGCTCATTTATTTGCAACGTTGCCCAAATAATCCAACACAACCAGAGATATTCAAAAAGGGATAACTACCACAGTATTAATGTTATAGCAAAATATCTGATGATAGACAAATTTATGTTGTTTCACGGTTGGTGTATTTCATCATAATTCCAAACCTTTCCATAAAGTTTCAGTTATTAGCTTGGGGTGCTGACCCCAATTCATATTGCAGAGGCCACTATAACCCTTACAGAAGTTTAAGACAATAATGTGTTTTTTAAAAATCACATCTGTTTAATTCAGTCATTAATGTAAAGTACAGTAGACATAACATTTCATCTGTAAATTTCTTGATGCATGAAAAATATCGGTACAAATTAAAAATGGAGAAGTGTTCACATGCATAGTATTTTAAATCTAGGTCCTGTGTCTAGAGGAATCTGGTGCAATGTGTTTACAGTACATTAATAGTGAACCTCTTAAACTTAAGATGAGCTGACGGTTTCTACTGTGTTCACTTTCTCGAGCTGCTCTCAGCTCCAATGGTAGCTCTTTGATTAGACCATGAAATATAGTAAGAAAGGAACCTGCCAAGCGTGTTTTCTCGATATTCTACTAATGAACCATGACTGCCCTCCTTTATCCAGGAAAAACAAAGAAAATGGGAGAAAAACATGCAAGCTATAGCCATGGGGAAGCTGTCAGCTGGTCAGACTAAGGTAAATGTAAAGAAAACACTTAATAAGAACTAATGGGTTCTTATACACACTCCCTGTGTCTGTGTAATTTACCTCCCTTATAATGGCCACAGCTGACAGCAGCAGTAAAGATCAGACATGCTGTTTTCCACAGGCCTGCACCCACACTGGCAGAGTGTGCTGTGCTTTTCTATTGTCTTTTGTACACGTTATGCTCAGTAGGACTATGCCAGAATCAGAATCGTGTTGGAGAGGTACCACATCATATTTAGGATTGTCTGTCTTTCCACGGGTGGTGGCAGGATTACATGCTGGCTTCTACATGCTACTGTCTTAAACAAACAGGACCACAATCGCCTGCTATTACAGCAGAAGCCCAAAAGGTTCAAAATACATTACATTTTGTGGAACAGCAACCAGTTACGCTTAGCAGAGGCTGCCTGAATGTCATTTCTTCACATGACAATAGTGTCTCTAAAAAGCACATAGCTGTCAGCAGCTATATGGGCTGTGACTAGGTTTTTAAAATTGGGTTAGAAATAGTTACATAGACCAGCAGCTCCCAACTTTTTTTTGTCCGATGTACCCCCACAGCCCTATCAGATGGGTCTAAATATCCCTTTATCATACCCCTTTGATAGAAGGGATGGCTTTATGGTATTGTTCAATGGTATTTTTTAGTAGTTTTGGCCAAGTTTGCATTTGTACTGCTGCCATTTGGAGTGACAGAAACTGGTTGTTTCAACCATTTACAGCATCTTTACTTTGAGCTTTTTGTTGTCTTATTTCCAACTAGTCTTCCTGCAGTCTTAATCAACTTACAGTTGACTCAGGTTGGTGGAAAACTGATGCATGTCTTGTGCAATCAGACTACCATGGTTGGTAAGTTATTGTGACAATAACTATAAAGATCAGCATGACACAAATTTGTAATCTTACCTGTGTGTTGATTTTTCTCTTAAAGACAAATATGTGGATATCAAATCATATTTTCTATTTTATCAAATTAGCTGAGCTGCACAATTTTCCACGTACCCTCTGGTAACTGCAGAAGTACACCATGGGGTACAAATACCCCTGGTTGGAAATCACTGACAGACTGATCTCCCACTTTAGCCCAGTTCTTTAGTAGTTTAAACTTGTGTTACAGGTAGCAAAGGTCTCTAGTCATTTTAGCAGTCCACTGAGGGACTAGAGTTACATTTCTTTCTGCTAGTATGTCTTTGCTATACCTATAAATATGGTCTTTAGGTATTAAGTCTGAATTACTTAAGGTACAACTTATCAGTATTTTTGATACTAAAGTTGCACAAATCAATATTCTTACATGAACAATGGCTCAAATGACTATGTGTCACGTGAGTGACAAATCCACAGAGAATTATCACGCAATTCTGCAGGTTCCCCTCAGCTCTACAAAGATAATTCTTTGTAGAGAAGAATACTAAGCTACTTAGGGCCCATTAGCAATTAGGGGGCCATGACTTCTTGAATCAAACACTTAAGAATCGAAAGGTCATAACACCTGAACTTAAAACAATTATGCCATCACCTCTCTTCATGGCCATAATAACAGGCGACAGGTTTTTACCCTTCCATATTATCTATAAATGCCCAGTGAATGGAGCTGGTACTCCTGGTATTTTAATTTGAGCATTTCTGACATTTTAGAGCCACATTACTGCTGTGTGTTGCATCTCTGACTACCGGCGTTGAGGTGGGGGGTTATGAAGTGGCAGATGGTGGTACTGGTACTGTAATTTAGGCTTTGATTAGGGGTACACAAAAAGTTTCACGCTGAGCATTGAAAGAGAATATTAGGACAGAGTCAAGGACCTACGCTCTTTCAGAGGCCACCTACCATTAGGAAATTCCTTCGTTGAGCGTTTACAAACTGACCTTGAGTTACAGAAACCAACACTAGATTTGGCATGTTCACTGCACTTAGAGCTAAAATCAATCATCCATACAACTCAAATGATTTCACAGCAGACTGAGGGGCTTCAGACATGTTCCATCGCCATCATCACTTCATTGTTTTAATTTATCCATTCTGATAAGTAACATTTAAACAGCTGCATCCTAGTGACTGTTAGTGAGTGAAGCCGGAGTAAAAACATGCTCCTCGCTTCAATGGATTTATTGATGCAGTAAAGAGGCACATGAGAACATTTTAAAGGGAGTTATCATTTGGTTTTCCTGCAGTTGTATATACAGTAAATACTTAATGTCTAAGTCTTTACCATTATAAGTAAACAGACCGTTTGGGGTGTCATTTCACCTAACAAGCGTATTGGCCGCATCTCCAAAATGTCAACTTTGTAATTAGCTTGACCCTGATGAGTTTTTAGCTTATTCAGATGGTTTCAAATTTCAGTTCAGTACACCCCATGGGGTTATACCTTCTTCTCAACCCATACATTCAATCCTTCACTTGGAGGTGAAACATGAAAATCTTTAAAACGAGACTTACAAGGCTTTTATCTGACGGCAACAAGAAGCCAAATTCCTGCTAATGAGTTACTGCTGATTGGCAGTTCAGCCTGGAGTCAAGTTATTCAATATTACAGTCAAGTGTCTACAAACTAGGACAAAATCTAACAACCAGATTCTACCAACCCCCTCCACAAACACTATGCTGATATTAGACACTTCTCCTAGACCACGGATGAATTCTGAAAAATCACAAATATCAATGCAATGGAAAAAAAAAAAAAAAAAAAAATCTAGAAAATAATCGTTAATTGCTGCACTAGTTTGAATATTTTTAAAAATGTCAAAGTTAGTTGTTGATCTGAAAAGGAACACAAACCCTGATCTCTGGCGTCAAGATCAAACCCTGCTACATCATCAACACGACACCTTGGAGGTGAAACTATTAATCGATTGACAGGAAATGAATTACCGCAGATATTTTGTTAATCGATTAATCATTTGTCATTTTCTTTAGCAAAATTGCCAAACATTCCCTCGTTCCAGCTTCTCAAAAGTGAGAATATGCAGCTTTTCTTTGTTTTGTTTTATGTTATTACAAATTTAAATATCTTCGGGGTTTGGACTGTTTGAAATTGCTTGGACAAAACAAGCAATTTAGAAGACAGCATACTGGGTTTTAGGAAATTGTGATGGGCAAACAATCGAGAAATTAATCAGCAGATCAACTGATAATGTAAATGATCATTAGTTGCAGTGCTACAACACATCCTGGATGTAAATTGTGTACAGTAGAATATAAACATAATTGCAACGGAGAATGGGCAGAGAGCACAACAGAGAGGGTTTTTTTAGTGACTAGTGAGAAATGTGACATGACTAACATGAATCGTCTGTTATTACCTCACACTTCCACCTCAACTCACCCGAAACATTAGGAATTGCTACATCCGAACATGATGTTAGTGTGCAGCCTTGTTGGCTGTCTTACCAGAAGAAATTAAACAAGAACTCGTAAAATAAGAAACTGCAATATTTTGGTTAATTTTTCAACTTATGGTACCTATTAAGTACCAGTTTCATCAGCGTAATTTGTCTGCAGGATCTTTCATAATTCCATGTTATTATGTCATGTATTAATCTGGAGTGTTGAGATTGAAAAACACTGCAGCTCCATAAACAGTAGCAGCCATGTTTAATGATGTTTTCCTCATTATGCTAAGAGCTGCAGGGTGTTCACTGCTGCTACAGCTAATATAATGCCATTTTAACTTCCAAATGTTTATTTATTTATTTTCTAATTTTGAGAGTGCTCAGTAGCAGGACTGCTGAAAGAGAGTCACTGGAGTTTCACCTGTTATTGGTTATGATCGCGGCACAACATTGCAGGGTGCTCCAAAGCCTAAAGCAAAAAAAAAAAACAATAACCTCCTCCCTCTTTGCTTTGTCCCTCTGAATAGTCCAAAAGATAAAACTGTGTGTTATGCACAGAAACTAGAATGGTAGCGTTTCTTCTTTTTTTTTTCATTGAAAATGAACATTTAGGATCACTAAATGAATTCCAGCAGGTCTGGAAAATTGCTGCTGTGTGCCGATTCATTTTACAGATTAGTGTGACAAAGCTGTAATCATGTCATCTTTTGTTCTGATCCATTTGTCAGACTCAGAGCTACCTCAGGCCGTTCTGATGTAAAGATAAATGGTGTACATTAATTTTTGCTAGGGGACATAGTGTGTGTGTATAATTTTATATATATATATTTCCCCCCATCTTTCCTTCCTTCCTCTCTTTCTGTCATTGTACATTATCTAATGATGCAGAGGTTAGGCTTAAGTAATTCTGTAGTAGTAGTATTAAAGGCCAAGTTGAGCGTCTTTAACATTTCAGAACCTCACATCAGAAAACCAGACATAACTAATTCTGATGATCATGCTGGGAATGTGATATTTTCTGAATTTGGCTTAATGTTGTGTGAAAGCGGCCGTCTAGATGCTAATGGCTCAAGATAACTCAAGTGGACACCATTTAAATGCACATGTCGACTCAGATATTTGGTGGGCAGCTGGTGAAAATAACACAAGGCAGAATACAGGAATACTAATATCTGGGAGCTGATTGGCTGTTCTCCAGAGAGATCAGAGGGGGAAATGGGTGGGTTGTAGTCTAGATGCTGTGATTAGCCTTCCACTTCCCCCTGCTGTATGAGAGGTCACATGGCATCCAACGTGAATACCTACAGATAAAGACGACTGTGGTGTTTTGAGGCAACTGCTTTTTGGGACATTTGGAAACATGAGAGCAAACCCCAACCCTAACAGTAACCATAGCCATGATGTTCACTCCAACCATGCAATCACAGCCATGTTCCCATGTTCCCAGTCTCTGTACTGCTGGTACTTGTGCATATATGCGCTATGCTAAGCTGATGTTTTATAATGGTCTGTTGACTACATACAACCTCACTGATTCCTCCTGGGCCATTGAAGCAGGAAACAGCAACAAAGCATAGAATAAAGAAGCACAGAGCAGATGGGCATTGAAATATACTCAGCCTGCATTTTCTGTATTACTCTCATGAGCAGGAAAACACGTATTCAAGTTTATGTACCTGACAGGGCGTGATAAAGCAGCAGTATTAGTAGTGAAACCTACTGAATAAATGATTAAAATATATTAGTCAGTGTAAAACAGCAGAAAAATATATATAAAATAGCATATATAAGGAATGAGATAAAGAAAGCTATATAGGCTACATTCATGTGTAGATTTGGTTGTGTGCATTACTGACTGTCCACTAAAAGTCAAGCAAGCTTAAAAAGGTACTATATCTCTTACACCATTAGAGCTTTTTTTCTGTCATCAGCACATATTTCATCTGACTTTAGACTGACCGTGAACTGCACACTGTCGCTAGTACAGACAAATAAAACACAATTTCATTTTTAAAAGGAGCTTTTAAGACAAATTCATAAATATGAAACACTGCTTTGTTTGGATTATAAATATTACCCAGCAGTATAGAAATTTGCTCTGCAATTTCTTTTCAGAATTTGATATCTACTGCTTAAACCATGATCGCTCATTTCAAAACAGCCACCTCATATGGAACATCATGTGGAGTTGATCCAGACTCCGACTTCATCACTTCCCGCCAGCATAGACTAGGCAGTGACAATAATAATTTCCATTTAAAATCATATTACATACAGAGCCTGATGACAGCTATTATGTGAAATCTACTATACGCTGGACATCAACTACCATGTAGTCATTTCCCCAACGAGGCATTTGCACATTGATAGGAATATATTATCTAGTGAATCAAGATGGACCAAGCTAAACCCAGCAAAGCATCCGATATGCATCAGATGATTAATAATTGATGCATTTTAAAAATCATGGTTTGAAATGTTATGTAACATGACTGTCAGAACGTGAAGATCAGTGTGGTTTAATGTGGCAGCAGAAGGAAACCAACAGCAGCTCAGTATTTTAGATGCAACTATGATATGCAGAATAGCAAAAGCAAGGTGTCACATTGCTTTGAGTTTTTTCCTGTAATATTAAGCTGAATATAAACTGTGTGGTGAAAATGTGGATATGATGCTGTGTGTGACAGACAGTACTTTGGGAAGGAAATAATCCTATGAATGTGCTGTGTGCAAGACAACAGTCGTGTTTACACCCTAAAAGCCAATATAGCTACAGTACAATATTAGCCTCTGCACGAGACCCACTCAACCAACCCCTCTAAACAATGGTGATGATAACCTAGGGGGGAATATGCAAAGTCAATTGTGTCCATAACACTCATATATGAGTATTCATATTTCCACTATGTAAACAAACAGCATGACAGCATCATAACACACCTGCCAAACAACCACTGATAAACAAAGAGCTTAGCCACAACAAAGTAGGCTCGTTCATAATTAATACCAATGCAAACATGCACAAACAGCAAAAAGCAGCAGCATCCAAACAGAAATTAACAGCTAGAATAAATTGACAAGAAGTAGATCTGAAAAGCAATGAAACAGCCAGCAGTGCGTCAGCAGCCTCATAACAGCACACAAACCCAAATGAACAGAGCCAAAAACATCAACCGACGATAATTAAAGCAAAAGCAGCAGTTACTTAGCTTGTTGAGGGGAAGCAGTGGGTCCCTGGTGGGTCTCATGGGGGAGAAGAGCCATGGTCCAAATGCGCAGACACACAGCAGGACAGCAAACTCCAAACTTCCAGGTTGAACTTCAAGAGTGAAACATCCCTAATCAGAGGGCGGGAGTGCAGCTTAAACGCGGGTTATTTCCTCCACAAGCCACCCTGAGGTGACATAACTGGACTGTAGCCAGGTAGCTCAAGTTAGTTTATGAAATGCTACACAAGCAGCAGCTGTAGCGGCGTTGACAGCAGCAGTGAAGTAAACCAGCACGCAGGGCAGTTTAAATAAACAGTCTAACTGTTAATGTAAATGGCGCTTTGGATATTTGTTCCAGCTGGTAGACTTCCTCATGATTTGGCCTCGGTTTGTCTGCCAGTTTGCAGTCCAGGCTTTGCTCCATTCAGCCGTTAAAGTTAAACTCGAAGACTTCTCATTGCTATACTTGTGAATTTAAAATACAGCATGATGATAAATGTATAAACATTACTTCTAACCTGCATGAGTACAGGCTGCAGGTGAGCAGGTCAGATGCTGAGAGGCCACAGGTGCAGCTAATGAAGTTAATAATGAGCACGTGGGCCAACAATAAACTACACAGTAAATAGACAGGAACAGAGAGCCGGTAGAGAGGGAGTAAACCCGGTAGTAACCTGGTTTTGGATTAAACTTTCAATCTGTGAAATTGGATTTATGCTTGTTTTGCAAATATTTTATATATTTTTATATATATTTCCAGCAGACTGTGGAAAAATGTAATATATTGAAAATACCTACTGGATAACAGGTTAAAGTAACATTTAGATTTTTCCCCTACATTTTGCATAGCTATTTGACCAAATGGCACTTCATGGTGCTGAAGTCACTGTCTGGGATCCAGGCTTTTCCACTGTTTCCAAAATTCAACCAGTTTTGGCATGAAACCCCTCAGCTGACATATGGACAACTCGAAAGCACACAAATGCCAAAAAAAATACCCATTTCACATACAGTATTTTGCAAAGACCATGCAGGTGTCGTGGCTCATGATTAGCTGACTGTTGTCGATTATCTGTTAAAATCTCTTTTTTTATTATTAATTTAGTCACAAGTTCCCAGCACACAATGTGACACATTCAACGTACTTAATCTGACCATCCAACAGTTCAAAATCTAAAGATACTCTAGTGGAGTCTTGTCCTCACTGTAAGGTTGCCAGGCCAGAAGTGGAGACTTCAGCAAGTCTGTCATTGCGCCCAGCTAGGAAATAGTCCCGCGCATAACCCCTCGTAAAACCACAACCTGTCGTTTCTACACTTAGTATTTTGTCTCTATTAAGCAAAAACATGATTTACATGTTAATAAGTGAGCTTTAGACGTGCTGGTAGGCAGATTTTGTTACCTTCGCTCAGTGCCAGGCTAGCTGTTTCCCCCTGTTTGCAGTCTTTGAGCTAAGCTAAGCTAACCTGCTGCTGGCTTTAGCTTCATATCTATTATACAAACATGAGAGTTGTATCAATCTCCTCATCTAACTCTCAGCAAGAACATGAATCTTGCTTTTATGTTGAGGCTGCATGGGGCCTTTTGGACAGGAACAACTATACAGTAAGAGTTTGTTTGTTATTACACAAGACCAGTTGCAGCACTCTGTCCTGCACCCTGTGATGCAGATGAAGCAGAGGCTGGAGATGGTCTGTAGCTCTCAGCCCACCACAGAGGGGGTGGGAGATGTTGCTTAAGATGGAGTTCAGTTTAGTCCTCATCCTCCCCTCTGCTGCTGCCTCCAGGCTGTCCAGAGCTTTTTTACACCAGTTTGTTTATCCTGCCTGCCTCCCCCGCTGTGGCGCTGCCTCCCCAGCACACCACTGTACACCACAGTGGCTGGTACATGCTGTAAAGAGAGGACTGAGTATGTCAGTCTAATTAAAGAAAGAGATGTAGAGTGGTGCTCTTAAATTAATTATTAGTCCACATGTCCATAAGCATCCAAGTCTTTTTATGTATTTTGTAGAGATTTGTCTCAAAAATGCAGGAGCAAAATCTGATTAGACGAACATGTTGATGCACATGTTGATGCATAGCTTATATTGACTGCTTGCATTGCCAGGGGACAGTGTAAGATGTTCAGTAGACTATACATGCTCCTCTACAGGTATATTGCTCCAAAAATATTCTCTCAACATTCAACTCACTGTGCATACCAAACCAGCTGCAGCCCTCTGACCTTTTAAGCAAACTTTTACTCCGTCTATTGTGCAATGAGTCGGCACTTTTTTAAATTTATGTGCATTTGATAAGTGTATGAAATTCCGATGTGCTCTGTCACAGCTCCTTGTTAATGATGAATTATTGACCATCTGTACGAGAAGCTTTTGAAGTATAAAACTGGTGCATAATGAGAGTTTGGTTCGGAGGCAGTTTCAGCTCCACCTCACTCCTACATGATTACATGTTGAATATTGATTATGCAAAGCCTTTTTAAATGGCATTAGAGATTAAATCATCTTTGCAGAAATCAAGCTTAACCTAGACTTGTTCTGTTCTGGTCACTGACACAAAGTTGATCGGCTGTATTTGCACGAGTGCTTTAAGTTTTAGAGCAAATGTGGAAGCAAATGAATGAAACAGAGGTATCGCAGCACTTTTACATGTTAATATAATTCTGCTGTAGGTCATTTTTTATAAAAAAAAAAAAAAAAGGCTACTACAGCAGCATCACCAAAGTATTAGGCGGAGATATCTTTGAAAGTGGGTCATACATGTTTCAATTATCAAACCATCTACAGCTTAAATATATTTTATGTGAAGTGATTCATAATTTTACTCATTAGCTGGTACATCTATTTGTCCCCAGCCCACTACTTTCCACCTCAAAGGACCACTCAGATAATAAGCCTGTAATTAAACCTGGCTGCAAAGGTTTTTGGTGTCCATGGAGAGAAACAGAAATAGTAGCAGAACTAATGCCAGCTTTATGTTGTGCAAAAAGAGCCCCAGATTAATGTGGTCGGTTGTCCTAAGAAGCAGTGACAGCCAGGCCTCAGTAATGCCCCTCGGTGTGAACCAAACTCTCTTTCTAAGCGCTGACGGACATGAAAGAACCTTCTGATGTTCTGACCTGTGAGTTTACCTTTTGTTCATCCTGAACTGTGTGCTCGTGCGCAGCGGGTCCTGACTTTTAGAGGTGGGCTATCAATGAATCTGACCATGAAAAACAACTGTACTGTACCTCCATCGTCATCTAGTCTGATTTTCTCTTGTTTTGACTCTATTTGTAACCTTTATTTTCTATGAAGCGCTGAGTGAAAACCTGCTTGTTTAAAGTGCTTCAGAAATAAATGTGATTTGACAGCAACCACACACCATCTACAACATTTCATAAATGCCCGTAGCATTATATATCGAAACAATTGACCTAGAACGTAATAATAATAATTGAACAATAATGTAACAACCCTCTGCGGTCAATTGATGCTTCAAATTGCTTGTTTTGTCCGACCAATTGTTCAAAACAGACAAAAGCAGCAAATCCTCACGTTTGAGACGCTGTGGCCAGGAAACGCTTGCTGTTTTTCCTTGACAAACTTAAAATAATTAATCATTTTCTGTCAAGCAAATAATCGATCAAACATACAGTACAGCCACGGAGCAACAGAGAAACATAAACACACCAGAGGTCTGACAGGTTTCCCCGCTTATCTTCAAATTACTTGTTCCAAATAATGACCAGCATGACTGACTCCCCTTATGTGGGCCACTTGCCCGAGCAGCGAGACAGTGTGGAGGTGAGCCGACCTATCAAAGGTCAGACGTGATGTGTGAGGGAAGTGTCTGTGGCCCTTCAAACCCAGTTAGGCCTAATAGCCAATTAGTGGTTCAGAAGGGAAGTGAATATCGGCTCATTGTTTTGATGACTGTCACAGCAGCTGGATAATATAGTGTGTTGGCCTGGGGGAGGAACACTGAATACTGGATTTCATATGTTATGGCATCTAATTGGTATGCTGCCATCAATCAGGCCCAGAGTGAAATAGACTGAAATTGGTTACAAATGACTTGATTTTCAAATTTGCCTCTAAAAGAGGATTATAAAATAAGTGTCAAGCCCTGCGCTGACTTTAGATGGTTTAGGCAGAACCATTCATAATTGGAAACATACATTTTTTTGGAATGGAAAATGTGTAGGAGCCGGTTAGCTTAGCTTTATCCTAAATAAATAAATAGTTCAACATTTTTGGGAAATTTCTTGCGGAGAGTTAGATGAGAAGATTGATACCGCTCTCAAGTCTGTACGTTCACTTTGAAGCTGGAGCCAGAAGCCAGTTAGCTTAGCTTAGCATAGAGACTGTAAACAGGGGGAAACTGCTAGCCTGGCTTGTCCAAATGTCACAAAATCTGCCTAGCAGCACCTAATCTGACATTTGTGGTCTTTATAGGAGCTTACGTGTCGGACTTTCTTGGCCGGGTAACTGCTAACAGTGACAACAAGTCCAACTGCATTTTTCAGCTTTTATTAGAAGTGTGTTTAACCAGGATCACTGCATAGCTGTGCACCTACACCCATAGTAAGGGCAGAAGAACTGATCCCAGTATTACCTTTCACATGAGTAAGTAGCAATATAGAGGAATATCAATATTTTTAGCCCAAATTGGAAAATAACAAGTTACAACTAAATATTCAGAGTCTCTTATGTGAGACATTTCTGTGCAAATGTTGGACAAGAACCAAGCATTGATTGATATTTGATTGGCCAATTCAATTTTTTTTTTTTTTAAATCACACTCTTTGATGTCCACCAAGTAATTTAGTTTCTAGTGCTTCATCTCCACCTGTACTGAATCAGGCTGTTCAAGGGTCATTAACTTAATAATGATACCATTATTTACGACCCTCCACTCATTCGTCAGTATTGCTGCTTCCACCACTTCCCCCGACAATGGCTGCTCAGCCAACGACAGCACCGTATTTAGCCATAAATGAGTCTGATCCACAACAAATGGACTGGATTATTTGTTCCCAGTCTGACACCACAGCAAGGTCAAACTCTGAATGGCTATTTCATCAGATAAAAACATCATTACAACACTCCAGTTACAGCAAAATCCCAAACCTGGCATATTTTGCTTTCCATATCCCTCCTTTAAAATGGGTGGCTGATGTAAATGTCACTATGGATTATCACTGAAGTTATTAATAAATTAAACGTCTTTGCTTACACTGCAGTAACCTTCTAGGAGAAGATTAATGGAACTTTAATGATCCCCACGGAGAAATCAGATATTATGACATTGACAGTTTTACTTTTGACATTTTCAACAATGATCCCTGGGTACCATTGTAATATTCATATATTTTAAACAATGCTAAAAGATATAGAAAATTCACATGACTCAGTAGACTGTGCCTAGTTGTAAAGTATGGCTTATTACTTTATAATAGACTCCTTAAACCGTTTTTGCATTTTAAAATATCACCCCTCAGTAGGTTGAGACCTTTTAATCACAAGCTAACACACTCAGCCAATGCAGGCCATTGAAATGGAGGGCAGGCCTCTTCCCTCTGCATGCCAACTAGCTTATTGTGAGTCAGGTTTGTAAGTGAATCCATGGGTGGTTGTCCCCTTAAAAGAACCATTTGAATTCAAAGCGTCTCAAAGCATGGCTCTCAGCTATATTTACAGCTTGGATAGCGATCAAATAGGATCCTTCAGGGTCGATGAAAAGGAGCAGAACACAGCATGTGAAAACACACAAGGAAATGAGTCACTTATTGAGTTTCATGCTTCCTACACATTTGCCATTATAAAATATTATGTTTCCAGCTTTTAATTTTTTGAGTGGATATAAAGCTTTTGTGTTTATCTGGAATATGTTAGTCACTGTACAGTACACAAATATGACTAAAGATAGTCATATTTAGATAGATAGAATACTTGTTTAGAACTGCATATTGTAATGTGATGTGACTCTGACTCTATTCTCCAGTTGATCTAATTTTCAAGAGGAATTCATTTATGCTTTTACCTTCAAAAGATATTCCTAATCCAATCTGTAAGTACTTTTTTACAATCTAAAAATACAGTTATTAGAGCAATAGCTGTAATTATGCCGAATATGCTCATTTGCTTTTTGCCGAAGGCTAGATGACAAAATTGATGCCACTCTCATGTCTGTACAATAAATACGAAGCTACCGGTGGCAGCCAGTTAGCTTAGCTTAGCACAAAGACTGGAAACGAGGAAACAGCTAGCCTGGCACAGCCAAAAAAACTATTCGGTTTCTGCACGGATGAAACAAACGAGATACAACGCGTTAATAAGTGAGCTTTAGAGGTGCTGGTAGGAGATTTTGTTGCCTTGGGATAGAGCCAGCTAGCTGTTCCCTCCTGTTTCCAGTCTTTGTGCTAAGCTAAGCTAACAGGTTTTTACAGTGGGTCATGTACAGGACTATTTCTGGACTTCCCTTTTCCAGACCTCATGCTGACCCAAGCTAACAATCTCTTGGCAGTAGCTTTGTATTTACCTTACAGATATGAGAGTGGTACTTTAAATGAATTTTTAATTCTAAAACTGTGCTTCTCCATAATATTTCCAGATCTTTATTCTACTCCACAGCAGATGCTAAGAGGATGTTTTCCCGCCCTGTGATTTCTTCTGCGACCACCATGAGTGACAAGAGAGTCATTACTGCATGAGGCGGCAGGTCCCAGCAAGTCACTTCTCAGAGGCAACAGGGAGCAGGAAGGCACGGATTTATTTATGGCACTAGTGTGTGTGAGACGCTGGTAGCAGTGGGAGGGAGGGCTTCTGCTGAAGGATCTAGATAGATAGATAGATAGATAGATAGATAGATAGATAGATAGATAGATAGATAACACTTCTAAATTGCATGCAAGTACAAACACTGACATTGTCATATATTATAGAGGCAGAAAAAGAGAGACAGAACGTTGCAGAAAGACTAGAGTCCTGGGAACTGCTACACTGTGCGCGACTGGTTTGGCTCCCTGTTTATAGGGTGGCTCCCTCTTCTTATCTCTGCACATTTGCAGGTGCTCTGTCAGAGGCAGCCCTCACTATCTGCTAATCTACCACAGTGGGGACTCGAGAGCCGGAGCAGCAGAGTTGAAGGAACAGCAGCACCGAGAGCAGAACAGAAGAAAATGTTTTCCTCTGTCACAAATAACCAAACGGTCGATGCGAGATAATAACAGATCCAACTACTTTGGAGCCGCTTATCTAAAAATACTGTAGGTGTTGTGCTGATTTGTGGTATTGATTTTTTTTTTTTTAAGTGTCATAAGATATCAAAATGTTTCGTTGTAGCTCAAAATGTTGGGTTTTTACAGTGGTGATTGCCTCTTGGAAATTTGTTATTGGAGGGTGGGAGTCTAGTTTGAAAAGCTGAAAGGATAGTGGAATGAATCTCTATTGTATGAAGAAATGGGCTGTTATCCAATAGAGGAAAATGTTTCATGGTAGTGCCTCATATTAACATCAGACATATTTCACAGATAGCTGTGGTGTAATGGAGATTGTTTCCAATTGGATGTAAAATATCTGAGAGAATCATAATAATCCAGGGTGAGCACCTACAGTAATTAAGAACGCCATGCTGATATTCCATTAGAGGCTCTCTAAAAGCGTTTGGGAGTAAAACAGCACCAATCCCTTTATGAACCACATTGAATGTGGAACATTTTTCCTAAATCAAAACAAAAAGCAGTCAAATCTGCTCTAAACTGCTCTCCACCACCCCCTCTCAGCCCCCAACCTTTACTGGAATTTACCACAGCAAATTGCGCAGGAAGGTACCTGGGCAGAAGAGCGTACAGTTTTTATTAATCTTCCTTTTTCTCAATTCTTTGACTCTGACAGCTTTTAACTGAATTGTCTGCTCGGGCCTGTGTAGCCCCGCGGAGTCCAGACACAGGCCGGTGAACGCTGTGACATCTCCACTCCCCTCAGCTCTAGTGCTGCTGCCTTCATCCAATTTACCATGAAAAGAATCCAGACAGTCCCATAATATGACCCACGGCTGCCTTGATTGAACACGGTCGACAACTCTGGGCCTGGGCTTCACACACATAACCAGCCGGCTATCTACAGAGGACCACTGGCTGCCTGCTACCCCTTGATAAGGCCCATTGCCCAGGGAAAGAGTGGACAGGTCCATCTGGCGGCATTTCATAGTGAAGAGTGCCCCCTGGTGCCTCTGAGGGCACAGCACAGTTACAGAGCCAAGTGAGTCGTAAACACATCGCCTCTAACTGTAGTCAGGGGGTGGTTTTACTGTCGGACACAGATTACAGCAGTGTTTCCTCTCTAATTTCATGCAGCAGCGGTGCTTGGGGTAATTTTTTGCTGTTTTGGTTCCACATCCATCCTCGTGTCAGTCACAGTTATCTTTCTAATTCAGGCGACTGCAGTGAGAATTTTTTTTTCTTAAGATACTTTATCACAATGAAAACATGATTTGTCAGCGTTAGGGCTGAACCTCCATTTGTTTTGAGGGGAAATTAGAAAAAAAAATATACAGAGCTATTTTAATGTCACTTTTTTCTTGCGGTGGTTGCCGCTTGCTTTTCTTGCTGTGATTCCACACCTCGTGAATAATGAGAAATGAACGCTATGCAGCCCACTGTAATTAAGTCCCAAGTTTCTGACTGAACGGAAGAAGCTTAAAATAAGTGAGTGGTTTCCTGGGGTATGAAAGTATGTTGGACAAAGACTGCAGTAATACTGATTTTGATTTTAACCCTTTAACTGTCCAGAGATAACAATAACTGTCAAAGTCAGAGCTGGGAACATTTAGTCTCCTTTCCCTCTCTAGGCAGAGACAAAAAAGACACACTCAAGCAACATCTGGTCATTTTTCTTCTGGTGGGTCTATAACACAAGAGATAACACATGATCTGAAAAAAATAGGAGCTTTGGTGAAATGGTTAACCAAATCAAGCAAATTTTACAAACTTTTACAGTCCCACAAGCTAAATGCTGCTCCAGAGGTTTTTCCACTTCCCCTTTAAAAATATAGAAACTAATGGAATTAATAAAATACAAGGGGCAACATCTGCATCCATGTAGCTGTTTTGGCAAATTGACAGAGATGCTGAATATTGGCATACATTTCCAGCATCTTCCATCCAAAAATACTCTTATCTCCCAAATCCTCCTGTGTGTGTGTGTGTGTGTGTGAGAGAGAGAGACTGAGAATAGAAACAGAAATGGAGCAAGAGACAGTGAAACAGACATTTTTACCTTTATTTACCAGGCTGAAAGTTTGTGTATGAGTGTGTGTGTGTGTGTGTGTGTGTGTGTGTGCGAGGGTGGCTCCTCATCTCATGGTAGGAGTGTGTATCATTTTTTGGAGAGTGTGACAAATTGGGGCCCTCGGCTCTGTGATAGAGGCAACCAGGACCATCCAGCCTGCATTATTCATGAGGAGTGGGACTGTCTAGCATTCTGACTGTAGCTGTGATATGGTGCTGGACACATATCACCATATCAGACTACAAGCTTATGTATTTCCCCCATCTGGACCCACACTCTGATAAACAGGAAACGAAGGCGTTATGGCACCAACTAATGATAATGTCAACAGTTCTGATTAGGAAGTTGGGTTTCTTGTGGAGTGAGTGGGGTTACAATGAGCTGACTCACTTTTTTTCATGAAAAGAACACAAGTAGTTATCATTTTTGAGTACCGGTATGTTTAAACACAATCTGTATACATTATAATGAACATATTTTCAGAACCTACAGCACACTGTATGAAATATACTGTATACATCATTGCAGTAGTTCAGATGTTGGTTATTATTTGCAGAAAAACAGCGCACTCTTGTGGTATGAAAGCGCAGAGACTTTTCAGTTTTATTCAAAGCACCTGGTCCCTTTTGAAAAACTACCCATTATCTGTGTAGCATAGAGAACATAATGCTACTTAATCATATTAGTACCTCAGTCTGCCTAATTTGTTGCCAGGGGTGACTCTTTTGTCATTTTGAATTGCAATTTTTTTTAATATAATGGTATACATGGAAATGTTTCTCATGTTTTATTCATAGCATATTAATCTCCCTCTAAGTTATTAAAAATATAAGTAAATCTCAGCAATTACAGTGAAAAATGAGGCACAAATTAAATGTCTTACTTGCAGGAGAAATAACTCTAACAGCATGTATACCCAAAACACTAGCCCAAGGTAATATTTTTTCTTATTATGGGTATGTGGTGCCCAGTGAGTTGGAGATACAGATTTTTATTATGACATGAAACAGCTAAAATAAGAAATAAATGAGGAATGGAAATAAATTAGAATAGTGAAAAATGAGAGTTGGGACTTGCACTGTTCTCACAGCTCTGGATAACAAGACAATACAAAACAAGTATAGAAAAGCAAGGGGAGACTTCAATCTCTTTTTTATTAATTCTGACACACTGCGGTCAGATAGAAAAGTATGAGTTACACTTTTCAAGTTGCTTCCATGACTTGTGCAAACACTAGACGGTATCCGGGGAAAAATCCTCTTCAGGAAAAAACAAAATTGGAAAAGAAAGACATCAAAATGCAGAAGAAATTAATAAATGCATTTAAACCTAGGTGTTGATTCTTTATGCAGTATTTATTGATTCCCAGCTTCATATAAACTGGATGTTGAGGCATAAACATAGTACATTTGAACAAAAATATAACCAATATTTACAATTATTGTATTAAAAATACAAAAACAAGTGATACGTACTCCACCAATTGTCTTTTTAAAAGACATACAGGTCAAAGTAGTACAAGAAAGAATGAAGAAAAGGTCATCACCAGCTAAATGTACATTTCTCACTGACATCACACATCAAACGGAGTAGCAGTTCTACCTACTACACTTATCTTTACGCTTGTACATTTTTGTGCAACTTTTTGTTTTTCGAAATAGGACTCTGCGCGCTAATATGCACATTATCTTCAGAGTTGAATGAAAGTGAATGATGCATGTCACCACTGTATTACAAACAAATTATTAACAATCTATCTGCAGCCATTACAAAAAAAAAAAAAATTACAATAACAAAAGAAACCCAGGAAATTATTAGTGTGTAGTCAGAACACAGTGGAAAACACTGCACTCATTCATCTTTTTCTCAGTCTGTAGTTTCCAAGACTGATCAATGTGATCAGTGCGACTCAGTGATAGAAGAAAACAAAAAGTTACTTTTCACAATTGGATTTCTAATTGTTCTGATTGGCAGCCTTGAAAAAATGTTTCTTCATATGTCAACTTCCCCACCGGAGTCAAATAATAATAATTAAAAAAAAATCTAAATCTTCAGTCACTTCCATTGATGGCAAGATACAGTGGAAAACAGGATGCAGGCGTTAGCGATATACATACAGCATCCACTGAGCTGATGTCTGTAACAGGTGAGAAGAGTTTCTGAGGAGGAATCTATTAGCACAGCAGAGGGAGAGGTGCAGGGCTGCTCCGCGTGTAGACACAAACATGTACTACACTGCAACACAGCAAGTCCGACGGTGCTGTCTGAAGCCAAATGAAAACAAAACAGAAAGAAAACGCTGGGCTTCATATCTTGTACTGAGTCTTAATATATTAAAAAAGTCTGGGGAAGTATCTTGAATAAGGCATTTCACTCCACTATCGCTTGATTCAAGACTGCTCTTGAAACAAGGTGATTTGTGATGGGAACAACCACGCAAAGAAATGTATGCAATCATGGCATCATAAGGCGCTTTGGACATTCACAAAAATGTGGCATTATGTTCAGGTTGGGGAAAAAGCCAAATCTGAATTTGTGGATACTTTTATTTTGAGGGGAACTATGTGTATTATAAGACTCTGTACAAGATCTTTTGTAAAGGTAGATAGAGGTACACTCACAATTTGCACACTGGCAGCTTCTGAATTATGCTGATGTTTACTGCCCTGGTTGGTCTGTGATCCCTTCATGCCAAAATGAAGGAACGAGAGGCAACTTTTCTGATGTCAGTGAGGGCTCGCTTACTGCTCACAGTTTGGACTTTGATTCATAAATTCCCATGTGATTATAATATTTCCCACCAGACATGACATCAGCTTTTAATTTGGGGCAAAAAAGGGGTGAACCTCCAGGATGAAATCTTCTCTACTGCAGCTGCACTTTGTGATCTAGTTAGCTTCAGTTACCTCGTGTACCTCTGATACACCGTAGAGACAGACATGATAGAGCCAGACATGTTCGCTCAGTTTTCAGTGGGTGGCCCATCACCTCTGTGCTTTTTGATATCACCTACAGGCCAGTTACAAAACATTATACAGCAAGCAACAGGATGATGAAAAGACTTTGATATAACCAGACGAGCTCCGAGGTGGGATGACGATAAGATATGGTTCACTCATACCCTGGTATCCAGGCCAAATGTCTGGCAACATCTAGGATTGTGCTGAAAGTGCTATTTTTAGACATGGATTGTGTTTTTGTGTATGTTTGAGTGTGTGTGCATGTAGGTATGTCAGTACACTGTGCATGTCGATTCTCCCTACTGGGCTCTCCTCCTACATGTAGCTTTGATTTGAACCAACACTTGATAAGCTTTCACATGTGAAACATGAGATAATACTGGATTTATAGTTCAAACACTCGACAACAGATGGGTTGTTTCAGTCCAGGCAGAGAAATGGGTTGACTTGGTTTCTCTTTTCGGCCCCCGGAGTGCAATCAGTTGAAATTGAAAAAAAAAAAAAAGAAAAAGAAATCTAGCAGGAAGTTGAAAGTTAAGAGTCAAGTCAACCATTGTTTCTCTCCGTCTTCAAACGAAAGTCTGTTTTCTTGTTTTTATTTGTTCTGTTTTTTAGAAAGTAGAAAATGAGAAAGTGCAGATGAAGCTCAACACGTCATGATGCTGTTGTGTTAACAGGTGGGTTTGGGGGTTTTGTCACTGGGTGGGGGCCGGTCTTAAGGAACCGCTCCCGTTTCTAACAGCAATATCTATGTGGTTTTGTGTGTATGTGGCCAGGTGGACTCCCCGGCACCAGTTAGGTTTCTGTAGTCTTCTTCCAAAGTGCCAGGCATTTTGTTATCGTCTTTGACCTTCTCTCCATCTCTTCTTCACAGTATTTTTTTGCATGCAGGGTCATTCAACCCCCTATGATGCTTTAAGGCAGGGGAGGGAGACGAGCAGAGGAATCCACCGATCAGGAGGGAGAGCCAAGTGGAGGAGGCAGGCACGTACGTAACTGATGAGTCCATTGGTCTGTCTATCTGTCAGTCTCTTTAAATCCTGCCCACCCCAAAACCAGGGGGACTTCAAGTTACTGCAAAAGGACATCCACTGTTGTCCTTCAGACCGCTGACACCTGTTCATCCTCTGTGAAAAGAAAGAGACAGTGAAAGGTTATAATGAATGTGGACATGCCAAGTATAAACTATCTTTTTAAAGTTCAAGAAGTAATGAACTACTTCAATGAAAGCTGAAAACTAAAAAGGGCAGCTGCAGCAGTGTTCAGTTAAAATGAAAAGCTGCCTTCTTATAGGTCACAAACCATGAATCGCAGATACTTTTTACTGCCAAACATTTTCCCAGAGCATGCCATCATTTTTCCGCCTTCCATTCATGTCAGTATGATATGAAAATCAACTTGCAGCAACTTGAAACTTTACAGTGAAAAAGCACATTTTGTCAATTTGATTCTTTTTTAAGGGATGTTAATGACACATGGCTCATTTACTTTGGGTGACAGATGTTTTGTGGCTGCACTTTACTCAGTTTAATTACTGCACTATATGTTACTGTTACTATCATGTTGTCTATATCTCCATTTCTTGTATATTAGCAACAGGCTAACATACTAACAGAAAGTTGCATACTAACCTCTCTTCATCCTCCTCACTCTCTCTCTTGCTACTTACTTACAAATAAGAAAAACTAGTTTTGCTGTTCATGTTACGACAAAGTCAGTAACAAATAAAAGGCACCACTGAGTATTATTATATTCAATTGTCAGTAAATACAGGCATTCATATTAATTCACAAGTGAGTTTCACACTTCAGAGACGCACGTTTGCCAGGCAAAAAAAAAAAGATATCGGAGTGGAGAAAGGAGGCGTGTGTGAAGCGCAAGTGAGACACTCAGCTCACATGACCAGTGGACGGTGGCACACCGGACAGAATGGCAGCATGTCCGTATCTCGACACAGCTGCATTCAGTGGACGTTGGGGGTCCGAGTCGACTATGCAGCTGCAACGCTTTTAATGGAAGAAATAACCATATTCACTTTTGTCTTGCTTTGTCTTGTCTTGTCTTTTTACTATGTGACAAAGTGTTCCCTGTGATGGTTTACCCCTCTTAAGCAAATTTCAAGTATGTTTTTGATTTGATTTTCATCTTGTACTGAAATGAACAGAACACAATGGCTGCCTGGTAGAAAAACATTCTACAAACTCATGCTTTGGAAAATTGTTGGCAATATTATTTTTTTTTCTTTGCATGCTTATATCCAATTTCAGTAATTATACTGTATAATTTGAATGTGATATTTTTACTATGCAACATCTCCCAAAGGACAACAGATTGTCTTTGGCTAATTCTGGCACATTTATAGTAGTGACCAGTGGCTGTTCTAAAAACTAATTTTCAAACTTGAATATCAGACTTGATTAGAATTGAAAAACACTGGACAACTGTGTGTATAAAAAGTGCTGCTACAATAATACAGAATTCATCCAGAGTCACTGGAGGCAAGTCGGGTGCGTGCTGGTGCAGGAGAATGGAGGTGCATGTTTTCAGGCTTTGAGTTTGATTGCATGGGTGAGAGGATCCTAACAGCACTGTGCCTGCTGATGGATGCTGTTCAGCACAGTGTGTGAGAGAGAAGAGCAGAATGTGTGGTGGCAGAGAGTCCAACCAGTATGACTCATGCATGATGACATATTGTGGGTTAAAGGTGAGGGTCCCACTCCAGATCAACAATTCCCAGATCATAAATACTAAATGTCTGAATTTCAGTTTTTGATCATGAACACTGATAGAGAATTGTAATGTAGAGTGGGACCGATCCGACTGGTGCTGTGGGAAGGAATGGTCAGTCTCAGTCCAAGTGTGTGTTCCTGTTCACATGCAGGTTCATTGGAGTGGAGGGAGGGGGGGCAACCTGATAAATTAGTTTTTACCTGCCTTGGGGAGAGGGGCCCTGCCTGTTAACCCCCGTACACACACTCTCATGGTCTGGGAGTCTCAGGTGTACGCTGTGCCACTGGCTTTGGCTTCCTCAGAGCGATTAGTTTGGAAGACAAGGACTCACCCTCCTCTTCTTCCTCAGCCTCTTGCTCCTCGGCTGGAGAGCGTGTGCGGTGGAGTCCGCCTGCCCGCTGTTTGGCCCCCTGGTGGGCCTGGTGAGAATCAGGCGACTGGGTGACCATGCGTGAGCGCTGCAGAGCCGTGGTGTAGTCTGGTGGCCGGCGGCCCGTGTGGGTCACCGTGGACGTGGGAACAGCCGGGGCCGGGTGCTGCCCTTCAGCGAGGTCAGAGATGGTCAGGGCAGTGTAGCCCGGGGGAGTCGGGGGAGGCTCACGGTAACGGCTTTCTTTCCGTGCTGAAGGGACACAAAAGAAATGAAGATGCAGATGAAGATGATGAAGGCACTAGGAAAAACTTTGGGAATACTCTCCATTCGTTGTTTTTTAGAGGAGCATTTCCCTTTTTTAATAGTGATTGTAGAGAAATGACAGGAAATGAGGGGAGAGAGACGAGGGATTAGCCGCTCATCTCAGTTTAGCATAAAGACAAGTTGGGTTTTATGGGAGATTATGTGCCAAACTGTTTATTGGCAAAGCAAAGTGACTTTCTGTTGTTTTTACACTTTGGTTTTTGTACAGTTTTTGCTGCCGGTCTTCAGCCTGTCTTTCTCTTGTGAATTAAATAAGTATAAAAACTTGATCAATCAGCAATTACAGCAACAGGACTGTGAAGTGCAGTCACTCACAAATGAGGCCTTTACCCCCAGCAGTGATTGGTGATGGTGTGGGCCGGCTGAGCTGCTTGGCCTCCTCTGACCCGGTGGATGTGATGCTACTTGTTTCTGGGTCGGCGTTGACGTCCTTCCCTCCTCTCCTCTTAATGGTGCCGGTGTCTCCCTCAGAGTCCTCGCCCCAGTACGCAGCTGAGGATGAGGAGGAGCTGGCGGACGCCCAGCTCCCCCTGGCCTGGGCTGCCCACAGTCCAGCGGGCCCCCCTAATAAGGCCTCTGGTCCGCCAGGAGGGAGCCCTCCGATGCCACCTCCGCCCCCACCTCCGCCTCCACCAAAGGCCAGAGTCTCCCAGCTACGCCCCTGCTGCATGGTCTGGATGTTGTCATGGGAACCAGAGGAGCAGGAAGTCCAAGAGCCACGGCCGCTGTCTGCAGCATCGAGGGAAACACGATCACCCTGATCCTGGGTCAGCTCCTCTGAACTGGGTGAGGAGAGCACTGTAGGGCAGCCGGTGTAAATACCCCGACAGTCCTGCATCGATGAATATGACCTGTGATGTGACAAAAGTAAAGAAAAATGACTCAAGTTTGAAGGTTGGATAAATAAAACAAATATTAGAAACCAACTTCACCTCAAAGTAAACTAGTTAAGTTCTGAGTGTTCCTACCCGAGGCTGTACTGGTCGGGGTCGGTGGTGGCCCTTCGTTCCAGCCGCGGTCCCCCGATGTGTGATTCCCCGACTCCCCCAGAGTGACGGAGTCTCCTCTCCTCCTGGGCCATGTCAAAAGAGGAGTTACTGACGAGGCTGGAGCGGGAGGAGATCTCACTGTGACCAGAGTCTGAGTAGGCGTCGCCCATCCTGTTGTACCCTGGAGGAGAGAGGAAGAATAAAATACATGACAGTAAAAAAAATACATGAGAGAAAATAATTTAAATTCTGATTATTTAGATGTTCATCTATAGAGATAGAAAATTGTTTTTCAACTTAGCATGAGTACCTCACTCGAGTAGATTAAGATTAAATTCAAATCTTTTAAGCAGGGTTGGTACAGCTTTTTAAGAGTAAAATTCAAGCACTTTTCAAGATACCTTAATCAAAAATGTTCAGACTCTCGAAGCTTTTATCATCAAATGTAAATTGTTACTATAAATGCCAGGAGACAACAAACAAATATGATGACGGGATCGTTTCATTTTAAATATTAAAAGATTTTTGGTTAACATGAGTGATTGTGTAGATGATGAAACACCAGATTATGTTGAAAAACCTACAAACTTTCAAGACCTTGTACAAACCCTGTTCAATTTTTGTGACACTGCTACATAAAAGCTCGTCCCTAAAAAGAAAACGATGATAAAGCCTTAACATGGCCCCCTACATGCTGAGTGGGTCTCAGCCACGTTCCAACACAAAGCCCCAAAACATAAAAATAACTTATGATGGGTCAACGTTTTTCAACTCTCATCATAAATCATCTTTAATTCACATATCTTATCTCAGTCACTCTTTTTAAACGAGGCATCACACACAGACTGCGGGGATAATTGTAGAGTGCCATTTTCAAGTAAGCCAACCAGCTCTTTAGGGATGAGTGCATTAGATTCTGACTGAAACAGCAGTTTACTACGACATGCAGGGTTTCAACACAGCGCTGAAGAGTGTGGAAAAGTTTAGATAATAAGCGTGAGGGGACTGGGAACTGCACAACAAAGTGTGGGAAAGTATAGAGAAATCACTGGTGCTGACTGCTGACACCATGTAAATACATATTTTCTAGTTAAAGGCAACTGTCACTGTGGCATGTGCTGTAGCTCAGCTATAGTAGTGTAGTCACATTTCCCAGCCACTATCAGCATAAATCACCTCAATAACCTCTTCAATCCTGTCTATACTTTTGAAGAAAAGAGGGAATGTTTAAATTTAAGTTTTTAGGAAGCTTTAACTATAAACATGAGTCAGAGGAAGTGCCGACTGATCAGGATAAGCCACTACTCGGTGACATAATCACTAACCTTTTTTGATCAAATTAAGCCAATTTTACTGTTTCAGAGGACAATGTTAAAATTAGGGATTGTAATTATGGATTTAGGTTATTTGACTTCTGAACTGCAGGCCTTTCACACTTTAAAGTAATTCTAAGTTAATTCTAACTCAAGATGTTATGGAAATTTTTCAAGAGTTGTTTCTAGCAGTTCCAACAGCAGTGTGTTAGGAAAACACAGAAGAAGAGCTGTTTAAGTATAACCACTGACTGGCTGAACAACGAAAAAAAAAAGGATCACTGTATCGACCAAAAAATTCTATGAAAAATATATAAAAACACCAGTGATTTCTGGGAAATGCAGGGTAAAAGCATTACAGCAAGGACTGCTCAGTAACAAAGATGTTTCCAAAATCCTAAAACCAAGAATTATTAGCATTACAACTTAAAACACAGGATTTACGGCTTAGATTAGTTTTAAACTACATTTAGTAGTGCCATGGTTCTCAGGCCTAAGAATTCTGCTCACCACCAGATCAGTACCAGTTTACCTGTGGCTGCAGGGGTTTCAAAAGGGAACACATATTTCTGACTCTGTGGCCTGCTAGAGTCCCCAGCCCTGTGATCAAGGCAAACACGTGACAGAATAAATAACAACAACACTTTATAGACTGAAGCTGGGTGGGGAATTTGGTGGCCTTGGTGTGGCTTCAAGTTCTGGTTAAATATTGTCTTTTCGGTGACAAGGACCACTGGACAGGAATTTGCCAACTACTCTTAATTAGTGCAGGTTGTCATAAGACTTCAGAATTTCCTTTCACATTATAAATAATCTTTCACTTATTAATCTGCATGAATATCCAAAGTAATAAAAATTGGCATTGAAGTATGTAGGTCTGTAATAAGGTGGAAATAAAGTGAGTCTCATTTTGAAGGAAAAAGACAAGTATCCAGCAACATATCTGAAACACAATGCAATGCATGCAAGCAGCCACCAGGTGGCATTTGCAGCATGTGATGACAGAGGGAAGGAGCCTGGAGAGTGGTGTTGGAAGGAGGGAGGATTATTGGCTTACCCTTCTTGGGTGAGCTCTGGGGGGAGGTGGGAGGGGAGGAGAGCTGGGAGGAGGCGTTGGACACAGTGTCCTCTGGCTGCCTCCGGTGCCTTTCGTTCCCCTCCTCTGACAGAGACAGGATCTTCTTCAGAGACTGAGGGGAACTGGTGCCTGTGGACATTTGCAAGATGATGAGCGGAATTAGCATGAGGAACACTGCCATTCCCCGAGGGTGCTGGGATGCTAAACTGCATTGTCTGGGATTTTTTTTTTTGTATTTGCTTGTTGTCAGACAGCCTCTAGGTGGCAGCACTGTCACAAAGAAGCTGGGAAAGGTTGGCTCTGCTATTGTCTGCACATAACAGGATGAGGAAGGGAAAACAAAACAATGGTGGCATGTAGAAGGACAAGTGAACAGGTGATTTATAAAGGCTTATTTTCATCCATAACAACACTGTAATACAATACAATCCACAAATGAATAATATGTATATCTTCTTGTAGGGACAATTGTAACCACTATTATTAAGGTAACGTTAGCTTTGAGTCACAGAGACTTTAGCTTTAATGTGACGTGACATGTCCCTAACAATTAAAAAATAAAATAACAATAAAATATAAGTAGAGCAGTAGCTCTAGTAGACTGTACAGTTTAGTTGCTGATGAGGATTGTTGGACATATCCCACTACAAGAACCACTCATTTTGGCAAATCAGTTTAGGTTTATGACTTGATACACAGTATTTTCACATGGATTGTGCTTTACTAAATAGATTTATACACATTTCTCTCAATGACAAGAAAGTAGCTCTCGTTCTGAAATTACTTTTCAAATACAATAAAACTGATAAATATGAAAATGGTTTAGGGTACCTGAAAGTAGTGGCTGGAGGTATACATTCGAACTTACAAATCTCATTATTCCAAATTCATAAAGCTTGATCTTTATCTTACCAAAAGGCGGCAGATCCTTGACTGGCACTTTCTTTCTGGATGGGTAAAGGGCCACGGCGGGGACCTGGAGGGCCTGGTTTCCTTTGGCCAACTGGCCCCTTTGGGCGCTGGCAGCTCTGGACACGACTGGGGAGGTGTCTGGCCGCTTCCCACCTGCATTCTTGGGCACTGAGTAGGGGTGAGAAAGAGTGAGTGAATTTCCATTACCAAGTTTGAGTTAGAGTTTTAGATTACAGGGATCAAAACTGTGCGTTTGCGTTTCCTTCCGTCTATCAATTTATTAGCAGCAAGTGAAGTTGGCATTAACAATGGGAAACTGCACTAGTGGTTCATTCATTTCCATTCCCTGCCAATGAGTCCTTAAGCAAGACTGAGTGTCTTGTTACTCCTGTGGTCCCACCCTGTTTGTCTCTGCTATGAATCCTGGGATCATGCGTGTGTCTCAAGGGAAATATGCACTTAAACAAAATCAAGAATTTAGCGTTTCATTCTAAATATATTCTTGAAAGGATTGCTCTGCAGGGAGGTAAGAGTATGGGTTTATCTTATACACTGTATTCATATATCTGTTGTATTTCTAAGAAAGCGAAAACCTTCAATGTGTCTGTGTGTGTACTAAGTTGTGTCACAAACTCACATGTACTGATGGAGGGTTCACACTGCAGCGAGAGCGTCTGCAGACTCTCCTCGTTCGTTTCCAGGCTGAGGTTGGACAGGTACTGTTTGACCTTTCTGGCCATCTGGGCGTCCTCGTAAAGCTTTTTGGCGTTCAGGAAGGAGCTGCGCCGCACCCGCTTCTTGTGCCCGCCTGTCTGGGTGACGTCGAGCACTGCCGCATTGGCACTACTCTGGCTTAGGGACCTGGTCGCACACACAGTCACCCACACAGAAACATGCACATAAACACAGAGAGGAACGCAGATTTGCAGGCACGAACGCAGACAAAGACGCACAAAAACAAAGAATAGAGAAAGACTAATTAACATATTGCTTTAGTGTGTAAATGAGCCAATATTTAAGTATAATTGTACAGGTAACACTACTGGGCTACACAGGGAGCATGGTATTTAAACTTGGACATGCAGAGAGCAGCTTTAGGTATTTCTCTCAACTCCAAAACATTCCAGACATTCCAGACAGCAGGGGACGGGGGGCTGTAGTCAAACAACAGGGGAGTAGAAACGGGGAGTTCTGCACGGTCATAGTTTACATTTCTGTGGCTTGAGTCAGAGCTGGTAGTAGCAGTAGTAGTAAAAGCTTTACTTGCACGTGGTCTCAGTCAAATAGTACACAAAACAATAAGCTTAAGTGTTGATGTGATGAGAAGTCAGTGGAAAGATATTTATCAGCTTTCATTTCCACAAGGTGTTTCTAATGTGGATAATTAAAAAAAAAAAACTGTCTAAAAGACTATCAAAATATACAATTTCTGTTGTGTATATATGGATGTGCATTTCATTCAAAGAAAAAAAATCATCGTATCTTGTAATTACAACTTAGCACCTCATATTTCTGAGATTAAGATCTCATAATTACAAGAAAACTCTCACAATTATGAGCTACAGATCTTGTAATCCCAAGATGGTTTTCTCATAATTACAAGATGTTAAGTCATAATTACGAGATACAGAAGTCACAATTACCAGAAAACGTTTCCTTTTTTTCTTGAGTGAATGCAATGTGCTTCCATATGTTTCCCATTAAATGTCCCTGAAAATGCTGTATGCACAATGATGTCCCATTTGACCACAAGAATGTAAAGCATGATTTAAAAAAAAAAAACTTTCTATCCAGAATCTCTGGCTGTTTGGAGGTTTGCTATACAGATAAAACCTTAATAACAGGTAAAGTTCTGAAATGGAAGCTGCATGCATATTGTTAGGTAAAACAACATGTCAAAAAAGGTCACATTTGCTAATGTAAGGCTGGAATCCAACATCAGTAACATGAATTTGTTGTATGTTTAGGATATATGTATTAGTTTTTTAGATTTTCCGATCACCTGTTCCGAATTTATGTTGTTAGCAAAACAGCTATGTTTTCATGTAGAGTTTACAGAATGTAAAATAGTCCAGTGTAACCTAATGTTAGCACAAGTGACCTTTGTTTCATTCAATGCCCTTTGGTTGGGGTCAGGCAGTGTTAGTGGGAAGATTCAACTCAAACTGGTTAATGGAAACAAGGTTTCATAAAAGAAGAAAAGCAGCACGCAAATTGGCAGAAAAAAGGGCTGTGGTGCAGGGAGGGAAAAAGCTTGTAGGGTCAGCAAACTTACCCTAAACTTCTCCATTTCTTCTTCCTAGAGGGTGGGTGCCATGAACAGAGAAGCATGGAGGGCAAAGGGTGGACACGAGTAGAGAGAGAAAGAGACAAAGCTTAGGACAGGAAAGACCACCAAGATCACCAAAGAGAAGCAATTTCACCAAAGACCCACGTGAAGAGGAAATTAAATGGTAACACTGCTAGGAAGTGACATCATTAGACAAAGACACACTTTCACAGGAGCACTGTGCACATCTTATGCCAACAATGTGTATAGGGAAACAGTTGCCAGAGGAAACAGTTGCCAGAGGGAACAGCTGCTTGAAAGAAAAGCGTGATGCAGAAATCTTTACTGAATCTATGTGAACCGGCTAACCCCACAGAGCTTTGCTAGTCAGTGGAGTGCTGACTGGTCCTACAGAGACAGTGAAGGATCATCATTAATCTAAAATCTGGCTTCGTTTTTGAAAGGTGTCTTACCTGGTCCGGAACATGAGGGCCGGGTCCATGTTGACGGAGGCCATGCGACCTACATGGCGAATTTCTTTGGCAATCATCCTCAGCTTCTCAAAGTTCACCAGGCCATCCACTTTAGAATCATTGCCTGAGAAATAGGGGAAGAAATAAAGTGAATACCAATTACTCACTCATTAACATTACACAGCTGATAAAACTAATATCGATCAGGAGGATTAAAGGAATAAACGCTAAATACTACTACAAAGCCATAACTTCAAATGTGGTTCAAACTGAGTGAGGACCATAATCTGCCATTTTGTTTGTTATATCATAATAAATCACAAATTATTATGGCAAATGTGTCATTTCCAATGAAACTGCATGTAAAGTTTGAAGTACAAAAGCCAGTTAACTAGACAGCTAACATCAACACAAGAAAGCTATGCTAATGCTTAAGCTTGCCGGTAAAATCTACATTAACCTACTTTTTCCTACCCGTTTCCTGTAACTGAAAAATCAATTGTCATGGTCTGATATCTTAATATAGTGTACTTTGTTTTACAAAAGAAAAGCACTGGCTAAAATCAATCATTTTCAAGAAAAAAAGGAAACACCAGCTTAACTAATCTTACTAAAAAGGTAACTAGCCTAGCTTAACGTTAGCGGAGTAGCAGTATCTGCCATCACAGCCTCCAAGTAGTGGAATTCACATAATTGGTCAGCTGTATGTGGGTTTATTTAGACCTGAATGTCATGTCATTTACCTTCATGTAGGAAGGTGAGGTCCTTCTTGATGACGGGG
Organism: Macquaria australasica; assembly: GCA_005408345.1. Taxonomy (NCBI): domain Eukaryota; kingdom Metazoa; phylum Chordata; class Actinopteri; order Centrarchiformes; family Percichthyidae; genus Macquaria; species Macquaria australasica. Next base: position 294,729 of record SEMN01000369.1, on the reverse strand, counting down.
AACAGGGGGATGATTGGTGGCTGGAGATTTTGATTGTTGAGGACATTCCTGTATTTGGCCATATTTCTTGAGGGGTCAAAGAGGTCCTGCAGGTCCCCGAACAGCTTCTCGTACTTGCTAGGTAGCTTCTCCCATGTTCCCCTCAGTCTGGAGACTGGAGCCAGGTTCAGACCACTGTGGGGGGGGGGGCACGGAAAATGTGTGCTTGATCTGGCTTAGTTTATTCGTTTCTTTTATTAGTTTACTCATATAAACAGCCAACAATGATAAGATAAATCATTTCTGCAAAAGTGACAACACCTAAGGGACTTGGTCTCACCTCAAAACCAATATGTATAAAACAACAAATACCTGATTACACGTCATCTCACCTGATGATGGCGAACATGGAGTTGAAGTTCTTGCACTCGCGGCAGTGCAGGGCGATCTTGATGAAGTGCTTGACGGTCTTCATGCGTTTGAGCTGGTTGGGCTCCCGCGTCACCTCTGTGGCCACCCAGAAGGTCTCGTGGTTGATGGCCTCCTCGAAGCGCTTCAGGCTGGCTGAGCCGGTCTTGGAGCGCAGCTTGAACAGGTCATCGATGTATTCAGTGGGCTCGATGGCACAGAAAAGTTCAAAGGCCCGCATGGAGAGCTGAGTGGCAACCTCCACTGTGCTGAGCTGCAACAAAGAGATCTGGCCTTCTCGCAGGAGGTCCTGAGCGTCCTCATCTGAACATAATGTCTCTGTCTCCATGTTGCTCTTTAGGTAGTATCTGATGATAGAGGAGAATGCGTGTTTTTTTTTAATGATAATCAATTAATCAATTGAGTAAAAGTCAATTAACTGAAAGTTAACTATTCTGATAACAGACTAACCACTTAAAGGAAGCAACAATAGCAAACACTTGCTGGTTTCAGCTTTTCTAATGAGATGATTTACATATCTTCTCTATTTGATATCACTCTAAACTGAAAAAAGTTTGATATTTGAGTCTTGGCCCAACAAAATAAGCAATTTAAAGCCATCACCTTGTGTTCTTCAAAAATGTGAATGGCATTTCTGATATTTTTTGGACTAAATGATCAATTGAGGTTAATCGATAATGAGAACAATTGTTAATTGCAGCCCTAACTTATTTTTATTTGACCTTTATTTAATCAGGATGGTCTCTTGAGGTTAAAAATCCGTATAAGAGTCCTGGCCAAAATGGCAACACAATTATGTTACAACATGAACATGCATGTAAGGAAGGAGAATAAGGAAAGGAGGGAAAACAATAATCCTAGCGATTAAAGATATCATTACCTGCCGCTCAGTTGAATCCTGTCGGCTAGTTTAGACAGCTGGTCTGGTAACCGCCTCTGTTTGATGACGCCCTCCGGTGTGACGGACACTTCACACAGCGAATAAGCTTCGGCTGCTGCAGTCAGGGCAAACTCCCTGATAGCCTGGGCCACCACCTCCTTAGCTGTTGTATCCTTCCCGATCATGATGTATCGAGACTGCTGGTCTGCCTTGAAGACTCGTAATACCTGGTCCGACATATCTGGGGACAATATCAGAGCACAGTAAGGATAAATGCTTACTTTGCATTGTTTTTACTGTGAGGTATGAGCTGTTTGAATCTCAATATTCAACAAACGGCAATTATTTTTTGTTTGTTTATTCTGCAAGATTCATCAAGAGCCATTCTATCTTCCCAGCAAAAACCCCCACCGGCATCTTTGGGATGTCACCTGCAAACCTCATTTCCCATCATTCATTAGTTTGATCAGAAACACAACCTACACAAATCATATGACCCAAAAAAAAAACCACCCATGTGCCCACAGAAAATTTAAAAGGTCAGCAGTCAGTGCAATGCTGTTAGCTTTACTCAATTAGCGTTCACAAGCATGAATGCAGATTAACTGAGTTTATGTTGCATGTATAAACTACAGCACAGCAGCTGATTAATGTCTGTCTGGTGTAAGGCTGACAGAGGCTGACAGCACTGACAAAAACGTGACTGTGCAGGAGAAGCAGGATCATGGAGAGAGAAGATACTCACTCAGTATGACTGGGGCTGGAAGAACACAAACAACGTGATGGACAGGAGTTAATGAAGTATAGAAATATAGAGACCATATTTCTACCACTGGCTCTATACAGTTGGCAGAGTGACAAAATTCATAGCAGGGTTGGATGATGTGACTATATATACTATGAGATGAGAGAACTTTGTCAGCCGTCACAGATTTTGTCGTACTGTTTAAGTAGCTATCCCTTTAATATCTCTGGTTGTATTAGCCCATTGCGACCAGAGAGATGGACTTTGTAGAAATAAGGATTTATAGAATTGATGCATCAATGTGATAAGGTACATTGATCTATCAGGTGTTTAATTACCCTCCAAAAAACAGACATTTATACCTGATTTTATCTTCAAACAGCGTCTCAATTAAGTTCATTTTTGGAGCTTGTGATTACATGATCTTCATCAGCTTTTTTTGTTTTTTAAACTAAATCTTTACGCCAACGTGGACAAGAAGTCCTTGAAGTGCTCAGAAAAAAATGGAAATTTTAACAGCTACATTTCCATGACGACTGGGCAAACGCCATCTGCTGATGAAGTTCATGCAATATGAGCAAGCAGCTACTAGAACAGCTACTACGCAGAGGTGAGGTTGTTTTGTCGACTGAATTTCCAGAAAATGTACCATATCACAATCTATACCAGTATTATGATACAACATAGCATATACCACAAATTAAAATTCTATCCATAGTAGCCCCTTAATAGTATTCATATAATCATAATGTGGCACCCAAGGTCAAAAAGACCCACTTTTCATGGTTCTTCCATATTAAAATCTCAAACTAATGCAAATTAGCCATAACAAGCTTAATTTGAATAAAGGGCATAATTTGCCAATGGTGATGTCAAATGAAAATGAAAAAAAAGTGATTTGTTGCTACAGACATCCCAGTCTCACATTATATCCACACAGCAGTTTAATACACACCAGGCTGGTTGTTGAAGTCGAGGATGCGGTGGTGAGACTGCAAAAGGTCTGGGTTTGACGACGACAGGTTCCCACTAACGGGCAGAGGTGGTGGGATCTGTTTGGACTGCTTCATCCCCACAATGCTGTCGTCCTGCGATTGGCCCACGCAAACGTCACTATGGAAACAAGAGAGGGGTGAGATAGCAGTTCTGTCAACAAAAGGCAGGGGACGATATCTGTGTTGGCAGGAGTTGGAAGCTGTGGACACCTCTGGCTGTGCAATCCATTGACTGTATACTGAAAGAAATGTACCTACAATTTACCCCTAATATTGGGTGATTGGTGCTATGACAGGTTCACATTTGGGTCAGTGAACAGAAATATCAATTTTAGATCTGTACCTCGTGCTAGATCATTAGAATAACACACTGAATGAGAATCCCACTGCCCTCAGGAACTAGTTACAAAAACTCAGTATTGGCACAGCTGAACATTTTTACAAACTAACTTTCAATTCATAATTTATCCCTGTTCTCTCAGTATGATCACAGTAAATATTCTGAATAGTCAGTTGTGGGCTGCAATTAGCATCAGCACCTCCAATCTTTCTTGTAAAAAAAGGTTTTAACTAACGCAGCCTTTTATAGTGGAGGCACTATGCTTCGCTAGAAATAAAATATAAAATTAGGCTTACTAAGCTTCAAAACGAACAGTGCCACTACCACACACAGCAAACGCCACATATTTTATCAGGGAGGCAACTGTTTAAACCTTCATCTAGTAACTAACATTGACAACGAGATGAGATGCATCAAGATCTGTCTGATTCAGCTCAGCAGGTGATTGATTGATTGATCACATTGCACGTTCGCTTCGCATCAATCAGAGCAGCACGTCACAATGTCAGGAAAAAAAAACCTTCTGAGTTTTTGCAATTTGGGAAAAGTAGAGACAAACAGCCCAATCAGTCACAATCAGATGGGGATGTGCAAAACAAAAAAAAAGAAATCACAGCTTTCTCTCTGCTCACATCTGCTCCATCTAAACCTTCTTTGACTCTCCGACGCCACATTCTCTCTCTCATGCCTTTAGTATTCTTTTGATATAAAACAATCACAGACCTGCTAGTTTGGTGAATAAGCATGCTGTGTGCAGATTACAGACACCATCTAACATGATTGCACAGTATTAAAATTTTAAATCTCAAACATTTACCTCTCAATGCCATCTAGAACTGTCAACATGGAAAGCTATCTTGTGCAGCTTTTACAATTAGGTACAATTAATTTCTTGATAATAAAAGCTACTATCCACATGTTATTAGGTCTTATTACTTGTATGGTTTAGGGGGCAGGATGCTGGTGAGTGTCTTGTCGAAGATCTTCTTCAGCTTGTTGCGTCCTCCCACTGTGTTGGTCTTTGCTTTCTTGCTGACCTTCTCCAGGCCCATCACCTGCTCCACGTCCACTGCCAGGTCGGGGATGGAGTAGCGGCTGGCCTTCTTGATGTCTCCGATCTTTGGAAGGTGGGGTGCACCGTTCTTTCTGTCATGTTCCTCCTCACCATCCAAATCATGGTCGTGTTCTGGCCTGGTTAGCAGCTCTTTAAACACTGGAGAAAAGGAGGGAGGGGACAAAAATTTGGTAAGGGGGCCATATTCTTTGTATTAATGAAAATACTGTAAACATCATTCAAAGTGATGGCTGAATCTTCCAAGTCGGTCTGTCTTTTCTTTTTTTCTTCTTCTTTTTAAACACTTGTCTCTTTTTTAAATAAGATCCTGGCCCTCTCTTGGTTTAAGTGATTGATTTTGGCTATAATTGATTTCTTGCGACCCCTCCTCACCGGTTGCATGTATCTACCAGTTGTGACCAATTCAACCAAAGAGTGGTTTTCCTTGCAATTGCTATTTAAATTTTTTGAGTTCTGATGAAGTGAAATCGTCCATGAATTCACAAGAAAAGAGCAAAGCTTTGAGAAAAGTCAGGAAAGTAAATATAATTTTGAATAGCATCGATAGGTTTTTCTTGCTTTCCTCTCCTGTTAATCATCTCACGATTCCTCACCACCCACCCCTTTATCTTTGACCCCTTGTGGAGGTCCCGACCCCCAGATTGGGAACCACTGATTTAATGGGTATTAACCCTCACATTACAAGAACACATGGCAAAGGATAAAAAAGCACCACATCTCACAAAATGCTAACAAGCTTTGTCTCATAAATAAAATAAACTTTACCTAAAAGGTTTGTTTTCACAGTTATGGACAAGTGGGTGTTGTTCTTCAGAATCTCGTTGGCTTTGTTGAGCTGGACATTCTCAAAGTTCTGCCCATTGACCTCCAAGATCTGCAGAAAGAAGAAGGAAGAAATATATCAGGCACATTTTTATCAAACTGCACATAATATAGACCTCATATGTTACCAACAATAGAATTAAGCAATGTGGTTGAGTGGTTAAGTGGGCGAATATCACCAGGACTTTGCCTTCTGTGCCTTTCAAGAATATAACACTCACTTTTATATCTCTTTGTCTCAGTAAAGCAAAAATACTGAAGTGTGTGGGTACTCTCTAATACAAATAAACCAAATCTAAAGTTACGGCTGCCTGATCCTTTTCTTTTCTGCCCCAGTTGTCAAGGTGTCATCTCAAACTGAATACCACATTGGATCTGTGCAGAAAACTGTTGAACCTTGAACTAAACAAAATGTTACAGGTAATGATCTCTGAGCTACATATTTTATCCATTGAACAAAGAGGCAATAAACGTCAATCCCTTGGCATGTTATGCATCATGACATTTCCAGCACATGGTTTCAACATTAACAAGGGCCATGTCACCTTCAGATTGTTTTGTCTTTGTCTTAATAGCTTGACCTCTGTCTATGGGCCAGATATTTGCATTTTAACAAAATACGCTAACCAGCCCTTGCCGCTTCGTAAGTTCAGGTCATCCTCTGCTGCCGTGAGGCCAGTAAACACTGACTTACAGGACCAAATGTCTGTTTTGGGATCAGCAGCGATTAGTGAGATGTTGCTTGGAGTTTACTAATAAGGGACTACCGCTAATGGCCCGATGACAAAACAGATGGGACTAATAATAAAGCTCTGAAATGATAGGTCATGAGTGAACGATGATAGCAACTGAAGCTGTTAAAAAATAGAAGGTGTGAGCGGGTATGAGAGTGAATGCTTCCAAGGATGTCAGCTTCTCCGCTTCCTTTTGGGGAAACAGCTGCAGGGGATGTTTGGAGTCAAGAGGGCTTAACTCGCATCCAGACACTCTCAAGATGGTTTCAAGGATTAAGGGACTTTGCTTAAAGCCCTGAGGACTGCCGAGTGTGAAAATGGTTGCTAAGTCAAATTGCGGGGAGAAAGCCAACACAGGATGCCCGCAGATACTGGCAAGTTCAATTTGAGACTTTTTAAAAAACCCTTTTAATGCTAGTTAGAGCAAAACGTAAAACCAATTTCACAACAAAAATGAACTTCAACATGAGAAAAAAGATCAATTCAGGTGCTGGTCTGTGTGACAGGAGTGAGTTCTCCTCATAATTGTAGCCTACAGACAAAAGAAAGGCTATGTGCAGCTGCATTTACAGTTTTCCTCCGTCCAGTTCAAGATGAAACCCCAAGATTTTACCAAACTGCAGACATTTTCTTACAGCAGAATCAATGTGTGCTGTTTGACAAATAAAATGGCTCTATATGTACAAATTAGATGGTGTGACGAAGAGAATGTTATGCATGGTGCAAGTGTCCTTGAGTGAGACAGCAAACATATCATGCAATGATAGTAAAAGTGGCAAAGACACAGATATCTTACCTGATCTCCACGCTTAAGGCCGACTTCTGCTGCCTTGCTCCCAGGCTCCACAGCATCAATGAAGATGCGGAAACCTTTCTCCTGACCTCCGAGAAGGCTGAAGGCCAGAGGAGAGTCCCTGGACGGCTTGGTCAGTGTCACCAGCCGCGGCTTGGCTTTAGCAGCACACGCTATATTTAACAGTCTGAGGTGCCCACACATTTTCTGGAAAAAATTACAACACAGATGTGAGGAAAGTGCAATAAATGGCATGCACAAAATACTTTTTTGCAAGTGGGTAATCCCTGTGTAGTCGTTATACTCACTTCTTTCTCCAGATTGTTTTCAAACTCTTCCAGAAAGTGAGTCATGGCAGGATCGCCCTCAAAGTCATTGAAGTGATTGTTTACCCACAGCAAGACTACCCGTGTAACCTGGAGCAATCACATGAACAGCACAGGTCAACATACAGTTTACTGGTTGACTAGTAGTCTATGTATTATGTAGTTAACATCCTGCCCTAAAAATGTCTACGGGCTGATGGGAAATCTCTTTATAAGTATGTTTGAGTGTCTACATTTTCAAGGGTAAAGTAAAGTACATGTTTTTAGGCTATGCAAGCATCATATTTCATTATTCAATTGTGTGTAACTGCAGTATAAACTCAATTTTCTTTAGATTAGACATTCTGTGTCTGATTGATATTTGAATTATTTCAACAGTTCGTGCACGTATACAGTGGTCCTACGCCCGTACCTTGTCCCTGAGACTGGGGTCGTGGAACCACTCCAGAAGCTTCTTGCCCACGACCATGGGGCTGGAGAGGAAGGTCCTGTAGGTCAACAGGAAGTCCTCAATGTAGGTAGGGTCCACCACTGAGTGTTCCTCCACCAGGTGCATGGTGAGACGCTCTGATGTGCCCTGAAGTTTAAAATGATGGTGTTATTGGTTTAGAATAACCTTTCATGCAACGTGATTGGCTTGCAAAAATCTGTTCAAATATCTAGAGGTAAGGACAATGTAAATTGACTGAATGTTAATTTGTCACCTTGATGACGATGTGTCCTTTCCTGGTGCCGGTGCGGTCCAGTTCGCGGTGTTCCTTCACCATAACAATCTCCCCTTCCTCCTCGACCTTCTGCATGTTCTTCTCTACCTGGTTGAGGATGCAGCAGTAGTCCTGCTGGGCTATACACACAAACTGGACAAGACAGGGTGAAACAAGAGTTAGAGACAGATTTCATCTATTTTGACACAAACTTAGAAAATATATTTATCCTACATGCTTGCCAGTATTGTAGTTATGTATATTTTTAAACATGTACAAACATAAATGAATGGCAGATTGAAAGTTAAATAAATACAACGGGTAACAGCTGACTAAAAATATATTCTGCATAGCAACTGAACTACTATCCCCATTGATAAATTATGAAAAAAGGGCTTTCACTAAAAGAAAGATTTTCTCATCCCAGCCACTGAGCCTGATGAGCTCAGCTCCTGAAGATTAAAGGACTTACAGTGTCAAGTGTCAAACAATGTGGTTGTTTCTCACATTTATGTGGATGCTATTGCCCAAAGCAACGTTCAGTGTCATGAGTGCAAAAACTTTCTGAATGGAGTGGGTCACAGTGGGATTTAATATCATATGAGGGTTTTTGTGCCATGTTTTTCACACTGAGATGCAGATAGAATAGATTTGCTAACCCTAACCCTTTGATACTATGCAGGAACATCTACAAGAGCCAAGATCCTACCTGGCAGTCGTCCACCTTGGTCTTCATCACGCCCTTCATGTATTCCTTCTCCATGGTTGGTGACACCCCAAAACTGTTCCCCATACACAGGATCTCTGTCCGGCTGTCGGGGTACGTCACCTCCACCGAACCGTTCAGGATCACCGACCACGAGTCCAGCTGGAGCCGAAACACATGATGATAGTAGATAGTAGAAAAGAGAACACAAAAAGGAAACAAATAAAACATTAGAAAAAGAGAAAGAAAAAAGAAATACTACAACAATATAACAAACTTTCAGATCAGATTAAGTTCAGTCTAGTGATATTCCCAACAGCTGGTGTCCCTTAATGACTCAAAGATATTTATCAAAAAGAACCATATGCAGTAACTACAAGGGGACTGCTGCACTAACAGATGGCTATTTACTTTCCTCAGAGGGTATACAGCAAAGCACAGGATTATTAGAGCTAACTACTGGAGAATATGAAGTTGCAATACACTCAAATTATTGTTACAAGTAATACAGGCTTGATTGAAATGAAGAATTCCTGAAAAGCTGACATTTTTGAGATTCACATCTTTTACCCCGACAGCAACAATATGCTCAATGAACCATGAATTCTCTATGAGTGGGCATTTACTAAAGTGACTGGGCCTTCAAGGCAATGTCTGCCTTTATTGTTTGGAAGCATCATAGCAAACACCAACCAAATTGTCTTCATTGAAACTCATGTCATGTCTTGACTAGAGAGAGAGAGAATAAGTGATGCCTGCTTTAGTTGCCTAGGGTATCCTAGAAAGGCTCTGCGATAAGCGTTTTCCACCATTCAGGTTTAATAGAGCAGAAAAAAACATCAAATGGAAGAAGAAAGATTCATTGGTGTGAAGGGGTGAAAGTAAGGTTCAGTTCCCTGAGAGAGACACACATATATAAATACAATTAAAGGCAAGGCAAAGTCACAAGACAGGGATGATGTGCATGAATATGCACTAACACACACCTCCTCTCCATCATTGAGAACGATGGTGCCGGCCCGTTCGACCACAGCGAAAACCATGACGGCGCAGAGTTCCCTCCTCACAGACATGGTCATGTTGGCGAATGCTGGCAGTTGATGCATGAACTCCAGTAATTGCTCTGTGAGAGGGACAGAGGAGAGAGACAGCGGAGGAAGTGGAGGAGGTTGAGAAAAAAAAAGAGCAAACAGAGTCTTGACACCCAGAGGAAAGAAAGAGGACAGGCAGCGCTCTTGGCAAAGCCTGCATTGCCCTCACTTCCAGCCAAGAAGGCACGAGCTGTAGGCTGAGCATCAAAATAGATGATCACCACAGTGAAGAGCCAACAGAGGAATCATTATCTGGAGAACAAAAAGCCAAATATCAATTCCATTGATATAAGCTTTCAAGGCGAGCCAAGAATAATTGCTGACACTTCAACTCAGCGACCTCAGTGTGAGTTAAAGAAGTTCATTGAGGACACTGAAACTGAAATCACATTTAGTGCTCCGTCAACCATGATCAAGTTTAAAGGGTCAGTTCACCAAAATTAACAACAAACATATTTTCTGACTTATCTCTAGAGTTATCCAACCATGCAGATAGTTGAATTTACTTCGTATAGGCATGGAATTTAATTTGTATAGGTTGAAGCATTGATAAATTACCTTTGGGGCTGCAACTAATGATTATTTTCATAGTCGATTAATATGCCTATTATTTCCTTGTTTAATCATTGTGTCTATAAAATCAGAAAATAGTAAAAAAAATAAATAAAAAACCAAATTACTTGTTTTATTCGACCAACAGTTCAAAGAAAAGCAACAAATCCTCATATTTGAAAAGCTGGAACTATCATTATTGCAGACTAACACAAAAAATTGATTATTAAAACACTGGTAGTTGCGATTAATTTTCTGTCGATTGACTAATCGATTAATCAACCATCCATTGCAGCTCCAATGACATTCGAAAAACTCAAGAGCAAGCTGCCTTCTTAGAAACAATTTCCCTGTTACTCTGGATAGTCGACAGGCTTCACTGTGAGCAGTAGAAAGTAGTTCTAGTGAAAACTGTCACAGTGAGGTCTGTGGACCATGATTTTTGAAAGACAAGTTGCTGGTCTTTTTTTCAAATGTTATTTTTCATTGTTTTAAGCAGCATATATGAAATTCTTTTCCCCTCCTTTGTACTGGGGTGGTGTCTGAGATTTCAGAGCAGGATATTTTAAAACCTGGGCACATCAAACCAAAGCTACTGTCATGTGCATGGCTAGAGGTAAGTAAGGAAATATGTTATTTTGTTATTTGGGTGAATTGCTTTTAGAATAGGTGAATTTGAGTGGGTGTGTCGCCAAGATAAAATGCTATGTATAATCCAGGGTCCAACACACTCTGCAGCACCCTACACTGAGGTCCTCTCTCCCCAAATACCAACCAGCTCTCCCCTCCTGGTCGGCCAGCAGCAGTCTGGCGTTCTGGCTGACCTGTGCTTGGCATGACAACAGCGTCGTGTGTGAAGCTGCGGAAGCACTGAAAGTTTAATGTGCTGGGAGAGGTGAGGCGAGAGGATGTGCCGGAGTGACCTAGAAAAGCCTGCCGGCAGAGGGAGGGGTGTACCGCAGGGGGATCAGCAAAGAGGGGGGGAGGGGGAGAATGGTCGGCACTCACTCTCTACATCAGGGGCATCATCCTCCCCCAGTCCACATCTGTAGCTAAGCTCTGAGAGTGTGTACTTGTTTTTTTTGTTTTTTTTTAAAACATGCCTATCATTATCATTGGAATTGAGTCATAGCTTTAAGCGATATGATACCACAAGCCTAATGTGGCGATGAGAATTACTTGAAAGACTATATTGTAAATGACAGCAGGAAAGCAAAAAAGGCTTCAGACAAATGAAATTTATTGTGACTGATTTAAATAAGAAAGGAGGGCGTGGCTTTTATAGAGCACTAAATTATTCTAAAATTGGGACAAAAAGTACTCTCTCAGCCGGGAACAACACTGCTTGTGTTTTTCACTGATATCTTTGAGAACACACCCTTCTCTAAAAGAAGTCTTGCAAAGGTGGCACTCAATGCACAAAAATAGAATGGATATTGGAAAGTTAACACTGCATGGCAAAATATCTCTATTTACAATAGTGCTATTCATAAGCTGCACTGAAACACAAACACATTCACAGCTTGTTTTATAACTTACAGTGTAAACAAAAAAAAAAAAAAAATAACACAATAAAACCCCCGACTGGTGCTCACCTATGTCATCGTCGGTTCTGTCCATGGGGTCCTTCTCCAGGCAGTCCCGCACGATGTCCCGGCTCATGAGGGGGTCCGACGCTCGCTCGATGTCCTCTTCATCGTCGTCCTCCTCGGAGTCGACGGCGGTCTCTGGCAAGCCACTCAGGTCCATGTCACCTGGTTCGTTTTCTGTGGCCTACAAAGAGCAAACAGATGAGAAATGAGTCAGTTATCTACAATTAAAGCTAAACAAGGTGAGGGATTTGGTGTCTCCACCCAACATCAGTAATTGGCGAACTACAGCTGGCTATTCATAACCAAAAAGTCAAAGTTCAGATGCACCAGTGTGTTCATCTATAGCCACGTCTTTGAGTGAGACAATGAACCGCCTACCTGTATGCTCATCAAAAACAATGCTTTAGATGCCTGAAAAACATATAAAATGTTGGTAGCTGCTGACCAAGCCAGTGACCAAACTCATGTTAAACTGTCAAAACTCAGAGTAAACTCATTTGTAAACAGCCAGTGTAAAATATTATCCTTCATAATAAGGATACAGAGGTGGAGGTTGCACACAGCACATACACACTGCTGAAATCATTTTACAGTACAAAAATGAGCGGCGACACAGTGCATTTCCAACCAAAAGCAAAATTTAAAAAAACAGCCTTTGTAAAACCCTTGTGCTTTTTACCCATTTCATAAAATAGATTAGAGCTATTCAGTACAGTATAAGAAAGACAGGCGTCAACACTGCATACCAAACAGTCTGGTATGCATAGTAACAAGCTAATTAACTCCCAACTTTCCTCTCCTCTCCCCCTCAGCAAACTCCACCTCCTGCCTCGCAGCCGGATCCTGTTCTTTGAAAGCACAAGATGAAATATGTGTGGAGCTGGTGAAAATGAACTGAGATGAGGAGCAAAAGTAATGCAATTACTTGTGCAGGAGTGATACTAATGGAGTTCCTGTGCCATCATGAAGGAAAATATTTCTATAAATGACATATTGCCTGATTCATGCTCACACAACATGAAACGTTCTCATGGAACAAACCAAAGCAGTTGGGAAAAAGGACTACAAAGCATCAGTCCTGTTACACCACCACAGTGCAAAAACAAACCCTCTTACCTCAATATGGTGCCCAACCTCAAGCTTTTTAATAGAAAGAGAAGAAAAGGTTGCCTTTGCAAACTGTTCGCAAAATCCCAAAGCCAGACGCATCTTCACCTCCCAGACTGTCAGTCTGCTTTTAAATTTTCAAGGCTCAGAGTCCCAGTCTCTCACACAAACCTCATGTCATTTCTCCTCAAACGCCATGTGCAAAAGCCTTATTAATGATTCAGGCCAGTGTCTGAGTGGCCATTTGGGCGTCACCAGCGCACACACCCTGGTGGGCGGGGCAGATGATTTGGGTGTATGTGTGAGACCCTTTGACAGTGGAGAGTCACAGATTAAGTAAGGAGCAGTATACAATACAATAGTAGGACATCTGATCTCAAAACAAAATAAATCAATAACAAGAGTAGATGCATTCAAAGAAATCTAGTATCAAAATGGCTGTGAAAAATACTGACTTTCCAGAACTGAAAATGGAAGTCTGAATAGCATTCCCTAGGCAATCTTTGTCCTAAAACCACAGACGATTGCATATTCATTGCCTATTTTCTACAGATGGACAGAAGACACACTAGACAGGTTCACCACACTTGTTATCTGCAGCAAATATATTAGGAAAAAAAACAGAAATCCGCAAAAGAGAAGTGAGGATGCATATTTCTTCATAGACGCCACAGTGACTTCATTTTCACAGGGTGCACTTAACACACCACATGGAGGTAACTTGTTAAAATCTGAGAGCCAGCACACTGTATTTAAATACAGGTTGCCTGTGTGCCTTTGTATTCGTGCACAGGCTCGTTTTCGTGTCATCTATGCATCAAAAACCCATAAATGTGCAGTAAGCATTAAGAGTCAGTGGACAAGTCAGGCGTTAATATTTCATCAGGGCTATTCTTGGATCAATGCTTTCAAAGTCCTTCTGAAGGACCAATTTCATGATTTATTCAGACACAAAACAGTGCGCCATGTTGCCGGTGACGTGAGGGTGATGCGGGACTCTTCAACTGTAGATGCCAAAGGAGGCAGTGGAGATGAGAGCAGCAGGTTGGCAAAGTGGTACACCTATCTGATCAGCAGCTCTTCATAACAGCATCAGTTAAATGTTGAAAATGTAATGCAGACTAAAGTCATATTTCTTTGTACCATCAACTTCCTGTGGTCTCAAGTGTAAAGAACCACGCCTCCCCCGATCCCTTTATTCAAAAACACCCCAAGTGAAGACCACAAACATCGCTACTGATCTACTACCCCACATTACTCATTCTGAAACCTGCAGGGTGCAACTTTAGCTAACAATAAAAAAGTAATGTTGCATAAAACAAACAGTTTGAGGAGTCATGCCGGGTACCCTGGGATAGTAAGCCATGAATTTTAAGCATTTTCTCCAGTTGTAATGCTTGTACATTTTAATTTTGTGTGCTGAGTGTGAGTGGTCTAAAGGTTAGGGAAGGGGGCTTGTGATCAGAAGCATTTCAATCCTGCAGACTGGCTGGTACAAGTAAAAGACAACTTATCTCCTTTATTTAACAACTACCACTTAATCCTCATTACAGGGGGGTGCAGTAGTCACCGCTAGAAGTCTTAAGATAAATCTGAGAGGAGATGATTGAGAGGAGAGGGAAATAGAAATATTTCTGCAAAATAAATATTTTCAGATGTTCGTGTGAATTACTGTATCACTTTACTTCTCTAAAACTATGAGAAACATACATTTTTCATTTAAACTAATCACAATCCAAAGACATGAATGCAACCAGCGACAACAGGTCGCAAGTAGAAAGTAACTGCATGGTTTTAATTGATCAGAAGACAAAACGGTTGGGAACCACCGGAGATTGAAATGAAAGAAGGCTGCAACTATGGATTACTTTCATTATCGATTAACCTGCTGATTATTTTCTCAATTAATCCACAAACCACAATTTCTCACAGACAAAAGTGGCATCTTAAAATTGCTTGTCTCATCCAACTAACAGTCCCAAAACCCAAAAATATTCAGTTCATTATCATAAAAAACAACAAATCCTCAAATTTGGGACACTCAAACCAGCAAATGTTTGGCATGTTTGCTTCGAAAATGACTCAAACGATTAATCAATTATCAACTAATTATTTCAGCTCTAAATTGGACGGTATTTATGTTGGACTGTGGAGAAAAGTGCACTGAAGAAACAGCTTGCATACTTAAAAAATCTTCCTATAGGTATAGGTAACATATGTAGCACAAGCACACCTATAAGTAGATCACCAGTCAGCTGAGCAGACAAGTTTGATCACGTGACATGAGAGAAAAATAAAGACATTGAGGTTGAGACAAAACAAGTTAAGGCAAGGTGTCGGGGTAGAAATAGCACTCAAGAGACAGAGCAGCTGCTGCTACAGGTAGATTAAAAGCTGTTAGAGGAGGGATCCAGCAAAGGAGGACAGAGAGACTGAAGAAAAAAGAGAACACAGGACAGTGTGTTTCAGACAGAGAGAGAGAGAGAAATCAAGACACAGAGACACAGAGCTGCTAGCAGATGGCTCTAAGACCAGGATCACAGACTGGGGACAGTAGAGCCTGTTCAACCTGCCCCAGCCAGCCACAGCATGGCCAAACATACAAAACACACACACACATCTCTACGATAACACGCAATTATAAAGCTGTATTCAAACAGTTTCATCTAATGCCCCAGCACACACAAACACAAGCCAAGAAGAGGTCCGTACAAAACAAAGTGATTCTGGCTGATGCCCCTGAGCACAGTCACCAGCACAAATATACATACACAAACAGGCACACAGCAGGTGACAGTATTAGGAGCAAATAGGGTGGGTGCTCTGTGTTAAGAGGATTAGTTGCAGGGTTTGGGGCACGTCCACAGTCACGAGATTTTGTGTGCGTGTGTGTGTGTAAAGTTGCTGGGAAAATGTTTTAATTTTCCTTTTTTCTTTATTCTTTCTTTCTTTAGTCAGTGTTACTTATTTATTACCTTAGTCACACTAACCGCAAAAACATATTTTGTAAAGTCCACTGTTTCTTTATGTAATATTTTAGCATAAAAATTGCTCATAAAGCTCCATATCACGAGATTGTACGTCACCGCTCCCTGGGAGTTCTGTACTTCTGCTTTGAGGTGATGAGAGGCAGAGCTGGAGTCAGGATGTAGGCTGGACCACCTGCTTGCAGCCACCAGCCTGTCTGCTCACCTCCCGCTGAGCAATGAGTGTCCTATTAGTGGTGTATAGCCTATTTGCCTGCCAAGCTTTTACATTCTTTCCCAAATTTCCTTGTCCTACTTAATGAGACTAACCTGCGGTCCCTGAGGTATATTTGTCATTTCACCAAGGAGAGTTTTACCAACTTGGAATAATATGAGCTGGGCTTCAGTTCAGCCCTCTTACTTAATTTATCCACACGGAATTATCATCAGATTGGGTTAGAGACACTAATAGTTTATTTTATATTATACACTTGTTAACATGTCATGTTAGTTAAAACACTCACTATTTCCCATTTGGTTACAACCCTACCTCTGATTTTTCTAGTAGCTCAAAAGGCAAAACACTAACTACTCACTCCTACACACACAAAAAAACAACTCTTCTGTAGACCCCTTAAAGGAAAAGTTTGACATTTTAGGAAATATTTTTGCTTTGTTGCTGAGAGTTAGATGAGAAGATTGATACCACTCTCAAAATATGAAGCAAGAGCGAGCTACAGCAAGCAGATGGTTAGCTTAGCTTAACGTTAGCACAAGTACTGGAAACGGCTCTGTTCAAAAGGTAACAAAATCTCCTACCAGCACGTCTAAAGCTAACTAACAAACATGTTATATCTTTTTACCGTACAGACATGAGAGTGGTATCGATCTTCTCAACTCTCAGTAAGAAAGTGAATAAGCATATTTCCCAAAATGTCTAACCTTTCCTTTACATTTTTTCATGTTTAAAAGGTAAAAATAAATAAAATTGGCTAATGAAAGATGACCCTAGCTAGACTGGGGGTGGTTTAATCTCACATGACCAACTTCATGACTTCAGTGCTCATCTAGTTAACAAACTACCACACCTACTGAACTATCCAGGGGAGTCCAAGCTGGAGATCCAGCGCCAATGGGGGGCGTCCTTACCTGGTAAATGTCTGACAGGCTGCTGCTTCCAGAGTCGCTGGTGATACTACATCCTGAGTGGCTGGAGGAGACGTGGGTCACCTGTGGGTGCAAGCCGTCGGCCAGGTGAAGTCTGCTGAAGTCTGCGGGGAGCTGCACATACACACACACAACATACACACAGATGGTCAGTATCAGCCACCACCACTGGTCACTCACGCTAACACTCATGCTGACTGCCAGCCATGTGGAAACACACTTAGCGGCATGTTGTCCGTCAGTTTGTCTGAAAATATAGTGTAAAGAAAACGTCTTCTCTACTTTGATATTTATGTATTTCTTTTTTTCCTTGTTTTTGTTTCCTATTTTATAAATAATATAAATCAAAACTTTTGATGAACTGAACAGTGGCTGTTTTAAGAAAAGATTGTATTTTTTGCATGTGATTGTATACACGAACTACAAAAAATATTGCCCCCTTAATTTTAATTAGAAAGTAGCCTAAAAACAAGTTCAATTCTATTCATGCATACTATGGATTATTTTTGTCTTTATCCACAGCTGTGATAATACAATGTTAAGAGAACTAAAAATATTAATTAGTCCCACTGCAAGAGCTCAACTTTACGCATAATTTCTTATCAAAGCAAGGAAAAGGCAGAGAAAATGAGATGTTAATTAAATCATTCGACTTCCATAGAATCTGTAAAAAAAACATTTATGAAGTTTAACACAACATAGGACTGAATAAAAAAAGTCTCCTTGGCTTCACCCTCCCTCTATGTGTCAGTTAAAGAGCACACTACACACGTCTGTTTATCAAAAAGTCTGGGGACGAGTCTAACAAGTATCACAAACCTCAGAGTCTCGTTGTCTATGTGACAAAGAAACAGTTCAACTGACATATTGAAAAGTGCTAATCTTTGGTGACATTTATTTACACTTACACAGCTCCTGACATCAGCTGTTAGCCGTTACCTGCGCTGCAACTTCTTTTTTATGAAGTGAGCAAACCAACAAGAAGCGCTGCATACATCAAGGAAATACCCTAATTAAAGCACGCAACTCGCATAACCTAAATGAACACCAGGCAGTAATGGGGGAAACCCCTCTGAGTAATTCATACTGTATAAAGTACTAGAAAGCCCCGCTGTAATTAGCCATATTGTAAATGAGCCAACCTACTTCTCTATGGAGATGACCCCGAAATGTAAAATCAGAAACCCCTTGCTGACGTTTTAAAAGGCAGATGAATAAAACAAAAACAAGTATAGCAGTTAGCACAGCAACAGATTTTGTGGTTTATTAACATGCTGTACCTGATCTATATGTATAGTATAAGAGCATATTAACATTCTGGGATTTTGGACTGTTAATTGGACAAAACAAGGCCTATGAAGACGACACCTTGGGCTCTGGGAAATTACACACAGCATTTTTCACTATTTTCTGAGCTTTTATAGACAAATCGATGAATCAATTAACTGAGAAAATAATGGGCACTTTATTGAGAATTCAAGTAATTGTTAGTTGCAGCCTGTCAACACTTTGGCTTTAAACTGACATATCTACAGTTAGAAAACTGTGATACTTCAATGAAAATATACCTGTAATGACAGTAAATCTTAGTAATTAGCTATCTCAAGCCCCTTACTTAAGACATACTAACATGTGGTTAATTCATCATCTGTAAATGTCAAGCAAATATTATGGTTTACATATTATTTCTACTGACGTTTTATATACATTATTTTAAATGTGCACAATATATAGTGTTTCTGAATGAAACCCATCATATTTGAAAAGAATGCCAGCGGAGTGAATTATGAATTTAATCAAACTGCGTAAACTGGTTCACGGGGTCTATAGACGTGAATATTTTATGGCTAGATGTTTTATTTACCAATATATATTTAATACTCAGCAGGGAGACCGGTCTGAGCCGCTTCCAACTCCATGTCTGGCGGTGGCAGATCATCAATATTACATTTTTACACCGAAAAGTCAAATGTGGCTGATTTAACTAGGTTGCTTCATTCATCATAAGATACCAGAGCTAAATCCAAACATCTAGAGAGTGAGTTTACAAGGTTTCTTTTTACATGCTCTATGATTTCAGATGTGGATGGTAAACAAAATTTTGAATTTTGTTCATGTATGGTGATTGTAAATGTTTCTTCTGGACAGTAAGAACCTTTAGCCCAGTTTGAGAAGTGCCAGTAAATAAAGGCCAGACTTTCATAGAAAAAAAACAAACTTTGCTCCAATAAATCCTGATGTAGGTGTGACATTGGACATGTTTTGCAGTCACTAGCAAGGCTTTTAGCTCTTTTCATCTGAGCTGTAAAAGGTAAAATGCTCTTTGAAGTACAGTAGTCTGAGTGTCAGTGTCATCTGCCTCAAACTGCAATTTGGGCTGTAAATAACTACACTGCCTCAGATAGTTTTTGGAAATCAGCCTCAACAGCGGCAACACTATGAAGTCTCACTTGGATGACAAATGGAATAGATTGGATAGAAATACATGTTGGGAGGCTCATTTGCAAGTAAATGGGTTTTAGCCGTCATCTGCTCTCGAACGTACTCTAAGAAAATGCCTGTCGTCGCGGCTTCTGAAGCACTCATCTGCATTACGACTTAATTAAAGAGTATTGGAAATGGGAGGAAAAGTGTTTTGCTGCCAGAATTATCACTGTGGAATATTGGAAACCAGTTTTGATTAAAATACTTCTCAATATTCATGATCTGCTCTTTGAGACAGAGCCACAGTAAAAGTGAAGAGCTTTTAAGGTGTTGTGGCACTGAATTGATTTGGCAGAAGGTGTGGCAAGATATTTGGAGACCTTTCTGAGCTGTTTGTGAGGGGAAAATTAGAAAATAAGATATATCTAGTCACAAAGCGCCTTCATGTGTCAGTGACAAGAGACTGAGAGCCAGACAGTCCAGCTCCTGCGGCACTGAGGTGTGATGTGACTACACTGTGTCAAAGATTGCCATCACGTTTAATTATCTGGCTGGCTGCACTAACTAAAATGGTCGACCGGAGGGCCCAGTCAGTCACTAACCCCCCTCGGGTTGCTATTTCCCATCCTTTTGCGTCTGGTCGACTTCACTCTGAACGCCTCCAGCTGACTTCCACGTTATTATTACCGGCTGGACATTATTGTGTTAGTGTGACAAATCTCTTTGTCGGTTTGTAACTGCCGTGATAAAGCCTCATCACATTTCCTTCCGATGACTTTTGGGACCAAAAGAGATTATGGTGCAGTATATCACTCTCATGTAATACAAACCTCAGAAGTGGAGTTTTGTTGGTGCTACGACTATGACCATTTATATTTATTACTGGACATCTGTAGTAAGAGTGTTGAGGCTTGGAGGCTTAAATCCAACTTCAAATTTATTGTTATGCCAAAGGAAATTTGGTTTCCAGCCAGAAATTGAACACATAGATCATAGAAGTGTACCAATGGCAATGAACAACAACAATCTATAGTCAAAATATAAAGTAATATTAAATCTAAAGCATACTAATATTAAAGGAAAACAATTAACTGATCCTACAAACAAGTATTGTGTGTGTAACCAAAGCCTGAATTAGCCTGAGCAACATTGTTGCACTGGGTGACATGTTCCTCCAATATGGCACTGCAGTTTATTTTGAGTCGTTCCTCAATAGTGCACCAAATGTGCATTAATCTGTGCCTAAAAATAGTCCTCAAACAAATGCACCATTTACTTTTGATTGAGTAGCATTTGCTAAAAACTACACTGCCCAGCTGTTTTAGGAAATTATTTTGCCTCGTTTAAAATGAAAATATGTATTTGTGACCCGATTATAAATATTTGTTTTTTGATCTTTTCATTGGTTTGTTGACAATAACAAAAATATAGAATATCAACAGCCTTATCCTTTAAGAATATAAAATATAGCCTACTTTAAAAAAAATAAAAAAATACTATGGATAAAAACACTACTGCTATATAGGAATCAAAGCACACCGCGACAAGTAAATGCCTAAATTGTTCTTAACATTTTGGTTGCACATTCAATGAACGGAAGTGCACTGAGGGTAAATAAAGTTAATATTCTCATTATTGAGAGTACAAGACTGGTCATATGGAGTTTGTCGATATGGCCTAGTGGTCTACATGTCAATAATAATATCCCCACTGGTTTCCACAACCAGCTAGAAAGGTCCCACCTCCTCCAAACAAACCACCATAAACTACACACCCCTCCCCCCTGGAAAGAGGGAGAGATAAAGGGAGGGCAAGAAAGAGGGATAAAGGAGAGGATAATAAACATTTAATCCTTTCTCTCCACTCATTTAGGTCATCCGTCTGTCGGTCAATAAGCCAGGGTCCATTCAGTCTATAAGCATGCGGTCCATTGACCTCTTCGGCCCAATGGCATGCAAGAGACTGGGCCGAGATGGATGCCAGCACAGCATGACATGCACTCATTAAGCTTCTCCAATCAGTGGTACAACGACACGGCAATACATGTACAGTCCATTGTTAACCCCAATCAGTCTGCAGAGTCTGTACTAGCACGCTATTGTTTAAATCTACAAGCGATATGCTCACCATCAACCGTAGCATAAAATTGTGATTATTCTCCTACCTTATATAGGTCTCTGCACTCCTTTGCTCCGAACTCAATGTTCTCTCGCAAACAAATGAAGTGAGCTCTGCAGAACCGTGAGCCGAAAATACGTACAATCAGCTGTCACAGGAGGATTAAGCATTGCTCTAACGCTCGAGCCACAACACCCAGTTCTGCCTACATGTGAGCAGATGTGGTGCTCCTTAAATTACACTGTAGACCTAATGACCTAGATTGCTGGGTGGAAGCGCTGGCTGGCTCTCAATCTCTTTACCGCCTTTATATGCTGGGGTTGAATCTGTGCTACTACACTAGAGGTCCAATATTGTGGGTGACCAAGCTCAGAAATGCAACCGTTCATGGTGTACAAAGCATTTATGGAGTCTCAAAAACAGTCTCATGCTTCCACTGAAAGGAGTCAAATTTAAATTGTGGGTTTAATAGGTTTAAATTATGGAGCAAAACACAACAACAAAATGATTTTTCTCTTCTGAATTCAAGCAGCTAAAAGCGCCCAAAGCTGCGCTGCTCCTTTAAACATTTCACATGTGGTTTTAACTTTGTCTACTTGTTAAAAAATGAAGAGCTGCCAATGTTGGAAGGCTAAGAGCCAGCAGGCACATCCCAGAGTTTCCCCTGACCATGATGGCAGCTTCTCGTTTTCCTGAGCCCTGCGGATCAAGAGATTAAAACCCTTTCGGCAGGGTGTCCGATTAAATGGGCCTGATATGCTCTCTGGGCTTTCCCCTCCCTAGTTACAGCAACACCAGTCAGTACCACACAAGCCAGCAGTTAGACAAGCGGAGATGATTACCTACAATGAGGAAGACAGTCTACTATACTGCTATTAAAATCAGTGTTGTTCCAGGTGTCAATTATTGTAAAAAGTAAGCCCTTCTCCTGCCATAACATATCAATCAATCTCCAAAAAGTACATTTGTTTACACAGTTTTCACATTACTGCCAGTTGTTAACAAGATTATAAGGGATACGGGTGACAAAATTTCAAGTAAATAAAGAAAAACATGTTATATTAGTAGTACAGAGAAGGGTATCAGTGTCTAGTCCCCAGTTACAATTTGTATCTGATTTATTATCCAAGCCCAGCAAGGCTAAAACATTTGGGCACAGGTGTCAGGTACATAAACATTAATCCCATAAAATGTTCAAAGAGACAGCATTCATGGCAAAGCTATCACCAAAAGATAAAGGCCATGAACGTCCATAACAACCTAATAAATTTACATGAATTGCACTGTGACGATGTAAGTCAACATGTGCCTTGTTGCAGTAAAGATAAAATGCAGCTATAAGAATGGACATCTCAGGTCTCCAGAGGAAAGATAAGCAATTGGGGAATTACACATATAACAGCCAATGGTCATGATGAGCCTACTATGATGATGTCATTACTGTAATAAGATCTGGTGGCTGTTATTGACTCTACCCGTGGTGGGTTTCCTGCTGGGCTAAATGAATATTTACACAAGCCTCCATTTGTATGCTAAAAACATAAGAAAACAAAAGTCAAATGAAGGGGCAGGGAGAGAAGACAGAGGAAGGGAAAAAACAGGACAGAAGAGGTGAGCATACAAATCTAGAGATCTTCCCCATGAAAAAAAAACAATAAATTTAAAGATCAGTGCCAAAATAAAAAAACTCCCAGTCAAAATGTTACTCCTTTCTACACTTACTGCAGAATATGTAGCTAACTTCCACATGCTGAAAGACAGCCAATTGTAAAAAGAGCCAAACTTAGATTATTGCACTCGTGTTTCTCTATGTTTTACATAATTGCCATTGGTGTTGACTTGCTGGCTTGTCTGCTTGTTTTGTCTATCTCGAGGTACATGTGTGTTGGGCTATAATCATGTTTTGCCTGTAGAAACTATCCTATCTTGCCAATAACAATTCTTGAATCTGAATGATGTGCTAATTTAGGGCACATGTGCTGTTTTGCCTTTCCCTGTCAAAAGTAACCAGTAACCCTCTAATAAAGATGTTTAAGATATTTCAAGTGTGTTGAGTGGCTACTATATTCACTTGGCAAAGGGCTTCTGCTAGATTCCTGGAAAACCAGTCAAATCAATGTTGAAAGATCTATATCAATGACAGTATTACTCAAATAACACAGCACATATTGAAGACTATAGATTATTACAATCATATCATATTAGCAAGAAATGCTAATAGTGCTGATATCAAGGTATATTCAGCATCAACATACAATTGAGCACCACATTGTATGATGTCCCTAAAACCTCCTAAAATCACGGAGTCCTTAGAGAAAACATTACTATCCACACTGGAGAGTGGCTGCATATGGCACCTAAAAATATAAAGGATGTTACAAAGAACACTGCATTTGTAAGTATCAATTTTAGAAAATACACATTTAAAAAAATCTAAATTTGCTCATAAAATTTGTTCAAATATGCAATTATATAGTTTTAGACGTTTTAGAAATCCATTTGATACAAACAAACAAAAAAAAAACTCACAGAAAGATATTTTTGGGGCCCTTGGTATCCTATAAGGCCTCCCTGAAGGAAGCTGTGCAGACTGTGAGGGAAGCGGATGAGATATGTCGTCAACAATGATACATCTATGACTATTATAGAAATATTAAGGTGATTTTTCGTTCAGCATATGTGCTCTGCGATCCAGGAACCGTCCATCAGCGTGATTTACAGCGCTGCCTCTGCATGTCTATGTGTGTGTGGTCCCGGTGTGTGAGTGATGCCAGCGGCGCTGACAGACGATCAATCCGTTTACCGTTCAAGTGCAGATCAGCTCAGGCCTCCATCCGAGAGTCTGCTGGAGCTGCCGGCTGCTTCCAGCACCACGGACAGCGCCACCAGCAGAAGCACTAAATAAACCGGAGGGTCAAACAAGTGCTGCAGCTGGTGATCATCGTGAGGCAAAAACACTTCAGACACGCAAGAATATCAACTGTATTCTTATAAATTGTCGATTTAATCATTTTCTGCATTAAAGTCACTCATTTTGCATCATGTACCAATGCTACTGAGGCCGCAACAGCTCCTAGAGGTTAAAAGGTGGGGTAACTGAATTTAGGGCAGCTCCATCTCCGCACACATGACATCACCACCCATCTAACGACCCTGATCTATTGCTTGTGCAGATTTTTTTTTTTTCCTCCAATGCAAATGACACCTGGTGTGGTTAATTTCATGGGCACATCTTATGGACCTACAATCAAGTATTGCCACTTCAGTGCGTCGTAAAACATAATGAGGGCAGAGACGTCGGTCGTTAAACACACACCCATCTGCACCGCTGTATGTGTGTGCGCCTTTAACCAAAGGAAAAATCACTAGTATTATACCTCTATAGGCATCGATAAGTATGTGTCTTTGAATTGTTATTGGCCACATTTTGACCTGATAGTCGTCATTTGTTTTCACTTCTAATAAAATATATTCCGATATTTTTTATAACCTATTATTTTTCGAGAATCTACTAGGCCTGTGAGATCAATAGAGTCCTAAAAATTCACGCGAGTGTGCGTGTGTCTGCGCGCGTGAGTGACAGCAAGCACATGGCGGCCGTTTCTAGTACAACACACTGACACACATAGGCGGCTCGACAGGGCAATAACCAGGCTCTGGCCAGCCCGTTCGGGTTTCTGTCGCGTCCTTGGCCCGCCCTGCGTTCATTCATCTTGTAGAGGCTCGATAGAAATCCGATGCACATCCATTATACGGACGGTAATCATATCTAGTGGTCATAAACGAGGGAGGGAGCGAGAGAGAGAGAGAGAAAAAAGATGGAGAGAAAACGTTGCACGTCGATAGGCTACTTACCGGGGTTTTATCTTGCTGGCTCGGGACTCCATTGCTGTCTGATGCTGCTAATGGTTTCATAATGAAAAAATGTTCGCCGGGCTCAAATCTAACATCCCGGACCTGCTCTATGCTACAGCATAGACCCCCATCTTCATCCAAGCCGCCTGCCCTCTCCCCTCCCTCGGCTGCACCGTCTCTCTGGAAGGAGGCGGCGGCTTGACAGTTTTGGGAGTATCCGCTGTTCCTTGGCCTGATTAGACTCTTCAAACCAACACCAGCTCCTGCGTTTATTCCAGCCTCCCCGCCGCTTCCCACAGAAATATCTTAAAACCACAGAGGAGGAGGAGGAGGAGGAGGAGGAAAAGCGAGAGAAAAAAACCCTTTTATAAGACGAGCCAGCTTCTACTCTCCGTGCACTTGACAATCACATCTCCACCCGGAGACGCGCCGATAATAAAGCAGAAAACAGGAGAGAAAAAAGATGAGAAAAAATGGCTGACAACACTTTCACTCACGTTTGCTCCCTCCGCCTTCCTTCTCTATCTCTCTCTCCCCTCCCTCTCCCGAAAGTAAAGCTACACACACGAAAACACACGCACACACAAACGCCTTTATGCACCATTACATTATTTGAAGACCGAGACGCCTGCAGCCTCCGGTGAGGTACTGTACGTTAAACCCAGCGGTTTGTTTGTAACGGGAGCAGGGGGATGTGTGTGTATGTGTGTCAGGGGTGGAGGAGGGGAGGGGGTCGGTGCTGGAAGGGGGGGTGGGGGTGGGGGGTAAGGACCTCCTCCCTGCCAGACAGTGATGCTGTAAGAGCACCCACTATGGCTGTGCTCCTCTGGAGGGCTTACAACACCCCCAGCGCAGATGGAGAGATGGGAAGAGGAGAAGGGTGGATGGGAAAATGAAAGTGAGGAAGAGATGAGAGGGAGAGATGAAATGAGAGGACACTAAAAGCAAAAGGAAAGAGCTGATACACAGTCGAGTGGTGGGAGGAAAAAAAAAATCAAAAGGTAGATAAATAGATGGAGGGATGATAGAGGGGTGGAGGGAAAAGAGGAGCACAGTGCGAGTAATGCTATTATCACGCTCACTTCGGCACAAGACCGCGGCTGGAGCCGGTTGGCATAGTAACGGTATGAAGGAAAGCCATTTCCTGGGCGGGGAGACAGAATCGGAGACAGCAGCACTTCCTCTTGAGAGAGTGAGAGAGAGTAAAAGAGATAGACACAGGGAAAGAGAGAAAGGGTAGCATCATTTCTTGTAAAAGAGTAAAAGAGGGAGCTGGAAGACAGGAGAAAAAAAAGTGTTCAAAATGGGCGGACAGCAGCGAAACACAGAGACTGGCAGCAATGATGTCATTCTGTCACTGCTGTCACTCAGCTGGAATAGCCATGGCAACTGGGTGAGCACGAGCCCCCCGCACCCACCCAACCAACCCACCCAGCCATCCAGCCCCCTACACACCCTCCAGGGCTTTCAGTTGCTGTGGCGACGGAAGCAGCAAGACATGGCGAAATGGAGGAGGGAGGGGGAGACAAGAGGTAGAGAGAGTGAGTGTGTGTGTGCATGTGTGTAAAGGAGAAGAGACAGTAGAAGTGGCAATAGACTGCCACTTCACCTTCACTCAGCTGTACTACAATGAGCAGCAGCATCACCAACAAATAAACAACACGCACACCTCCCTGCTTTGTGAGTGCAAGAGCAAGAATGAATGTTTGTGTGTGTGTGTGTGTGTGTGTGTGTTCAGGTGGCAGGCCATGCCTCTAGAGACTCTGGATATTGGATACATAGAAGGTCCCATACATGAAGGTCTCCTGAGAGACAGAGATATGAGGACGGCACTTTAAATGACAAAAAACACGTCACAGGAAACAATGGGGGTTTAAAGGCCAACCAAGACAATGAACAACAGACCTGCCATAGTTCATATGCACATTACAAAATAATCAGCAATTCGGTTCACAACCAAGACACGAAGGACTTAATATCACCAACTAGAGCTGTCATAATTTACTCTATCTGTACTTTATAGCAGATGAAGCAGCACATCACCAAGAAGTGTCACACCTCAAAAAGTAGATATGAAATTTATTTTTTATTTTCGTTACTTGACATTTTGTTGTAACACCATTTTTTGTCAATCATTTTCTGCTGAATTGTTATTGTTATTTTTTTGTCCTTTTGATGTTTTTTGATGAAAAATAAAGAGACAGAACAAGTCAATTCCTGTAATACTTACTACAATACTACATATTAAGACATATGAACAACTAAACCATAATTTTAGCACTGAAGCTATTGGTCAGTTTATAAATTAGACTACCAATAGGAAATTAAACAACTGTTTTGATGATTGATTAATTGTTTTAAGTTAATTATTGTGCAAAAATGCCACAAATTCGCTGATTCCAGCTTTACAAAATTGAAGATTTGCATTTTTTTCTCCCTTTGATTTTATTCTATTTATTTATTTATTGTATATTTTTGGGTTTTGGACTCTTGGTTGGACAAAACAAGATATCTGATGATGTCACCTTTGGTTCTGGGACATTTTGATGGAATCACAGGAAAAACCTTTTTACCATTTTCTTACAAATTAGACAACAGCCCAAAAACCAATAATGAAAATAATAGTTCCAACTCTACGTTATTTACATTCATATACAAGAATCATGATGCTTAATCTGAGCTTTATACTTGATAATCAGGTCTAAATTGTGCAAAATTTTAAAAACACCCATACACAGACCCTCAAATTTAAAAATAGTTTCTGATAAAACCCATAAAACATCTGACACGTTAGTTTTTTTGTGTATGCAGACAGTTGAGGTATGAGCTTTTTGTTATGGTGCATAAAGAGCCTGTCTGCTCTGGCACAGACAATGCCTGGAAAGCAGCGTAGTCTACTACTAGCTGATTTTGGAGCTGCTCCAGTCAAAGTAATGGGGAGGTGAGAGGGGGGAGGAGGTGAGGGGGAGGGAAGCTGGAGACCCAGTATGACATCACCTCTCCTGCCCCGAGCCATGATGTAATGTATCACAACAACAAAAAAGCTCAGGTGCTTCGCTGTGCAGCCCGGTCATTAACATCTCTAACAATTGCCGAGGGGAGAGAGGACCGGGCCATCATTACATCACCACGGCAACGGGGCCACGTCTGGGGAATATCAGACCTTCCTGCCCAACCCCCTTCGTTTAAAGCTTTCTAGGAACAAACAAGCCAATTAATCATTTTTTTACTGACTAATCACAAGCTAAATGTAAAGGGAGAGAGGCAGGGGAGCAGTGATCTTAGAGGATTGTGACAGTGACGTGAAAAACGCCACATGAGAATAACATTAATGCACTTGTGCTCAATCGCAGTGTGCGCTAAATGCATGAGGTGGGGGGGGGTCTCATCTGCCATTTGTAAACAGTCTGAACGCGCCATGACTGCAACTGTTCCATGCGATGGTGTCTTGCTTTCTGATGCATAGCATTAGAGCTATAAAAACCTAATTAAGCTGCTGGATGACACACCCGTGCACAAACACAACACACACACATCCACAGGCAAGTGTTTCAAGGGTGATAACAGAAAAACTGATCATTGCATGGCAACATCTACCATCCCCCTCCTTTAATTCAATTCTTTGCAATGTATGTTCAAAAATACCGTATAAGGCACCAGTTCGCATTTCAGGCATTTTGCTGCAACCAGCAGAGAAAGATGAGATTTTTGCATGCATTTCTGCATTAAAATCATAACACAGCTGAGAACAGTCCTTTGGCATGGTAAAGCATGAGAAAAAAGCTTTTATCATTCACTTCATTACATTTACAAACAGACGCATACTCACGAGCACCCAAAAAAAAACAAAAAACAAACTAACTAACTAAGTCTGTCACATCTGGACTGCATGTCTGAGGCTCAGTTCCTCATCCAGTGTTTCAGTTCCTCACCCGAAATCCTGCATTTTGGGATTTTAATGTGCCTCTTACCCCTACCAGCTTGAGAGCAAGAGACCTAGAGGTGGGGTTAAATGATGCAGTAGCAGAACATACACAGGCTGGAGAAATGCTTCAGATTTCTCTTAAACTTAAATATTACATTGTTCAGAAATGTGTGTGAGCTAGTCTATCTCTGAATACCTCCAGACTTCTACTCACTGTCAGCATCACTCCAGCCCCTGAAGATGTAAGTCTTTAAAAACTGGTCACAAATATGCGCCTATAATAATTTCCTCAAATAGCTGGGCAAAAAGCCATTAAAAAAACAGTACTTTAAATATCTGACAGCCTACAGGATCAACCAGCCAGGATCTAAACAAAGAGAACCAAATCGTGTATCACTAGACAAAGACACTTCAGTTCCTACATCTTATTTGACTTGCAATGAGTGAGCAGGTAGTTTTTCAGTATGTTGCTTAAGAAGGTTTTAACAGGACACACACTGGCTATTATAGGATCAAACTCAACATACTCTGATTTATTGATCCGTGTCTATCCTTGTTCCCTGAATTTGTTTGTAAGCCAACAGAACACCTCATGTAGAGAAAACACAGCGCTCCTGACTGCCAGCTCGGTGCATTAATCCTTGACGTCGGTCCCATTACGATGGCTCTAAATAGCATTGTTAGAACGAGAAAGATGATCTAATAAAGAGACTACATTTTCATAGCTGCTACAGCCCAAGGGATTATTTCATTTATCAAGCTGTTGTCACCTGCACGCTGCTCTGAAAACAATTTGGCAGAAACACAGGAAGCCAGACACGTTTAAAAGATTACACTTGCAGGTTCATAGGGGCAAAACATCTGTCAAGCCCCTGCACCTGCTACAAGGCGCATAGATCAAAAAATGTGAATGAAAGGAGAAGCTCTTGAAGAATAAGTGGCTAAGCAACATGGTTGGCAAGTGAGTGAAAAGTTGATTAGTAACTAGAGGTTTCCGGATCAGGTTATAGTTTAACTGTGGTAGGTTATGAACTGGAAGCTGTACAATGACAGTAAGGGAGGGGGTGGAAGGAGGTGGTCTTGGTGAGTTAGTCAGCTATGGGGAGCATGTTTCACCTCTCTGTTTCTTGCCCAATGTTCCTGTTTCCCTCCATTACATATCAGAAAGGAATGGAGAGGAAGGCAAAGGCAATCTTTAACCTTAGAGGGTCAAATATATATATGTTAAAGCTAAAAGTCCAAAGATTAAAACAAGAGTCTACTGTACTGAACTTAGGCACAGCTGTGCTTTGGGCTAAATGTTACATCAGCATGTGTTTCACAATGATGATGCCAGCATGCTTATGTTCAGGAGGTATAATTTTGACCATGTTCTCCATATTAGTTTAGCGTGTTAGCATGCTAACATTTGGTAATTATCACTAAACACAAAGTGCACCTGAGGCTGATGGAAATGCCATTAGTTTTGCAGGTATTTGGTCATAAACCAAAGTATTGGACAACTAAAATGTTTGACCTGATGATGCTGTTGTGGTGAAAAGTTAAGAGTTCAAAGTTATTAGGATTCACCGTGAGGGGGGCACAAATATCTGTAGCAAATTTCATGGCTACCCATGTTATAGCTGTTGAGATATTTCACTCAAAAACCAAAAACGTCAACCACGAGGGGAAAAAGGCCATACCAAAGAGATTTCTTCATTATAAAAACTCAATGATAATCACTGTTGATGTGTAAAAAGAGTCTAGAGTGGAGAGTGAATATTTCCTTGATGAGACAAGACGTCATTATGTCAGGATTTAAAACTGCTGTTATAGTGTAATTTGTTGGATGGTGTGTCAAGTCAGACACAAATGGATCTCTGGGTGAGCAATAATTGCTCGTGTGGAATCTCATGTGTTAATTGATATCTTTTACAGCTTAACAGTTCATCACATTGTGAAACTTTATGTAAGAGGGTATTACATTTAGCTGGTTTTATTCTCCATTTTACTCATTATTATGGCCAATATCAGTTATAACCCAGTGTTAGAGACGTTTAAATACAAAATGTTATGTGATGGTTTAATAAAAGTCTCTTTTTTTATATCTGTATACCAGACCACTTTCAACCTGAGCTAAACCACTATGATCACAGTCTTTCATCATGTTCTTATCACTGTCTTTCTCAATATTATGATGCATCCAGGGGACTGTGCACCCAACATGAAGCAAGACAGGTCTACACATTTTATTTTTAGACTCATACAAAACATATTTTAACCCTTACTTAACCAAACGAGCAGAATAAGCATTTACCTCAACTATCTACTGCATAATCCAGCATTGTCTAACACCAGCCCAACATTGAACAGAACAAACAGTTCTGCTATCAGTTGTTTAGAGCGATTTTGATCAAATGTAGGTGACACAAAAAAAACAGCGTACTTTGTTATCCTTGCCCATGCAGGCTCATTACCATCGAAAATAAATGTCATCTGCCAAGCCTTTTGAAAATACTCAACTTTCAAAAAGGTCTTTGAATGTCAAAACTGACATGAAAAGCACATCAAATGTCAGGAAGCGTGTTCTATAACACTGGTTGAGAAATGAACCACAGCCAGTTGTAAATGAGAAGCAAATTTTTCTCAGTTGCAGACGGCACAATTTCAGATGTTTTATCGAGTATGAACACTCCCAAAAATATCTGTTCTAATTCCATCAAAGCATAATGTCTGATGTTTGACTATTAATAACTAGAAACACATATTTTGCTTTTGGTGTTGTGCTGGGCAAGAGACACTTGGGTGCTCAATTCCACGACACAAAGGAAGACACACTACAACTGAAAATAGAAAATGCATCATTGTATTATATACTATAGAAAACAAATGAACTGTGTCCTCTTTTCATCAATCATAATGACCCTGTTCAATCAAATCATCTTCACTGTCTTTACTGATTAAAAATAATGTAGAAGCTCTAGAGCTGAAACAATTACTCGATTAATAGATTAGTCGATGGACAGAAAACGTATCGACAAGTATTTTAATGATTGATTAATCGTTTAAGTCACTTTTTAAGTAAAAATGTCAATTAGTCACTGGTTCCAGCGTTCCAGCGTTCCAGCGATTATCTTTGGGTTTTGGACTGTTTGTCAGACAAAACGCGCAATTTGAATGTGTCAACTCAGGTTTTGGGATATTTTGATGGGCCTTCATATTTTATGGCATTTTATGAACCCAATGATTGATCTATTATTTTGACTGATCAATCAATGATGAAATAATCGTTAGGTGAAGCCTTAAAAAAGCTCCTCTAAATAATTTTGAACAAACACCCAAAGATAAAGGAATGCAGGAGGCTTGAAAGCGAGACAAAAAAAGTGTACAATGAACCGTTTCTTCTTTCACCGCTGCAGTTCCTACACAATGTCTATTCAGAACTGAGGCTTTTGCATCTCTGCACAGCTGAAGAAGAGCAGGTTGTCACAAAGGACAGCTCTAAAAATAGAAGCTCGGCTTTTCTGCGGCCGAGAGTGGCAGGTTTGTTCTCCCTGCTCTCGCATTTCTCAGCAGGTCTGACTGCTCAACACCTCGAGCTCTGATCTTTTCAACCTCTTCCTCGGAAACCATTTCTACATGGACACTGCAGGACTCCATGATGATATGCTGAGATATGATACGTACTGGTTCCAGACCTATCGGGAATGGTGATACCATGTTTATATGCTTTATAACTAAAGTCCATTAAGCACATATGGTAGATTCATTTCTAAATAGCTGTGTTATGCTTGGATAAATGTCTTTCAAAGCCATCATAATCAAACACTTAGCACATTAACAGCACCATCAGTAGATCATCTCAACAGCGAGGTAAGACCCAACAGAACCACACCCACACAGCAGGGACAAAAATAATACATACAGCCTGAAGACAGTCAATACCATTATCCAGCACATCAGCAGAGAGGCACATTGTTTGAGATATCATGCACCTCAATCAGCTGAATTGTTGCCATTATCTCAGTTAACAGGCCCATAAGCTCTACCAGAGTGATGTTTATCATTTCTCTGTCATCAGCCAGCGATGTGATGAGGTACATTCTCAACCAAGCATGCTTATTTGTCAGATCAAAAACAGGATAATATGTATGGAAACAGAAGGCATTTTTTATCAGGGCTGTTTTAAAAGAATTCAATTTATGTTGCTGTTGATGTTGTGGTAATACAATTGGAGTGTGGTGCAGGCTTCCCTCTCCGTCTTTATCAGCCTCCGTGCCAGCAAATGGAAGGTATTTATTAAGGAAATCTACCAGCAGCTACAGATACGACAAATGGAGAACAGACGCAGATAAAACAAAAAAAAAAACAGCAGAAACACAAACAGACGGCTCAAAAACGCAGAAAAGCAGAACATACACACACTCACACTCACATATAGTAAACACAACAGACAACAGTGTTAATAGATACGGTACCTGAGGTTTATTGCATTCCTGGGAGCCAGGTTAAAGGAGAGAGCCGTGAAAAGAAGCAGAGGAGATGAAAGTTATCAAACATGCCACTTGCCAGTTGAGGATGTAAGAAATAGCGAGTGAAAGTCGCACTGACATGTTAAAATGCAGCGTTCTGCAGCAAACTGATAAAAAATGTCCATGTTAGACAGAGACCGAATGTAGCTGCATGTGACTGCATCCTACAAATCTTAAAACTTACTTTACGCCCAGTGAGAATAAAAACATCTATTAGTTTCTCCTGTTTGTTTATGCTTGCTGCTTTTCCTATAGCATTAATTTCTATGAAAACAAGTGACGTCAGCATTCAAGGTACACATTTAATTGTGCTGAAAACCAAGATTTTATCAACCTACTGGCAAAATATCTTTCATTGTTCTGGGACTCAGCAGATTAATAAATTTTCAAGGTGAAATTTCAACTTTCTCAGTGCTCTCAGCCAAGGACAGACACACACTTATTATTCTAGCCTGTGCACACATCTTTCCATTCAGCATGCTGAACAGATCACTTTAACTTATGAACCTCCTCATTACCACTGCAGGACATTTTCGACCTCTAAACAGACAATAAGACTCCAATTATGAGGTGCTATGTGTAGTGGTTTTAAAATTCACTTCAAAATTAACTTTGACACATGGTGGAGAGAGCTCTGAGCCTCCATCTCATTCCAGCAGTTATGGTGTTAGCTGTTCTGAAATTTAAGACTACACTTTCTGTTGCAGGGGATACCAATATCTCATTGTAATTTTTCTGGCAAATAAATCTGAATTATTTTAGCAGGCCTGAAACAATTAGTTGATTAATGGATTAGTCAAGTGACAGAAAATAAATCACCAACTATTACAATCAATTCATTTTGCTGGTTCCAGCTTCTCCAATGGGAGGATTTGTTTCTTTTTCTGTTTTATATCGTTGTGAACAAAATATGTTTGGGGTTTGAACATTTTGAAGACGTTACCTTGGAGTCTGGGAAACTGTATGGACATTTTTTCACTGTTATGTGACATAATACAGGCCAAATTGAAAAAATAATGGACAGATTAATTGTTAATAAAAATTAGTTGCGGCCCAAATTTTTAAAAACTCTGGTCTGTATTGGTGGTCTACATATGTAGTATCAAACTTCTACCAGGAATAATTACACACTTCAAAGACTCACATGACATGATGCTTGTTGCGTCGCGAGGTTAAAAATCAATCCTACGAGAGATTCTCTTATTCAAATCAGAAAAGACAAGTTCAAGGTAAAGAAAGACTTTAAGCTCACACATAGCAAGATAGTAGTCTGCACTTTAGTCTGCACTGCTTATGTTAACACTAGCTTCAAAGGGAGGATGAGCCACCTCAATAAAAAAAATTCATTAATGAAGGAAAAAATTCATTAATGAAGGAATAGTTCGATAAATTCGATAAAGTTCGGGAAATACACTTATTTGATTTCTTTCTGAAAGTTAGATGAGATCAATGCCACTCTCATGTCTAAATATTAAGCTGGAAGACTGGAAGCCAGGGGAAACTGCTGGCCTGGCTTTGCAAAAACCACAAATTGTTGTTTTTACACTCTGATTTTTGTAAATGAGATATAACATGTCAATTAGTGAGCTTTATAGATGTTGGTAGGCAGATTTTTTTTCAGACCCAGGCTAACCGTTTCCCCTCTTTCAAATCTTTATGCTAAGCTAAGCTAACCAGCTGCTGGCTCTAGCTTTATAATCGAACAGACAGATATAAGAATGGGACAAATCTAGTGCATTTCCCGAAATGTCAAACTACTCCTTTAAAAAAAATGTAGAAAGGCATCAATATTTTAGCTCTTCTGAATTGAAAGTACACTCTTTTAAATTGCAAACTTGATATAAATACAATTAATTTTCTCAGCCCTAATAGCAACTAGGTTGAGATACAGTGGGTTTGAAGTTCATGTGAAGTGAAGCTGTGTTATAAAAACAACCACACAGTACAACCCTGTGGCACAGGATGAAAAATGAATTTCAGAGGCATGTGGAGCCAATCTTTGCATTCATTTATTGTTGTCTCAAAGGCATCTTAGGCACTAAACATTTCATATTTAAGATTCCTCAAACATAAATACATGTCAGAGAAACTGACGAGGGAATCATCCTTATCTGCAATAACTCCCCTTCCATATATATCTTAAAAGTAGTCAGTATATGAGTGAGCAATGTCACTGTCAAGGACACTCCAGCAGAGCACATGATTGCTGATGGACACTTTGGCTGTTGCAGGGATTAAACCTGTGACCTTCTGATTACAGGGCGGCCTTTCTAACCACCAGGCCGCCTGGGTGGAGGAAAAGAGTAAAAGGAGTATTGATTGTCTGCCTCCCGCTGCTTGTATAATTATAGAACAGCTGTTTGGGGCCTTGGATGCCCTACTGGCCACTGAGTAAACCCAGGGAAGGAATATCACTCATCTGCTCAGAGAGTTTGGGGTGGCTGAGGAGGTGCGCAAGAGTTTCAAAGCAAGCAGAGGTGAGGAGAAAAAGAGGACAAAGTGTAAAGGAGATATTGGAAATGATCGTAATTTGTTGTGGATAAAATCAGGTGTATAGCGCTCAGCAAACATGAGGCATCGATGGCCATTTTATTTCAGACCGAGTGACAGACAGTATCTGCACAAAGACATTAAAAGTGAGTGGCTGAGTGAGTGATCAGGGAGAGAATCTGTTTGTGCGTGTGTGTGTGTGTGTGTGTGTGTGTGTATGACAGGTCGACAGCACAAATGGCTGCTGATATTAGAGAAGATAGAGAGAGTGAGATAAAGTGCTAAATGAGAGTGACTGAAAAAAATGGAGATTAAGAGCCTTTGCGGGGGAGAATATAGAAAGATCAAGTGTGTGTTTGTGTGTGTGTGTGTGTGTGTGCGTGTAAGAAAGTGATGCTAGAAATAACTGGTGTCTATTCTGAACAAGGCACCCAAGTGTTAACCCACTGCTCTGAACAGGAGACATGTGTTGAATACTAAACACTGTCCTCTTTCACTGCCCTGATTTATCAAGGACCCATCTACGGATACAGAAATGTATTTTTATATATCTATCTTAATCCTTTGCCGTTTAAATTCTTGGATCTTTGCCTATAATGATGTCAAACTATGAATTTAAGCTTAAACCACAGCTGTGTTCCTTTTCAGGCGTTTTAAATGAGAGCATCAGCTACATTCCTCAAGTAATATGTGACATAACATTTCCCATAACAAATAGAACAAGAGCACAACATCCTGGAGATAAAACTTAGCTCATGGTAATCAGAGACAGAGGTAAAAAATAAAAGAGGACTATCTTACATCATACCTTAAATCAAAAGCTTTTAATGTTTAGTAGTAGGTGTGGTCTTCAAGTCGGAAAATAAATCTGACCAGCGCATTAGAAGTGAAGCCAAAACTGCCATCTTTCACCTCAGAAATATTGCAATGGTTGGTCTGTTCCTCTGAAACACTAATACATGCTCAAACACAAGAAGCCTGCATTAATGTAATGAACTAGTATCTGAGCTACAAAAAAGACAGAAGCTCAGGCACCAGGCCTTAAGAGTTCTACCATGAATTTGTTTGAAACGTAACTTTAATCGCTGCCAACATTCTCTGTTTCTTTAAGTGATTCACATACAGTAGGTTGGGTGTTGTGCACATTGACGGCTGTTTTCCCAGCTGCAAAACCGACCGAGTAAATCACATCTTTGTAGGCGGGATTAAGAATGGGGACATCATCTTCCTGTGCCCGAGTTAGAAAAATGGCCACAAAAATGGCAACGACCATGGATGAGATCAACGCTATGATACACGTTGTTTCACGTCGACTTACAGAAATGGTAACTCTTAAATCCACATCCATTTCTTTGATCAACATGTCAAATGTTAAATCAAGTGCTCCTAGCAACCGCTACCCCTTAATCGCTTCTGTGTCACCTGTAAATGATGTCAACAGGACGTATCCCTATTGATTGGTTAGGGCAAAATAACGTCTCTTCTTAAACAGAAAGTGGATAATCTGAACACAATGTCAGCCTGAATAATAATAATATAATATGTGTCAAAGACTACACCAAAAGCTTAAATTGAGGTATTTTGTAGGTTCTACGGGCTTTGAATCTGCCTTAGGGACCAACAACTTAAGGGTACATGAGACTATTGGCAGATCCAATTGATTGCAAAAAAAAAACCCATTTAATTTCATTGCCCTACTTAATCTCTAATGTCACGTTGTCTGAGCCTGTGTTATCATTTTGTTTCGTGATTGTGATGCACATTGCATTAAATTTTATGAAAAGATACATAAATCAAGACTGACAAACTGACTGAAAACTTAATTTAGCTAATGGAACAGTATGTATCTAACAAATACTATTCCACACCAATTCTCTCTCACCTAAGTCCTCCAAGTGATAGTAATTGTCCAAACAAATCCAAATGAAGCCATTAATTTGCATGAATATTGTTTTAAGGCCAGACTCTGTAATTACATATTCAAGAAATAACTTGAATTGTGTTTGAACCCTGAGAACCAAATAATCCTCACTTCATACAGATAATAGCTCTGCTTCAGATCGTGCTGGAGAGTGGGGGCCGGGGGGCTTTGTGTGTGTGTGTGTGTGTCAGCACTCCCGGTGGGAGTTCCACTACTGGGTTAGCATTACATTTATATTTTAGGTATTAAGCTGGCACTCTCCAGAGCGACTTACAATGACTGAGCATCAGTGTGTTGCTCAGACAACAGCTGTGCACCCAGCTGTTCACAGACACCCTGCCCACTACAGGGATCGAACCTGTGACCTTGGAGTCATAAAACAATCTTTCTTTAACAATCAAGGCCAAGCATGAGCTATTTCAAGACTTAATACATTACTGAGGATGGTGGCTGGCATTGGTACGACACGTCATCATGCTCACAAAGGCAGAGCTTAGCCATTAAGTTTTGAATGAAAAGTTTCACTCCACTTTTCACAATAACAATAATCTCAACTGAAATAACCTACTCTTCAAATAGCAAACCATTTAACAATGTTTTCCTTAATGTCTTTTGCTTTAGTGGCAGCAATAACTTGATGAGAGCAGAAATCACTTTTTTCCCCAAACGATGAATGTCTCTTTTGAAATGAAACGTCTTCAAATGCAACATTGCTGAAGTGGTGAAAAGTACATTTGCTCAATTATTGGACTTAAGTATAATTTTGAAGTACTTTATAAAATATGTTGCATTGTTATAGAATTAGAACTACTCAAAAGTATAGTAGCAGCTACAACATTGAAATGCTGCTTACATATAAATGCATCAGTAATAATAATAATCAAATATTAAAATATATAATTATATAACTCTGATATGGGCCATAATTACTACTTTTACTTTGGGTACATTTTGCTGATAATACTTCTGTTCTTTACTTAAGTACAATTATGAGTATAAGACATTTACTTGTAATGGAGTATTTTTAGATTCTGGTATTAATTCGTTTTACTTAAATAAAAGATCATCTTCCACCACTGTTTATTCTTTAGACTAGGAAAGGTACCATGGTCTGCCAGCATTGTCCTGTCTGTAACATGAATTTTGATAATCGATTAATAATTTAAGTCACGTCAAGCAAAAAAGCCAAACAATCACTGGTTCCTGCTTCTCAAATGTGAGGATGTGCCACTTTTCTCTGTTTTATAAAATTGTAAACTGAATATATTTGAGTTTTGGACTGCTGGTTGGATAAAACAAGAAATTTGAGACAGTTGTGATCTTATTTCATTATATAGACTAAACAATCAAAAAAAAAATCAACAAGGAAAATAATCACCTCAGCCTTAAATAAAACAGATTTGTCTACAGTATTTCTCACATTGGAGCTTTGAAACCTTCAGATCAGTGGCTCCTCTGATGTTTTTGTACCTAGCCTCACATTTGCCTTCACAGGAGTGACTAAGCTGATAAAAACCTTGCCTGCCGGAGAGATTTCCTTTCTTCAATCCCAAGTTTCTCCTCGGTGCATTTCTCACCTCCTAAATATGCCTCGCGGTAGGAGGGAGGAAAATCTGAGCGGTGCCTGGCATTCTAAATGCTGGAGATTAGCTTGCTATGTCAGCTTAGCATCCGTCCAGATTCAGCTTCTCTGTCGCTCTGCTCTCCTCCACCCCTCTGTCAGCAGCAGCAGCAGCAGCAGCAGCAGCAGCAGCATACTGCACTCTTGCTAAGTTAGCTCCCTTCCCTACTGTACTTCTAAGTGCACACGAGCAGAGCCCATTTGGGACTGCTGGTTGCCATGGCACCTGCTCCATCCTTCCCACAGGAACGATACTAAAGCGAGGAGAGTTGAGTGTGTGACGGGAGATGTCGGGCCATGAGAAAGTTCAGTGCAGTCTTAAAACTAAAACACAGCGAGTCTAAATTTAGGAAACAGGGTGGGGCTGGAGGGAAGCAGGAGGAAGATGACGTTTGCCGCATTTAAAGCGTGATTGTTTCATGGTGTTCCAAGAAGAACTGGGTACACTGACAGAACCCCCAAGGGAGCGTCAGGAATGAAGGGAATGCAGTGAAATTGTGCAGAACAGGAAAAACTGTGTGTAACAACTGTACGCTGGTATTTGCATCATTAGTGTGAAAATGCTTTGCTTCCTATTCCCAGGGAAAAAAAGCACATAGGGGAGAAAGCCTGGTTCAACGCAATGGGCAACCAACTCTTCCTCTGCTGGAGTCGAATCCCTTCACATGGTTAAAGTCAATACTCTTCCACAAATATGGCATTTTGATTGGATGAGGCTTTACACTGCATTTTCCGATTAAGACATGAGATGTGCCGATATTATTCAGGTTTTAGGAGCATTCTTTGGACATGTATACAGCGCATTTGTAATATGGGGTTTTTTACCATAGTTTTTGACACACAGCCTCTTGCCTGTTTACAGTCTGCTCTGTGTGTTGCAAACAAACCAACTAGCCAACAGTTTGCAAGGCTGGGGTAGAGATGCATGCACAAAAGAAAAGGAAGGAGAAACACACCTACTTTTAAATATTATGAACGACTTGGATATCAACAGGTTTTTGGATATGCGCAAATATCTCAACGCCAACCTTTTCAAAACAGTGGTTGAACAAATGAAAGGGGGAGGCTGTGTTTGCATGGTTGAACAAGTTGGCCACCGATGGAAAGCTTTGAAAAAATCATATTTTCACACAAAGAAGCAAAATAGCTCAAGTGGCTCCAGCCGTTCCACTTTTCCATATTTTGACGCGATAAACGACATGTTAGGGCATCGACCCCTGTCACAGCCAGAGTATGCACGGCTGCATGTAAACGGGAATATTAGTGGAATATTCATTTTCATTAGCCATGTAAACAGCTTAAAAGTAATATTGGATTACTGGATATTATAGGAATATGGGCAAACACTGGAATATTTTGTGCATGTGAACGTAGTCAATGTCAGAGCACCAAACCACATTTCTGCTTTCATTTGTCAGAGGCAGCATCATCTAAACTATCCATAATACAAATTATGTTGATTTGTCCAATCTCTAACATGCTGAAACAGTATTTAATTAGGAGAAGTATTCTCTAAGAACTGTATCAAAGTCTCTTGGTTCAATGATGGTCAAACAGCAGCATGCATTTCAGAAATGTTTCATTCCACAGGGCACGCATCACCTGTAAATCCAAGGACCTATATGACCATATACACCTTGAATATGCTTTGGAATATGCTGATATGTCAATCATCATCATAACTGCAGAGACAACTGAAGACAAGTGCTAATGTAATGCATTGGTGAGGAATGTGTTCATGTGCAAATGCTAGATAAAAAAAAGTGCTAAAAACATAAAAAAACAAAAACAAACAGGCTTTCGAGAAGGCAGGTATAGCACAGAGGAACTACAGGATGCTCAACAAACTACAAAACATTAAAGAGAGGGTAGATCGACATAATAAAGCCAGCAGAAGCCACAAACATTGCACACAAGTCTAGAAACTCTAATCTAGCAAGGAAGGGTAAAACAACCATTAAACACTATTGGGAGGGAAGCTCAGTGCAGAGATTAGGAAAACAGGCTCAAAGTGCACCCTGTGGGGACAAGGGTGCACTTCCCCAGGACACAAGACATCAAAACACAACAACCTACAACCGAGGGTCAGCTAAGGCCACCAAACAGAGAGAAAACACAAAGTTGGTTTAACAGGGACCAAAAAATGTTTTTGACAACTGAAGCAAGACAGCACAACAGGTTCTGATGGAGCACGATACATAAGCGGAGCACAACACGGCAACCGAGCAACACTGAGCCGCCTCTGGAGTGCACAGCGATCCCCCGCAGCGAGGGCAAACACATAACTGCAGCGCAGGGCGCAACTCACCGTGTGGTATCCCTGGGCTATGGGCGGCTTTCCGGTGGGGTACGGATCCACGGTGTCGATGATTGTCTGCCTCTCCCCTTTCTGGTTGATCTTCCGAAAGCGCCGACGGGACTGTCTGTGCGAGGCTTGTCGCTGAAAGTACTCCTCATTTTCATCCATATAGTCCACCTGGAAATGATAGGGAGGGAGGGAGACAGAGAGAAGGGGGAGTGACTGTCTTCATCTTCATTCACGCCCTTCCCCACTCCCCCCCTACCAAAAAAAAAACAAACAAAAAACATACACACACACCCACGCTCATCCCAAAAACCCCACCCTCCTATACTCCATCTCCGATTCCTCCTACACCTCCTCCTCCATGCCTCCCGCCCCTCTCATTGCGTAAAAATAGAAGTGTGTGTGGGCTGCACGATGCACACCTACGTCAAAGGGTGCTCACAACACAAAAAGAGAGACAGAGAGAGGAAGAAACACAGTGAGGAATTTGGAGTGAGGGACGGAGATAGAGAGTGATGGGGAGTAGATTGATTGACAGACAAAGATGGAGTCTGATGGAGTGAAAGACAAGCAGATGAAATAGACGCACTCTCAACTCTCTCTGTTAAACATTAACGAAATTACATGTTAAAATGAGATAAAATCCATGTTTCCATTTTAAATGAACTGGGAGGAGGGAGAAAAAAAAATACATTTTCCAAGTGGAAACTGTTACAGGATGCCACTTCAACATAACAGGCAGTGAAGTCATATTCTACAGTTTTCTTAAGTATTTTTGGTTAAATGGGACCAATCTGTTGCCTGGCAGCTTTGGGTCATGATGGAATGACATATTTAAGTTTATTTTTTCTTCTTCTTTTCTTTTTTTTTTTTGGGGGTGGGGGGGGGCATTCCTCCTCCCCTCTCACTTGCTACTTTCACTGCGGCTTCACATTTCACAGTGCTCAGCCTTTGGGATTACACCGCTAAAATCTCTCTCCGCTGTACCAACTGCTGCCATGACAACAGCAGGGGAGCTGTGTGTGAGTGAGAGCGTAAGTGTGATTGTGTGTCTAATTGCAAATCCCTGAGCAATGTGAGCATGCATGTGTGTGTACAGTACGGACACGTGAGCAGATTATTATTATTTTCTTTCTTTTGACGTGTTGGTCTCTTTGCTCATGTTTGTAACTGCACGTCTGCATGTGTGTTCCTCAAACTTGTAGCAGGGGGGGTTTAGCGATGTATATCTATATTCCAGCAGCACAAAACCCTCCTCAGTAATTATAGGGCGGGTTGGCACCTATTATAGCAAAAGGGGTAAGGCCAGAAAGTGTCTGCAGCGAGCAGAGCAGAGGGTGTTATTACTGGGGGGTTTGTGTGTAGTTGATACAGGCTCAGTTAACAGAAGCCCCCCCCCCCACAATCTACGACGCACATTAATCGAGACGCAGCAATTACAGCATGTGAAAGGGAGATCACTGAGATGTGCTGTGACTGCAGCAGCACCAACCAGTTGTTATTATATACTGACAAGACGTGGGTTATGTCTGATGATGTCTTCCTTTAAAAAAAGGTGGCAAAGGGCGGATTTGTACGTGCTAGAAATGGTGGAGAGGGAGTGTGTGGGTGTGATTTTAAGGTGGCAGTATCCTATGCTAGAAACCAACTCAAAATTAACAGCTTAGCAGTGGACGAATGGTCAGGCAGCAATCAAAATGGTGTGGCACATTGGCTTCATTTGTCACAGTGTGTGCACGTTTTTCAGCCAAAGCAGGGGCCCAAAATATTTGTTCACTACTCCTCAACACACTGAACATTGATTATGTTTTTCATGCGTGTCTCTGGTCTGTCAGTTCCCAATTTAATTCTTCCTTTTTCAGGGTTCGCACAGCT
Organism: Macquaria australasica; assembly: GCA_005408345.1. NCBI lineage: Eukaryota > Metazoa > Chordata > Actinopteri > Centrarchiformes > Percichthyidae > Macquaria > Macquaria australasica. The sequence goes on along the minus strand of SEMN01000369.1, from coordinate 250,681 downwards.
TTTTAAGAGTAAAATTCAAGCACGTTCAAGGTACCTAAACCAAAAGTTTCCAGGCTCTCAATTGTTACTATAAATGCCAGGAGACAACAAAGAAATATGACGACGGGATCGATGAACTTTAAAATATTAAACGATTTTTGGTTTACATGAGTGACTATGTTGATGAAACACCAGGTTATGTTGAAAATCAAGCATTTTTCAAAGAGTATATTCCAATTCAAGCATATTCCTAACCTTGAAAACACTAGTTAAAATTAAGCATTTTCCAAACTTTCAAGACTTTATACAAATCCTGCTTTTTCATAGTAATCCCTTCCTCTTTCAAGATGATTTTCAAGATGAATCTATTTGAGGAGGAATTGGGGAAGTTATGATGATAGATACATACTTACATCCTTGAAAATAGATAAATAGATAAAAACACCAGTTTGTCCTCTTATCTTATTCTGTATACCTGTGAGGGGTCATCCCAGTAATTCAGTTGATACAAAGTGTGCATAAGGATGAATTCAAATCACTGGTCTCGAGGTTAGATTCAAGATGTTTCCCTGTTCATCAGAAAGGCTTCTTGAGTTCTAACTGTTGGCGGGAGAATAGTACAAATATTTATCCCTAGAGCTGTAATGATTAGGCAATTAATTGATTAGTCAATCAAAGGAAAAATAATATGCAACTATTTTGATGAACAATTAATCGTTAGTCATTTTTCAAGCAAAAATGCAAAACATTGTCTCGTTACAGCTTCTCAATTGTAAGGATTTGCTGCTTTTCTCTGTCTTATGTGATAGTAAACAGAATACTTTCAGGTTTTGGACTGTTGGTCAAACAAACAGGCTTTAGGAAATCGTGATGGGCATTTTCACTCTTTTCTGACGTTTTACAGCCATAAACCGATTAGTGGAGAAAATAATCCGCAGATTAATAATTATATAATGAAAATAATCATTAGTTGCAGCTCTAATTGTCCTTGTGATTTATTTATCCCCAGTGGATGGACCTCCCTACTGGTAGACATGATCACCTCAAAGGGATAAATACCATTACTTTTTCCCATGAAAAGTTACAAATGAAGACACCCTTTCTGATGTACAGGGAAACATCTTAAAACAAAACTCCAGTCCAGCTTAGATTCAAATCTCCAGACCTCCTATCCTGTCATATTTTAACCTGCAGTTTTCAAGGTTCCCTTATCTGATGTAGTGTGTCATCAAATGAACAGACCTGAAGTTGCAGAGAGTACGCTGTACATACATTTTCTCACAGCACTAAAAACAACAGCTGTTTCTGAATTTGCACAACGTCGATTTTGTCTCTAGTATACTGCAGCCCTTTAGTGCAAAATCATCAGCAGAACTGCATCTGTTCTGATCTGCAGGCCTCAGAGGGCTTCTGTTCAACAGATGATTGTATTGTGCTGCTACCTCTTGCTTCTGTGCCCCTCTGAGACGGGAATGATTTGTTCTCAAGAACTTCTGTGAGCCAACATTTGATTTACCATAAAACTGGGCCAGAGTTTTTACCAGTCTTGGCCTCGAGAAACCCCACACATGCTGGACCCCAGCAAGGACACAGTTAAATACAGCTGTGCTTTAGGGCTGTGATGAAATGTGAAATAGGTGGCATTTACACAGATAAGTACAAAATGTCACAGGACAAACTCTCAAGGATGTTATTGCAAATTATAGCTATACTCTGCTGTAAGTAATGTAGGTTTGGTGATCCACATGGGTGCAGCTCACTCTTTATGCATGAAGGAATCACAAAATTAATAATAATCATAATTTCCCAGTATGCTAACATCAGAGACAACTAAGCTTAAAGTCAAGTCTTTGGGAGGCATTTTGTACTTGTTAGGATAGAAAAGAACCAGGAGAATGTGAGTATGTTCTCTGCTGCTGCATCTTGTTATTTCCCTCCATTTCTCTGTGGTTGTACAACAGGAAAAGCTTTGTCAAAATAAAAATCACCATCCTATTTTGTGGATGTTATGAGGTGTGCTTGAAGTTGTGTGTGTGTGTGAGTGTGTGAGAGAGGTAATGTCTGACACTTGCGTTCTAAAAGTCTGAAAAATGGGACTCACCACAATCATCTCTGAGGGTTCCAGGACGATACACTCACATCCACGTCGCAGGCTGCCTGCTGATCGCTTCCCAAAACTAGATAGAAAAAAATAAATTGAGAAAACGATGAGAAAAACAAGAATCTGGAGGTCAACATTTACCTAACAAAAGTGGAGCAGTCCAGTTTATTTAGTTTCCCTGTACAATCTGTAAATGGTATATTTCTTTTAAGTTTTGACTCTCACACTGAGAGCCAAGAAGCACAGACAGATCACTTAAATGTCTGTGTAAGTCTATAGGTAACTCTCTGCCCAACATTTTAAATATGCAGTATGGAATTTCTGTATAAAATGTTGAACAGAGCAGCATTGAATGGACAGTTCCTCCTTTCAGCTGTTACCACTCCCACCCGCAGGGAAACACCCGCCTCTGGAAAAGTCGACTTTCATGACGTCACAATTTGTACAGTATGCCTCGCTCCTAATGAGGGGGGAACCGGGGAATATTAAAAGCAACAGAGACCAAAATGTCTCAAAGAAGGGCAGCAGCCATGGAAATTCTGAGCATGAGGAGATCCAACTTGTGGGTTTAATGAAGAATGCAGCCTTTGTCCAGCACCTGACCTCAATGTAGAGACACAAGGACTTCCTTGTTTGTTATTTTTAACATCTTTCGATAGAGAATGTGGCCCACATCTTGTTGGTTTGCTGATTGTTTTGTGAGATAAACTCAAGTGACTCCAAAGGAACAGACTGCTGTTGAGTTTGTGTGGCTGCCTCGTGTTGTGCATCGTTGTTTTGCATTATTTAGATTCACTAGCTGAGATTTTATACCAGCAAGCAAGACATTTATCTTCAAATTTACATTGAGTCAAGGTGGCCTGGAAGCTGAAAACATTAATTCATTCATAATCTTTTAAAGCTGAAATGATTATAACGAACATACATACAATAGACAACAAACACATTATAACACATATTTTTTGGAGCTGAAACAATCATGATTACCTGGTTTATCGATGGTCAGTGGACAAATAATCGATCAATTGCTTGAGTAATTTATTTAAGGAAAAATGGCTCAGATTCACTGTATCCAACTTCTCACAAGTGAATATTTTTTGGTTTTCTTAGTCTTCTATGATAGTAAACCTTTGTAGTAAACCACTAGTAAACCAAGTTTTGGACTGTTGGTCGACATTTTATAGATCAAACAACTGATCAAGCAATTGAGAAAATAATCAGCAGATTAATAATAAAAATAATCATTAGTTGCAGCCCTAATAATTTAATTTATATATCTATGTATTTATATTTATATATAGATTTTTATGTCTGTCATATATAATAGTAAAATATCTTAGGTTTTGGACTGTTGATTGAACAAAACAAGCAATGTATGGACGTCTTTTTAAACATATCGAAGACTAGACAAGTCACTGTGTGGCTGATAGAAAGTGACTAACTCCAGGTGTAGAAAGTTCTCTTCAGTGTTCACAATGAAGTGAGCAGTGAGTAGTGGTGAGTGGCTACCTGCTCCGAGGCTGTGGAGGTGGCAGCTTTCATCACTCACACCGACAGGTGCAGACCTCAGGCACAGCATGGCCTAAATGCTCTGGAGTCCTGGGCTTGTGGCTACATGTTGTGGGTACAGCTTGGTCAGGGTGGAAAATAAATACCAGTCAAGCTGGTGATACTCTCTCTACCTGCCACTTTGGCAAAGAGCAAATAATGATTTTTGTGGTGCCTTTTATTTTGGAAAACTCGATTTAGCTTGCTTTGCTTTTTCCCTTTCTTTCTGCCCCCTTTCAGAGACCAGCCTTTGTTGGGATTTGTGTTTTTTCCTGTTTTGTCAGCTGTTCTGTTGTTTCTCTGCCAGTGCTGCAATTTTACTTGACTAATTTGTCAACTTTGTGATGCCTCTTGAAATACAGTTTGTCAGATAACTCCACATGATGCACAGTTGACTACTGCTGAGAAGCATAAACTGAAATCAAAGACAACACTGAGTGGCTGGCCGAACTAAAACAAGCTGAGTGAATAAAGGCAGTGAGGGGGTTAATGCTGATGGTTGCCGTTTGCTTTGCCTGAGCCTCAGTTTAATGCGTTTTAACTCTGCTTGTATCCCCAACATACACAAGGCTGAATTCCACCACAGGGCCAAACAGAGCTACAGTATGGAGAGCTTACTCAGTATTTTCGCTTACAGTCTCACAAGACAAACGCTGTAATTCTTTTGGAACTTATTTCCAGCAAACATGATTTGTCAGCTGGGCAGCAGCTTCGGAGAAACGAACGAGTGCTTTTGATCTGGTTTTACAGACATTTGGAGTCGGTACCAGCTCTGATCCTGTTGAGCCTCCCTTGGCGGGCTCTACTGTGAACCATTAAGCATCACAAAACACATTAGGCCACCAAATGCAAACACAGAAGTGACATGTTCAATCATGTTCCTCCATTGCATTCCTAACATTAGTAATCCAATCCTCCATTTTGCAGGAGGCAAATGCCACTGGCAATGTGAGATATTAAAGAAGGAATTATGGAAGTGGAGAGTGAGGGTGTGGGAGGGTTTTTTCTAATACAAAAGTGTCTTGTTTGGAGATTAAAGCCTCCACTGCTGTATGACTAGTCATGAGCAAATGTAAAAGTACAAGACAAGCCGTGTGGGTGAATGTATATTAGACAACAACTATAATATGTCTAAAACAAACATCTGATTCTCCCAGTGAATGCCTGGTTGCACTGGGGTGTGGGCAACTCTGCAGCAATCAACACCGTCACACTGCAAAGTTTGACCCATGCAAATATTTAATTTTTATTAGCTCTACTAATGATGCCGAAGTATGTGCACAATCTTCTCGCTATGAATAATTCAGCACTGGGGAATCCAGGTCCACAAGTTGATGTATAAGGTTTGTGCTTTCTTTCCTGAGAACTACAGTGTGTGTTGGCTGACAAACTTACAAAACCAGATAAGAGGATAAAAAAAAGATAAGAAAGGTGCCAGATGCTTGAACAGGTATGTAACTCATTTTGTAACAGAGCACAGCACTGAGCAAAGATTATCGTTGTCATACTTTCCACACTAAAATGCTTCTTAAAGTGCTGCATTCAAATGCACAATTTTATATACCAATGTTGAAACCCCTAAAAACCATCAAAAAAGAAGCAAGCCAGAAATTTTAAATGAACAACTTTGCAATTTCAGAAATGCTACAACGTGACGTACAATATAAGTTTTTGTGCGGCAGCTTTATGCCGCATTCATGTCATATTGGAGTTAACTTAATTACCAGTTTCTGACTTGTAAATAACATTAATGTGAACATCCGAGTTGTAATTTTGAACAGGAAACTCAAGATTCTTCTGAAAACTCAATATATTAAAATTGGCACTTTACAGTATGGAAGTGCCTGAAATCCAAACAAACATGAGCGCCTCATGTCAGCCGAAGTCTGATCAAGGTAATAAAACTCATATTTAATGAATATAGTGCTACATTGTCAATTAACAGTATTTTGTAAGCCTCACAAGGCCAACTCTAAAATAATAAAACTGCCTTGAGTTGTCCAGTGACGTCAAGTCAAAACACAGAAATCTTACATCTATCCCATAAGACAAAAACATGATGTAAGCCTTCATCTCAGAAGGTAAAAGCTGGAACTCTTCCTTTAAAGGGAGATTTTGACCATAATGCAAATGGCTTGTTGTAGCAGCTGTTGCTTAAAGATGACATGCATGGTGACACTGTTGGGTCACTAACTTACTCGCCTGTTTCATAACGTTCTACAACCTCTGCCTGTTCTACACATTTAAAAGTCAAAACCAGGAAATGAAAGAAAATGAGAGCACCGACTCAATGAAAGGCTTAGAAAACATGGCCATCATTTTTCTGTCAATCAAACTTTATTTGTATAGAACCTTTCATACAGGTTATTGCAATTCAAGTGCAATTACAAGTGCTTTAGAGGTAACTGTTTTAGTCACAAGATAGTATAAATACAACAGCAACACAACTTGGGACTAATACACATTAAAAACTGATTCTTCAAAGATCCCTCACTCCTATCCTTCACAGAGTTCCCAAATTTGCTGCCATCAGACACTTTGTATGAGCTGGTTTCAGACAGGCGGCCAGTATCTCATTTTCAAATTAAACCCTGAAGCTCTTTCTCAGTTGACTGACTGACATCTCCCCTGCCTCAGTGGCCTCGCATTCCCCCCGTTATACAACAAGCCTGGGTGTCTGGAATGTCATTCCACATGCATCACCAGCCTTTCACTCTGCGAGCCTGGCAGCCCACCACCAAAGCCCCAGATCCATTCTGCCGTCTGACTGAACCAATGCAATCCCTAATCTGCACCCCTGGTCTGAGCTGGAGAAGGGTGGAAATAAGGGGGGTTCCTCACTCTGTTAAGCCATTTAACTGAGTAAGTGGTGAGAGGGCACACCAGCTTTTTTAACCCACCAGACCCTTAAGGACAAAGATTAAATACCCTAGTTGTGTAAGACTTTAGACCTAGCACAGCAGGAAGGAAAGGGAGGTCAGAAGAAAGAGAAGACGGGAGTCTCAGGGGTGACTGTCCACGACTGTTAAGTCAATGAAAACAGCATCCAGGCTTGAAGGGTTTAGCAACATCCCCTCAGAGCTGCGGTCGACCATCCAGCTACCTCTCACCTTGCAAACATAAACAGAATTCTTTGGAGTAACGGCATGACCGCACCACACAAATACCCCGAACCTTTGCCCTGCCACTTCTGAAATAGAAGTTGACGGCGATGCCAAGAATGTATGATCGACTCGTGACTTTTGCTTCCCAAAATACAACTTCACTGACATCATAATGGCAAAGAGAAAAGGGCACTGAAGTAGAGAGTTCAGAGAGAGAGAGCGACTAGGCTAGCCGCTCAAAACTTTTCCAAGATCTATCAATCAATCACCGCTGCATCTATAACCCTTTTTTTAACCAATTCTCCCCACAGCAGGAGCACCATCTTTGTTTTGGTTTCAAAGTTGCTGAAAGTCTTGTCTAACCCACCAAACATGAAGAACGCACACCCCTTTTACTGGCAGCACACACTGCACACTGATAAATCCAAAATAACATCAAAGTCGTGTTTCACATTCCAGACTTGAAGGTTTTACTGCAACCAGCTCCCGGCTCAGAGACGAGTCAGATTTTTAAATTACAACAAAAACACAGGAGTTTCTAGGCAGAGCTTTGGTGAGGCATATACAGGAGTTAAGTGCAGCTGTAGTTCGGACACTCACCCCCAACACTGCTCCCAGAGTGACACCACCACCTGATAAGATAAGAGGATCCCTCCTTCTAAAATATCCCCCTGCTGTTAGTCCACAGTCAGTCCGACAAGCATGTTCCAAGTCCCGAGACTTTGGTGTGACTGCGGCATATCGTTGTGCGCACACTCCAGTACTGCTGCCTGAGATTTGTGTGAGAATGGGAGTGTGTGGCTCTGAAAGTATGTGTGGATCAGCCTCTGCCCAATGGCTCAGCCCCCTTTCTCTCTATCTGTCTCCCTCTCTCTGTGTAATGTGGTGCGTTGACTACAGCCAGCATTCCAGCGTACGACTCACTTCCTGCTACAGAGTTACAAGTGAATGAAAGGGTGGGGTGTGTGTGTGTGTGTGTGTGTGTGTGTGTGCGTGTTATGGAGGGGTAGGTAGGTGTAGACAGCTTCTGCACTCCCCTTTCGGTAGAAGTTACTCACTAACTTTCATAATCAACTAAATAAATCAACCAATAAAACACATCTTTTATCATCGATTCCGTAAAATGAATTAGTCAGTTCAACAGAAATGTCTAGTTATAACATTTAGAATTTATAATAATGTGTTAATCCTTGTAAGTTAAACTTGTTTACTCAACTCATTAAATAAAAGGTTTTCGGAAACACTGATAGCCTATTAGCATACTTCCCAGCATGCATTGTATTTGAGGTAAAATGCTCCATAATCTTTTTTTTTTCTACTTTGATGAAAGTTACACGATAGAAGCTTGGGTGTTTTTTTACAAATGCATCTCAGATCAGTCACGTGGTCTTTTCTCTGATCACAATAAAAACCTTGATGGAGATAAAAAGAACAAAAAAACAAAAAACAAACCACTTGTCCCATAGTTCTCTAAACACACTTTTCTTTATTTGAGGGTTGCACTTTCCATTTTCGATGACATCTAGCTTGAATGAGTTTGAATGTACTTACTGTAAGTCTGCCAAATGAATTAATGTGATATAATGTAAAAGCATCCGCTTCAGCCACTTCCCCATACTTTTTAACTTCAGCCATAGATTTCATACTTATGGATCAGCATTGATCCTAGTTTGAATGTGGAAGCTAACAACACAGCTCAAGATGTAATGAGTAGGCAGGACAGCGGATGAAGGATTAGACTTAAAGCTGCTTTACTGGTGGAAAAATAAACCTATTTGGCAACTAGCAACTCTTGTCAATATTTAACCCTAACTGAAGAGTTGTTGTTTGATCTTTCTTTCAAGTTGAGGGATATGCAAGAGACAACAGATTAAACATTTTAGGATGGTCAAAATTGTTGCAGCCGAGAGGGAGATATCCTGTCTTTTACTCTCTAATATGCGTCAAGCTGCAAAAATGCTGGCTCCTACAACTCCCATAATGCAACTCGACGACGTCACTTCATTAAACCTTCATGCCAGCTACTGTAAATATGTGCATCAAACTCCATGGCCCCGATTTATATCACAGGCTTTCTATTAAAATTTAAAGTATCCAAACCAAAGCCAAGATAACTCAGGTGACTATCAGGGTTATTTTCTCAGACAAAACTGCTTCAGAGCCACAGAAGACATTACACAACTGTTTTCACAGGCTGAGTAGTACTTCCATGTCTAATAAACTGATAGAAATGTGTAAAAATTGGTGGAGTGCCCCATTAAATTTAGTTAACTCTGCGAGTTTTACATCAGAACAGCTCATGAACAAATTGAACAAACTATTCAGCACCAGCTCAGTTCAACTCTGCTTTTATGTCAAAATGATCTAATGTTTTTTACAGTGTGAAGGCAGTATATATTGGAGTGCTTCACAGGCACTCAGTAGCCTGTGAATGGATTTATTACCCTGGTACCAGCGCTCATGTGAATGACTGTTGTCAACAACCAGAAAAGTTAATTTTAAATTATTTCCTCTAAAAAGAGGAAAACAATTCTCATTGGTTGCACAATCAGTTTGGAAATGATACATGACTGTAAACACATTTCAACATCCCGAGTGTCACGAAACTCACCACGAGTGACCACAAAAACTTTCAATCTGAGTAGCAAAAACAAGGATTTTGCAGGCATAGTAAGTGTTGTTTTAATCCATGTGAGGAGTAAAAATCACCTTTCAAACCCATTATCGTCTGTCAGCTTCCACAGAACATACAGTATATGAGCAATACTGAAAAGAGATGAGTAAGATCTGTATTTGCGCAATTAGAGAATGAATTATCACTGGATCAGTTTGTCATCTACAGTCACAGATGGGTTTGCCTGGCCTGCTGCTGGCTGTCAAGAAATTATTTGAACTCTACTGACCTTTTCTCCCAGCAGTTCACACAAACAACATCGATGAGGCTGACATTCCTCCGCTAACTGGCTGCTGATATGAGCAGATTCGGTTAAGAGTTGTGGTTTTGGTTAGCCGATAAAAGGCTGATGATCAGGAAACTGTTCAGTGAATGACTGGAGGTAAAGTCCCGACAGCAGTCAACTGATAGTGATAATAAATGTAGGCAGCAGGATGGAGGAGGGGAAGTAAACCAGTACAGGGTTAATAAAGTGTATATCATGGTGGAAGTTAAGAGCTCCATACAGTGGGGTACTGAAACTGTAACTAAAAACACTTGAACATGTTCATTATACAGCATTTGAAAATGGAGATCCACATTCAGAAATGTTGCTGTTTGGGGGGAAAAAAGCTATTAAGACAGCTATTATTTACATGCTTTTCCAATTTTTTTGTTTGTGTTTGGGTATTTTGGATATTTTAAGTGTTTTGTCCATTGCTTAACAAAAGCTGCAGAGTTGCAGAAAACGGAGAGTTGCAGCATCACCATCTTATTCTAGAAATAATTCATTTCCTAAATAACTCTACATTTTCAACCCACCACCACCAACTCTTTGTCAAATTGTATTGGATTTTAAATCCAGAAAATCACATTTCTTTTACATAAACTTAACAATTAATGCGAACATCAGACTAAACAATATCAGTCTGAGAATGGCCCGACCCACTGACGTGGGGTATCTGGAAAGAAAATGAACATCAGGTACAACAATTGCTTGTTTTTATCCTGTGTAGTGTGTTATAGTGGAAGACTAACAATGCAACAAACGACAAAAAAACTAGCATGTCCTGTGTTTTTGCCTTGTCTCACCATGACGTAGGCCAATAGGAACACAGAGTGCTCTTTCAACTGTAAACATGGTGAAGCAAAAGAACGAAGAAAGATGTTTTATTTCATGCCAGTGAACCTGAAACCATTTGACTATTACCCTTCATTCATAAAACTGTTGTTAGTGCTGTCGGGTAGAACTGTCAGGTCGGTCTGTTATGCCTTACTGGTGTATGTCATGAAAGATGGCTGGCCATGATTGGTCTGAGTCAACATGTAGTCTGCCATGTCACTCTGCTAAGTCATGTCTATAATCAACTAATCTGACAAAAATCATTATCATGTAGCCTGACCCTGGCATAAGGCGGCCCATGTTACCGATTTCCTTTAATTACATGCTTTATACAGCGTGTGTTTCTACATGTTTTAAATCTGTGTCACCCGCTTCATACGATTTATTTATTTGGGTTGTATTTGATTTCACACTGGCCTACGGGTTAAATACGGCACAGAGCTCCAGCTTCTTCACTTAAGGACTGAGTCATTCCTCTTCCCCTTGATCACATCTCACTACAGCGACCAGCGAGGGGAGGGGAGGGGAGCAGAGAGAGAGAGAGAAGCACTGAGAGAATGATGGAAGTATATCAGGTTTTCAACCTTGCTGCCAGTGTAGATATGAACAGCCATTTCTGGGCAGGGCCTGTCTGAAACCCAATTCCACCACATCTTTAAAAGCTTCAGGAAGTCCCGCTGGACTCCATTCAGTTCCTCGTGTCACAACCAATTTCCCCTCCAGGCCATTTCGCCCCCAACATTTCTCCTTGTTTGGTCACCATGGCCATTAAAAAAAAACCTTAGTGACAGAAAAAAATTCAAGGTAGGAAGAAAATGTGGACTGAAAGTGATCTCTGATCATTTTGAAATGATCAGAAATCATGGTTTAGGCTTTAGGAGGCTGCTAATGAGGAAATGCCTCAACACATAAACATCCATTCAGTATTCAAACATGCCACTTCTGTGATAACACAGACACACCTGTTGAAGTTGGAAGCGTGACAGTCAGACATGCATCCTCCCATGACAGATCAGATGGCTTCCAGTTAGACTGACAGTATCGTACCACACTGTTAACTGAATACAAATAATTGCTCTGGCACTGTTACTGGGAATGTTACTGGGAATACAGTCATACGACTGCTGTAAAGAAAAAAATGGTTTATTAATCTTCTATTCCATCTTGAATTGAAAGTTTACACTCATTCAAGCGCTGAGTAAGTTTCATGACCTAGAAGTCCTTGAAAACTTGAATCAGAGTGTGCCATTTCAAAAACGTCTTCTTGTTACTGGGAAAATAGGTTTTAATATGGTAGCCATACACTAAGGGCTGTGGGCAGAGGCTAAGACTATAATAGAGTGCTGACAATAAGCAGAATTGATCAGTTTTCAATAGATAATCTGAATCATATATTCAAACTAATGATATCTACAACAACCAATAACAACACTCCAGATGTTCAACCAACCAATCAGCGCATACCTAATCAGAACACACTGATAAGACCTTTGATATGTTTATTGGTAACATTTACCTTTATACTGGTAAATTAGTTAATTTATCGTGCTGTGGGCTATAACAACATCACGTTACTTCCATTTTTACTTCTAAGAGAGGACAGTCGATATTGACACGATCACAAGACGTCGCTTGTCAAGAAAACGTGAAAATATCAACTAACAGACAATGCTGTCATTTTTCTGGTGAGGACAGTATCCAAACGTACACAAGTTTAAGTGAATTACTACAAACAGAGGTTAAATAGGCTACTGACTGATGCAGAGGTCCTGTTGTTTCTGTGCCATTAGTGGCAGTTTGCACTTTGTTGATCTAGCTGTTGCTATGCTCTTAACCCAAGACAAATTCTTCTGCTTTATATTGTGACGTAAGTGATTCTGATTCAAAGTGCTCAATGTGCAGTTTGTGTATCATATGTATAAGTTAGTGCAGTTGACAGAAACTTGTGAAATGCAGTTGGCATCACTCTTTACAAAGTAAGCTAATCTTATACAGTCTCGTGCAGCAGAGTGGATCCCTACACAGGCTTCCTTGCAACATATGCTTGGTAAACATTTTCAAAGCCCCCCCCCCAGTGACTGCGGTCGGGCATTAAGTTTAATCTGCCAATACCTGCAAATCCCCCTTCGGCATCCCACACACACACTTTCACCTTGTCAAAACTGAAAAGGTTATATTTAAGAGCTTTTTGGCACATTTCCGATCAAGTCTGACATTTTAAATGCCTCCCACATTCATGTGAATCCGGAGAATGACCGCTGCCGACCCCCACGGTGCTGCTGGAACAGCTCTGTTCCATGGGCTAAAGTGTCGGCCCGGAGCTCTGAGTGGTCGTAGGTGTGTGTTATGCAAGCCTAATGGATGAAAAGATCATTGTTTTCAAGACGCCCACAGAGAATGGTTCATGTAACAGATCCACTTGTGAAATCACAGCTTTTTAACATTTGGGTCTTGGCTTCAGAGGTGGTGATCACTGCTGTGAGCTGATGGCTGCGAGCTGGAGAGGGGAACATGAATCTTAAGTCCTCTGAAGGTGTCGTAGATAATTATTATCCATCATGGGGGTGGGCTCTGGTGACAAACGCACTCTCTACCATTCTCCTTTCTTCAAATACTCAAATATTTGTTTCTTGGTACAACCTACCTCATCAGAAAAAAGTGGATGGAATTATATGTAAATCATGACATGTTTAGAGTGACTTCAAACACTTTTTTTAACCATGCTAGGGGGGTGACAACAAAATAAGATTCTTATATTTCCCCTTCAATGTTGCTGACACTACAATCAAAGTTGGCTGGCGGCTCCTCAAAAGGAAGCAGATGGCATCACTTATGTTGATGTTTAAATGTAGTGGTCTAAATTATGAACAGAACATTATAAATTCCTGGGAAAACACTTTACTTGAAGTCATTTAGCGTGTATGAGCATAAACATTTAATAAATGGTTTATAATACACTATAATGTAGGTGTGTGCAACTAAAAGGACATGTTTAAGTGTTAAGTGGTACATAATTTGTCAGCAATTATAACTTCTCCTATGAAGACATACTTTATAATATTACATCTGTTAGTACAACTTTACTATATTACCTTTCATTTTCTGTTTATACACCAGTGTCCATTTATGGGTGCCCACAGGTGTACACTTATATCTACATTTATTATAGTGTGTTAAAAACCTCTTATTCATTGTTTATATACTGTAAAAATGCTAAATAGAGGGAACTAAAGTAAAATCCTGTATGTGTATGTAGTGGAGACTTTTATTTTGAAGGGTATGGGTCAAGACTTCTGATGTTTTATTTCCTAATCTTCTAACGCTTCCTAAAGTGTTGGTAACATACTTCTATGGGACTAAATATGTCCTGATGTAGACCTAAAGGAAAATGTTCTGTGGTTTAGCAGGAAGTTTAGTGTTCATGTTAGAGTTGTGCCAATGTTTGGGGGGAAACAAAGATATATTTGTAATTGGCGGCAGTGGTCACTTTCTCCTGAGTAATTTTCTTCTGTGACAACATAAATTAAATCAATCTCTGTGATTGAGAAAGCAATTATTAGGTTTAAACTTTTCCTTCTGAGAAATCCAACATGCAGGCGTGTCCTTTGTAACCTTAAGTAGCCACTCTGCAAAAAATGTTTAAAAAGCCCATTTTGGTAAAAGCAATCACTCCTGTTTACTCCTCTGGATAAGAGCAAGTTGATAAGAGAGGAAACAAACTTTTTTGAGATAGTATAAATTAAAATAGGCTCTCTCTTGCCAGCCCAGGATTAGCTTTTTATCTCCCTTTGTGACCGTTCTAAATAGGCTTTGAAGGGAGGAAGCCATGTTAGTGCCAAGATCAAGCCTTCAAACGGCGCCCTGAACCAAAATGGCCGATGATCCTACCTGCTTCTGGGCAGGAACATGGACTCCTTGATGAAGACGGAGCCGGACAACAGGATGTACCAGCAGCTTCCAATGTCATCAGGACTGGAAGACAGAAAGAGGGAGACAATTAGCACAAATTACCACAGAATGCAATGTAGATGGCTAAAATATGACTCTGAATAGTGAAGAGAGTACGGAATTGTGTAAAATGAGCAAGATCTATATATGAGACTTCAAAATCACATAATTCTGCAATCTTAAAGCAATATCTACTCTTTCAGTAGTATATTAAATTTCAAAATAAATCTTGTGCAGGTACAGGCTAGTAAGTTAGTCATGTAACAACATTATAATACTGTTATGGACTACATTTTCACGTTACTAAATGTTCAGGTATCATTTTCTTGAAACTGTATACAGTATATTAGAAACAAACTCTTCATACGTAGAGGCCCTGCTACACAATGAAGAACAACACACACAAGAAAAAAAAGGCAAATTCGAATTTTAAGTCCTCTCTTTTAGAGTTGAAACAATTAGTCGATTAATTGTTTAGTAAATTGGCAGACAATTTTGAAGCAAAAATGCCAAACTGGCACTGGTTAAGGCTTCTCAAATGTGAATATCTGCTGGCATTCTTGGTCCTCTATGATTGTAAACTGAATATCTTTAGGTTTCGTATGTTGGTCAGACAAAACAAAAAATAAAAAGGGGATAAACTTAGGCTTTGGGAAAATGTGATGGCCATTTTTCACTATTTTCTGACATTTTTTGAACCAAACAATTGATCTACTAATGTAGAAAATCCTCAACGGATTAAACTATAATCAAAATGATGATTTGTCAGAGCCCTACTCTCCTTAATGTTGATATGTTTGTTTTGTCATTTCCTTGATCTGCATAGTGACATACTGGTGCTGTGATTGAATGCATCAGCAAAGTAAGACAGCTCACTTTTCCAAATACAGATCACTGGCATTTTCAATTTAAATTACAGACACTTTTTCAGGTTTTGCGTAATTTGGCATTACTAGTGAACCAGAGACCTTATTAAGGAACATCAAAGATTCTACTGAGGAGAGTTTGCCTTCAGATAAACAACTCACTAAATATGAAATTCAGAAAACAAATTGGGACTGTCAGTGTTAATAAAGCATGCTGGTAATTTTTAAAGGATAACACAGTTGTTTTTTTTAATGCATCAGTTTTGTTTCCCTGCTCAGCTAGCCCATCTCAGGACTTTCATGGCTACCAGAGTGATTGCTAAGAGATAATCTCACAAGGCTGAGATGCACTGAATCTTCTATGCTCAGTACATGCAGGATTATCAAAGAGGCCATGTATGCTAACCTACAGAGAATATAAACACATGCTATGGAGACGGATAAGGAAGTTAATGCTTGCTTTCATTCGCTCAAAGGACAAACATAACATATGTAATCTTTGTGCAGGTCAGGTCAAATATCACAGAGAAACCAAAGACTCTGTATAGACTCAACAGCAGAGCTGCTACATTGATTGTGGTAAATATAGGATTCCTTGTGATTCTAAAACCATTTTAGCTGGGAGTTGAAGCAGTAGTGTATGTTTTTACTTTCATTTGAGATTAGCTGTGGTCCAGTCCTATATGCCAGTCCTACATCATACATGTCACCTTACAGCCTTCTGACAGTAAAGAGGAAGTAGAAATTCACAGAAGGAAGTATGCTCATGACACGTGACACCGTCTTTCTCCAGTGCTGGGAATTTGACATGACCTCTTTGTTCAGTTTTGGCAGTGGTGGGCAAAAATGAGCATGTCGGTAAACAAAAACTGCTCTCATTTTGTTCTGATGATTCTTAAGAACTAGCTAAAGCTGCATTATGACTGCAAAAGTCAGTTTGGTGCCTTTATTGCTCATTTCAGCATCCTGACTATTTTCAAACACAACAGACATTCTAAGAGTTTAAATGTTTGACTTATTTTGACAGTGTTTGTCATTTTTGTTTTATATTTTTTAACTACAATTGTCAAATAGAACTATGCATGACTAATAGTGAAGCTTTATTTGTTGCATGTCTCATGCAATGTTTTAAAGTACAGGTAATACCCATAATTATTCTCATTCATTTAAGGAATAGGCCAATATTTTGGGAAATATGCTTATTTGCTTTTTACCAAGACAAAGATGAGAGGATCCATACCAATCTCAATGGTTGTGGTGTCATGGGGGCTTATGTGCGGGCTAATTTCTGGCCAGGCACAGTCACTTCCTGAGGTCTCCACTGGTTGCCTCTCAACCTCACAGTGACATAAAGACTCAGGGAAATAGTATGGCACACAAACCCCCCATACTGTAATACCACAACATGGCATTTTTACACTTCGGTTTTTGTATGGATTAAACAAACAAGATGCTAAGCTAACTGGCTGCTGGCCAAAGCTTCAAATTCACCATATAGACATGAGAGTGGCATCAATCTTCTCATCCAACTCAAGGCAAAAAAGTGAATTTCCCAAAAACGTTAAACTATCTTTAAAACAGCAGAGAAACAGTCATAACATTATTTTGAAAAGTCTCAAACAAATTAAACATTTGCTGCTTTATTATCAGCCTGCATCAGTTCAGGTATTACTGTTAAGTTTCACCTGAGGGTGCAAAAACCTGTAATTATCTTTGCTGTGACTGCACAGCATCAACTTAACTGTAAATTCAAATGGATGTTTCTCTGTGTGACGCCTCCACCTGTCTGTTTCCCAGCTGGCACTTCACCACTATGCCACCTCATCACAGGAAAAGAACGTGTGCTCATCAAGTTGAAATCAAACCTCGTGCTTGAAGGTGCTCTGGCGTTAATAAGGCAGCAGCTTGTGTGATTATCGCTGAACATTTTCACCTGGTCTGAGTGAGACTTTTTAATTGAAACCAGAGGGGAAAGAAAAACTAAATCAATGACCGCTCACACATCAGCAAGGTGGGAGTGGTTTTTGCTTACAGAAAGGTAAAAGATGAGTGTGCTTATTATACACCCGCCCCCACGCAGACATATATTCACACCCAGCATCACTGTGCTGACTGAGTTTTTTTCTCTAATCACTGAGAACAAAGTCTCGCCCCTCCTTCCTCCTCCTCTCCACAATTTCCTTGCAGAACTAATGAGGCTGTAGACAGCACACCCTACTGACACAGTGCAAAGTCTCCCTCGCTCCCTCCAACAGCATCAATTCTCCTTTTCATTTTCCCCATACTGATCTCCACCCGCCTCCATCCAGGCTTGGTTCATCCTTTTATGGTTCTTCCTTGCATTCAGAGATGACACGAATGAAATGCTCAATTATTAATTGCTGGGTCGTAGATGCACCGAGCGAGGGGGAGCATCACCTCACATGGCTGAGGAAGAGGAGGAGGAGGAAGAGAAGATACAACACCAAAAAAGTAGGAGATAGGAGACGCGACAGCTTGACTGAATTGGGTCACGCGTACTGGAAGCGATCGTCAAACGCTAAACATCACCCACCAAAACCCCCCAGGAAGCCTTTAACAGCGGGGAATTGGGTAATATGGGTGTCATGGGGGCGGTGGAAGGGGATAAAATGACGCGGGAAGGTTGATTATAGCACCAAGACTTTCGTGAAATGAGGATCTATATCTTTACAAATTCAAGAATGAACTGGCCCTTTTGAAAACAGAGTCACATTTGGCTGTCATAAAAATTGTTAGGTAGACTCAGACGTTCACTTAAAATGTTTAACTTTTTACTGTTATATGCTCAAGTGATTCTCTTTTTAAAATGGGTGCACAGGGTTTGGACTGACGGGATGGTCGGATAACAGGAGTTTCAACACAAAAGAGGCGGGTCTGACAAGCACATTCAGTGGCCCAATATAAACAAGCAACTAAAAATATGACCATTTTAAGTTGTTATTGTTGTGATGTTTTCACCATGAAGCTCTCCAGAGACGTTCAAAGTCACAATGGCTTATAATGGTGACATTATGAAATAAACCATTTATGGCACTTTTGCAATTGTCCTAAAAACAAATTTGTTTATTTAAAAATCTAACGCTAAAAAAAGCTGAAGAGAGGGAGTGGGAGCGGACTGAGAGTTTACTGGTTAATGTTCAGGATTTACACAGTTTGAATACAATGAAAGATTTCTGACCAACATATTGTGTTTGGGAAGCGGTCTTCAAATTCCTTTCTCTTCCAAACTTTTTTCGTCTGATGTACCGCTTCATCGACATCAACCCGTCATCGACATCAACCCGTCATGTTCCAAATGTGTTCATTTGAACTGATTTTAAACTGGATGTTATCCTTCCCAATTAATTATATATTAGTGGATACAATAATTTTAATACAAGACATAATGAACCTGGGATTGTCAACGTTTCACTTGGTCTCTTTTTATCTTTTTGGCTGGACCACAGTAAAAGCGGGGCCAGCCCTATAAACACAAAAGTCTGTCCCTGACTGAGATATGAAGTTACACCATTGGTTGGTCGAGCGTTGGAGTTTCCCCATTGGCCGTTGCTCTTTCAAAATAAATAGGCGAAAACAGTCCTGAATTACTTCATCAGGAGGCTTTTAGCGAGGCGTGGGCAGTCCTCAATTACGTCCTCAGGAGCACACTGACCATTCTTGGCCCAGCCATATAATAGGTTTTAACTTGGTCCTGTTTTCAGTAGGTTTGGTCAAGTTTGCTTTTGTACTACTACCACTTACTTCAGTCATTTAGGTGTTACCCCTGACTCAGGTTGGCGGGAAACTGTGAAGTCGGTAGTTTATTAATTATTGTGACAATGAATACACTAAAGATCAGCCACATACTAGTTTGTAGTCATTTGTAGTCACAGGATCTGAACTGACGAGGTCTGGAGCACATGGTCATAGTTAGATCTTTCTGCTTTCTGTTGAACCCTGTTAAAAAGCTCCATGGCATTTCTGCCATGTCTACCAATTTAATATGCCGCCATTCTAGATATTTGTCAAATGACTAATGTCTCCATGTCAGCACTGTCCATACTGTATGTACTGGAATGTATAATTATATAAGCCGACTGGTCATTGGGATGTGATGAGTTTTTCAGTTCCATCTTTCTTCCACTGAGTTTCCTCATCTACCCTCCCGCGATGTTGTTTCTGGACGACAACAGCCTCAGTGTCCACAGGGAACAGGAGCTGCATGAGGGGGACAACTTTCCGACAGCTGCACGAGAGCATTGCTCACTCTGAACCTCAGCCAGGGGTTAAAATATCACCGTCTGCAAACTGTCATTCCCTAGTATTGTCATGATATGTTATTACCAATGATATTCAACCTATATCTAAGAAAATACATTGGTAAACAAGGAATTACCATCAAGAAAAGTCAAAGAACAACTGGTTTGTTAATCAAGAAGCGTTGCCACACCTAACTGTTGCACTGATGGTTGTGAGATAAGTGTTTTTGTTTTTCTCTCCTGGCAACAGTTTGGTCGACCAGTTTTGGTAAACTGAGGTTCACTTCAAGACTGTTTTGACACTGTTGCCATGCTATCGGCTGTTTGAGGCAAATTATTCTTCTTCCTCTTTTAATAATTTCAATCAAAACATATAGCTCTCTGACTGTGAGGGTAAAATGGGATTTCAGCATGATGATCACAAAGGCTGGCAAAATCAGACGTGTGTAGAAGGCAAATTTCTGTTTTCATGACAACACTACAACCAACAGATAAACAAAGGAAGGGGGCATTGACCTTCAGTTGTTGTTTCTATAACAGCAGAAAATGAGTAGACATTATACAGCCGCTTACTTCAGTTTTCACAGCACTTTCAATTCAGCTGACAAACAATGACGTGGTCACTCACTTTAAAACAGACAGGCTTGACTTTTAAATCCCTCATAACAAAAAGAAAATGAAAGAAAAAACTGACTGTATTAAATGTACAGCTGCAACTAACAACTATTTTCATTATCAATTAACCTGCCAATTATTTTCTCAATTAATCAGGTGGTCAATAACAGTCCAAAATTGTGAAAAGGCCCAGGGTGACATTTTTTTCTTCTTCAAATAGTTAAGTCTAGTTTTGTCTGACCAACAGTTCAAAACCAAAAGATATTCAGTCTACTATCATGAAGAACTTTTGTAACCAGAAGGTAACCTGTGAATTTCTGTTAATTTGGCTTCTTTGATTAGTCAATTCTCAAAATGTTGTCAATAAATTTTGTACTGACTAATCAATTAATTGTCTTTCAGCTCTAATTAAATTGAATACTTGCACTGTTGACTCCAATGCCTGTACTTCGAAGTTTACAAAAAACATAAGGCTCCCAAACAAGCTAATCCCATTACGCCAACAGAAAACTGCAAAACGCCAAAAACCATAAGCACTGAGTTTTCAGTTGGACCACACAGACAAGTGAAGGTCAAAGGTCAAGGGTTGCATTGAAAGAGCTGACATGGAAGAGGTTAAAGGCCGACCAGAAGCTATAACCCTCTTCACCAGCCACTGTAAAATGTGCCAGGTCAGCCTCCATCTCAGGAGCGCTTTAGCACTATAATCTCTAGATGGTAAATCGAGAGGGGTTCAGGCTCTCACAGCATGGGATGTTTTCATGAGATACTGAGTGTGACTGTGTGCGTGTGTGTGTGCATGCATGTAGTGTTAGCACTCTAGCAATCTAGAGCCCCAGGCAGAAAAAATGAGTACTTTTATAACTACAACGCTTATCCTCCTATCATTACTCTGGGACTGCCAACTGCCAGATAGTCAGAGTGAGATTGTGAGCGTGCAGGTCATTAACCAGGTCATTGTGTGACTCGGAGTGGTTTATCCAACATTATGGGTGTTTGCAAAAAAAAAATAAATAAATAAATAAAAATATGTAGCCAGGATTTAGTTCTATGTAAAGTGTTCATCCGGATGCCATCTTCCCTTAAATTGAGGGAGGAATGTCCAGAAGAAAGATGGCTGCCAAACAGGGACATGTTGCTCCAATTGGCAAGGGCAGTAATATCTAATCTAATATCTAAATCGATTAATCATTTAAGTCAGTGGTTCCAGCTTCTCAATTGTAATGATTTGGTGCTTTCCTGTGTCTTATGTGATAGTAAACTGAATAGCTTTGGGTTCTAGACTGTTGGTTGGACAAAAAAGTGGTTTGGAGACACCACCTTAGGCTTAAGTAACATGAAACTATTTTCTGACATTAAAGATGAATTGGTTAATCAAGACAATAATGGGCAGACATATAAAAAGAAAAATAATCATAAGTGGCAGCCCTTATAAAATCATTCTTCTAGTTTGGTCATCATATTCTCATAATCAATTATTTTAAAGAGTTTCAAAATAACCTAGTGGGATCCCAAAATTAGTTTGTCATTGATAGGTTTTTGTTTTTTTTAAATATCACAATATTTGAGTTTGGCAGTGACGCCCAGTGCTATCTGGTTATTTTATCTATCAAAAGGTTGCTCAACTGACTTACTAGAAAATGTACTATATCCATTACACAGTACATTGCTTTTGATATATAATAACACATACTCCGATAAAACATTTCATCCATATTGCCCACCAGTGGTAATATCCTCCCTCGCTCCATTGGTTTTCCTTCCTTCACTTCCAGGATTAAGTGTATCCCACAATAGGTCACAATAGGTCAGACACTGTAGATGTACTATGGCAAAGATTACTCCAAATGCAAACGTGCATTTAAATCTTAAGTTTAAGTTGCCATTTATGATTACTCAAACAGAAACCTAACATTTATCAGTGATGTTTCAGCCTGCTGAAAGTATCTTTCATTTGAAGGTAGCTTTTTCCTTTAAGGAAATGAACTATCTTTACGACCATATGGGATATGTCTCAATGTACAGGCCTTAGAATTTTTACAACTTAATAGAGATACTATCACAATTAAATTCCCCCATTGACTTTTAGAGCCCTCGTTCCCCAGCAGATTATTGCTGTTGTTATAAACAGAACCGGAAATGAAGACAGGCTGTTAAAAGCTTGTGTTTTCACAGGAGAAGGTTGATTAAGATCTTGCAGAGGAGGAAAGTTAATCTGATCTGCTGCTGTTTAACACCCAGCTCTTATCAGGAAGAGCCCTGACAGACTTTTATAGACTCACACAAGCATGCACGCAAACACTTGTACGCATATAAACAGTTGTACAAAGACACAACTAGAAACTATTCCAAGACACTTGTGCAAATTAAATGAACCAATATACCAGAAAAGACAATAACCTGCTGTGTTTTGATGCTTTAGCCTGGAGGTAAACTTAACAAAGTACAGACAGTTTTACTCTCCTCTACAGCGCAGATCAATATACTTCACTGATAAACCAGAGAATTACACAATATAACATTACATTATTACCAATTACCTAATATAATTAATGTTTTAGTTCCACTTATCTCCTTCTGTTCATAAACACACGCTCTGACCATCTCTCTCATTTGCATGGTTTCTATCTCTCTTGCTCTATCTCTCTCATTTTGGGAAGTAGATTAAATGATATTTACACGTCAATATTAAATTAACTTTAATCCCAATTGGGTTTCTCCGTGGAAACCCATGTTCCAAGTCGGGAGGAAGGTCGTGAAAGAGCGTCAGCTGATGCAGGTTTGACACATGTCACTGTGACCGTCTGAATGAGGCCAACATTTTGTCTATACCTGAAAACATATGTTTTCATTTTCATCATTTTTGTAAAGATCTCCATCCACAACAGGAAAACGGATAAATCTCTTCGTGTTCATCCTCTATAGGTCGGAAAATAGTAAAAGTGTGCTTCACAGCTAACATCTAGCAAGGATTGAGACTAACACGGCCTGGTTATTTTGCTGAGTCTGAACTAGTTTCACCTCTGTTCAGTACCTGAAATGGGTGAATGTAGAGTGGGTTAGAGGCAACAGAAAGTTGGCTTCTTAGCTTTACTTTACTAAAGCTCTATTTTTCCCCGTCCACACGAAACCTCAAGGCCAGTGTTTTTTTCAGATTGATCCACTCTGAAGATAAAAATCTCCATATTCACATATGAAAAACACCGGCTTATTGTGGACAGAGTTCAAAACGGATGGATTCAAACAGCTTAGTGTTGACATATTATTCCTTATTCTACAGGAATTTGACTAGAACATCTAAAACGCTCTTTGTTAACAATACTGCTAAAAATGCAACGTGAGCTTCTTAGCTATAGGCTAGGTTGTGTGTGTGTGTGTGTGTGTGTGTGTGTGTGTGTGTAGTGACTGGTGTGTAGTGACTGGTGTGGGGGACCTGAGGGAATCTTGCTGAAACTGGAGTCTATTATGTGACCACCGCTTAATCTGCATTCCTATTGTTTAATCAGCTCCCACACTGCCGAGTGGGCTTCTAATGAGGTGTTGACTCTTCCCCATCATCCCCCAACACACACATACACACAAACCTACACAGGGGATCAGGAGGCAGAGAAGGGACAATGCAGCCCCTCAAGCCCCTCGAGAGGCTGATATAGAGTTAATTAACTGTCGTAATTCTCACCATGGGTGTTTGGAAGACATCAACATGTGACAGTATTCAAACACTGTGTGTGCTCTCTACTTACTACAGCTGTGGTAGCCTTTCAAACTGGGTCCAAACACACTCAGAAGCTGTCAATACAGCTTTCCAATCATATTAATGCTCCACAGCACCCAGCTGAAAGAAGGAGGCATATTAACATTACCACTAGCGACTAGCTAGCTTTCTCCCCTTTGAAGGAAGTGCTTTTAGGAGGTATTATAGCTACAGTTTTCTTTGTCGATTCAGTGCACACTGACATATTGAATCAAGCTGAAATTAGACTGGAAATCCCTTCTAGGCTCTTTGTCTTCAGCTGTGCTGTAGAGTGGTTTGATGTGACACTGAAACGCACGCACGAACGCGTGCACACACACATACCTTCATGAAAGGCATCGTCTGCCTGCTTCTGTGCTTTATGGACATTTGTTTTCATTTAAGTCACCCAGGTCGCTTCGCTGTGTGGACCCGGCACGCCTCGGCTCATCAATAACTCTGAGTAACGACCCAGGCCAAAGTGTGTTTTGAACACACAGAGTTGAAATACTGTTACATTGGCAGCCCCCGTTGTTTTTCATGTGTTCATACGCTGGTAGAGATGTAACTATTTGACCAAATATCATCAATATCCATTCATACGCAATATCCGCCCACACCCATGCAGGTCCAGGCATCGTGGTACTTACTAGTATAGCACTTCATTGGCCTCATGTCTCTCATAACGCACCGTCTCGCACATTATCCTGCAGGAACAGAGAAGAGAGGGAGGGGAGAGTGGCAGTCAGAAAACATTTGGAGGAAATAGTAACTTTGGTTGGTTAGCAATATTACAAAACAGACAAAAATGAAAGGAGTAGATCAAGACTTAGCTCTAATAAGGGTGTAGCTTCAAAAACTAAATCCTTTAAGAGTAAAATCTCAACCCTTCAAACCAACACATAATTAGTCTACCTGTGATTTGTGACTTATTTTAAGATCAAACATTTATATTTTTGCAAAGCCAAAACATTACATTTCCCAGAACTACTTTCAGCCACCATCAGTGACAGGCAGTGAACGTGTTGCTTGCTGATAATAATTAAAATGTGATATGACATGCAATCTGTTTCGTAACTATTTTATGGGCAAATAAAGCATAATATACGACAAAAAAGGAATCTTTCTTTATGTTCCAGCTAGAAGTTTCAGATCTTCTGCTTCCTTTCTTTTGGATGTTCCTTATAAAGAGGCTGCTTTATGTTTTTATGCCCCTACAATGTAGAATAGCCCCCCTCTTTTTCTTAGAACGGCAAACTTTCTTGGCATTTTTAAGAAGATTAATCTGGCTTTTATTTGAGGGCAATCTTACATTGGTTTTTATTTTCACCATATATCATTTTTCCTATTTGTTTTATTGTGTTTGCTCGTTATGTTTTATGGTACTGTTGCCAAACATTTTGAATTGAAGTTTTTATTCATTGTCTTTCATTGTTTGTTGTTGATGACAGCACTGACAAGGATGGGAGACAGTTACTCATTCACTGCACTGTGAAAGTATTTTAAAGTTCAGTCACAAGGCTGTTTATGCCTCTCCAGTGTCATTTATCCAGGTCAAATGCATATTCACAGAGCGAGGGTTTAGACAACTGATTGAGCTTACTCTGTGCAGTAGTTTCTCTTCCTAAATTAGGCACAGATTCACTTTGTGCTCCCACTGCTCCCATTAGTGAAATGCTGTTTTGTTTTCCTTAGTTTAATAGTGCTAAACATGAAGTATTTAAAAGTACTATCATTATTCAACCAAGGATTTAACCCTAAATTTGACATAACTCACTTCTTTTGTAAGGGTAAATAATGTGGACCACATTTTTTTTTTTAAATCACAGATCTCTGATTTTGGAATCAAACCCATTTTTCCAAACATAAAGTGTGGAAAAAGTCATCCACATCAGGCTTTCCCCAAGACGCCTCCAGAGAAGACAAGTGCGCCTCAACATTACAGACAGGCAACTATAGTAAACAGTAGCTGATCAAAACACAAAAGGCTTCAAAAAATAGCTGGGGGCAGCCGTCGTGTTGCAGCCCCCATTGCACAACGACCGAAAAACAATCCCCGGCTCTGAAAAACAAGTCGCTGTGAAAACGAACTACAGAAGGAAAAACAACACATTCCTCCCAGATGAAATGTGGAGAAAAAAGAACTATAACATAATCCCGTAGTTAGTGGGATGTCTGGCTGGCTGGGAATTGTTTTTTTGTTTTTTTTAGTCGGCAGTGGTGGACTGGTCTGTGGGACCACGGGGACATTCCTCAGGATCCAAACAGGGAGGAGGGAGAGGGGTTACTGTGGGGTGGGAGGCCTGTGAGGGGTCACACAGAGGAATGTTCCAGCTCACGGGTCATGTACTGCTACATTGTTCCGTCGCCAGAATAATCCACATGTATGCACACGGGGCATGCTGGGAACAGACTTCTGACATGCAGTGTTTGGAAAGTCTACGCCAGACAGAAAAGACTGGAAGGCTAATGTGGTGACAGGAGAGCAAAAGGTAAAATCATGTATGGATAACAGAACGGCATGTTCACGTCAGGTTAGTTTGGGAAGTTTGGTCAAATTTGGGATTGTCATGTAAAGACATGCTTGTCTTTTCAGTCTCAAAAGAGTACTCCACCAATTTAGCATTGCACTCCTCTAACACCATCACACTCATGATGGACAATTTAAAATACGTATCAAAATCGTTGCAGCAGACCCAGAGACATCATTTTTTATTCCATGCATTCATCTTCCTTGTCAAAACCTGGCTCCTACATTACCCACAATGCAACTCAACTGCTGACAGTTTGGTTGGAGATTCAGGCGTGTTATGCTAGCAGCGGCTAATGTAGCCTCAAGCCTCTAGCCTCAAGTAGAGATGAGCAGCAGGCTACAGAGGTCTGGTAAGCTCACTTCTTTCTAACTCCACACCCCCAGCTTGGTCTGAGGACACGTGTCAATTTCTTCACATGTCAAGTTCCAGGTTTTAACAATAGAGCCCTTTGAAAAATTCCTGACGAAATTAAAACCTCTCTATTAACATCAATCCACGAATTAGAAAAGAAATCCTGCCTTCAACAACTTTTGGAGAATTAAGAGGTCAATGTGAAACAAATGTACACAGCATTGATTTTTTTGAATGTATGAGTACTTCACATCAGAAGCAGCAAGTCTGAAAAATGTGAGCTTACTGTGGTGATTCAGATTTTGGGGTCAGGTATTGTTGAATACTTCTCATTTGGCTTAAAGCCTTTCAGACATTTCATATCATGTTAATGTGTACACACCTACAAGAACCAATAGTTCTTATCCCTTTGTTATCTAGAAAAGTGATAAGCCCAACAAGTACTAAAAACCTGACTTAAACATTAATCATGCTTAAAATACTGTGCCTTAGATGTTTTAGACCAATCCAGAAAATGTACTTTTATATGTGTCAGTCTCAGTAAAAGCTGTATTTCGGTCACTCTGACATTTTAGCAGGCAGGTTTGCTTTTTAGAGAGTAAAATAATTCCAGCCAGCGAGTGGTTATAGGGCAGAGTGGCTGCTGGATTAGAAAACCAGACCAATTTCACCAGCATTTGGCTGGTGGCTTGGTGTTAATTTTCCACTCTTCACTACAACCATTACAGAGCAGACACTGAGGAGTTGTCACCATGTTTTAATTTGCATTTGACATTAGTGGAATATCAAGCTCTAAGATATGTTAATAAAGTACCAGGACTGTGTGCAGACACTGACCTCAACTGGTGCTCTCGCAGGTTGGACAAGGCCTCCATCCCGTGGAGATAAGAATAGACAATCTCCAAGTCCTGAGGGAACAGAGGAAAAGTGTTGTTAGACACAGGAGTTTAGAGCTAGAGCTTTAAAGCTGCTACAATCAATACTTTTTATATGAACAATGTTTGAAATGACTATGTGTAATGTGAAAGGGGTCGCTCATAGTGACAAACCCACAGAGAATTATCACCCGAATTTCAAGTTTCCCTCAGTTCTACTGAGCTTTATAGCAACTTTCGGCTCTTCCTTTGGTTTTACGGGCCACAACAGTTACGGTACAGCAAACACTAAAATGTGTAAGGCTGAGACTGGCATTTTTCCAATTACTTTTCAGTCAATCAACTATCTGCTTAATTGACTAATCACTTCAACACACCTACTCAATCCCAGTGAGCAACAAGTGTCAACAAAAACGCTTTCAGACATAGCTTAGTAATGATTACATAGTCGCGATACTGATCATTCATTCTGCAGTGGACAAACTGGCTACTCATACAACAGAAAACCTTTTACAAGGACAGTGACATTGATTTGTGCAACTGAGCATTGGAATAGAGAGCAATAAAGCACCTTGCAGAGAAAAAATAAAGGAAGTACAATGCGCAACTATAAACTCCCCATTCAATCACTTCATCAAGTGACCCAGTGAGCGACTCTCAGATTGTTTGGCATGAATCCAAGTCAGAGGTGAAACAAAGTGGCCCTCTCTCATAGCTGGCAGTCAGCACAGCTACTCCACTGTCTATTGGTACACACTGGGTCACTGACTCTGTGTGTGTGTGTGTTGTGGCGCTGGTTTCAGCTACTGGGATGCCTTTGTCGGCGGCAACTAGAGGTAGATGTGGCGACAGCAGAGCAGTGTGGCAACAGAGACTCTGTGTTAAGACCCCGCCAGACACACACACACACGAAATCACACACAATGGCCACCCTGTCTCTGGGTTATGTTTCTGAGAGCAGCAATCATAAGCTTATTGAAATTTTTATGAAATGTTGACCACAAAAGCTAAATAACACTTTGTTTGGGCTAGTTTGGTATGCCAATGTCTGTGTCAGTAGAAGAGAAAGTGCCAGAATCACACCAGTGTTAGAAGCCTTTAAGCTGATTTAAGAAATTAAAAAAATAATTGATAAAAACAACACAAGACTGTAACACAACAAAATCTTATTTTTAGTACAACTGCAAAAAAAACAACACTTGTTTCTGATGCGATATTCAATGTAAGACCCCTTCTCATGAGACATTAACCACAATATACAAACTGTAGAGTCAAAGTCTGACAAAAGTGATTATTATTAGTATCATTTTCTTATACAAATCAAACCCATGACCTTGGATTAACAAATCAAACAACACACACCCAAAATACTCTGCCCTGCCTATTTGTTCAGTATTGATATTGAATTCAAAGGTTAAATTCAGATGTTCCCATTACAAAACAACACAATAAAAAACACCACACTTAATAATAGTTTGAAAAGATGTACTAACATCAGCATTCTGATACAACCTGTTAGAAATAACCATGGAAATCTAATCATAAACAAATATGTGACACTAACTGTGAACTAATATCCAAACTGTGTTATGAAGCCACATGACTGGGTGTTGGTCCCTTGAAGTCAGCATAAACTTATTTTTTTACATTGGGTTTGGCCTTTATGAAGCGGACACAGAAAGAAAACTCTTTTGTCCGCAGGGCTGCCTGGCCCTATTACATCACACAGCCATATCCTCACTAACCAAATCCTTATGTTCAAAGTGTCTGTGGTCAGTGAAACAGCATGCACAGGAGCAATGGTTCAACAGAGGCGATGCTCAGACACATGCTGCCACCTACTGGGTAACTGAGGAACTACAGCCTTGATTAACAGATTTCAGCTAAACTGCAAATGCAAATTAAAATGTCCAATTAATTTATAGAAGGTAAAAATAAGGATGCCACCTATTAGGTCAGTGATTAAATACCTGAATATGAAGGTGACCATTCAGGTTTATAGTGCATAGTATCTATGTGTAGTATATATTTAACTTTGTGCAAGATCTGAAATGATTAGTCGATTAAACGATTACTTGATAGACAGAAAATTAACTAGCAACTATTTGATATTGATTAATTAATTGATTACATCATTTTTTAAAGCAAAAGTGCCAAAAATTCACCGACTTTTCAAATGTGAATATTTGCTGGTTTGGTCGGAATAAACAAGTATTTTTGGATGCTACAGACTTTGTAAAGCCAGTTATATTATTCCTTCCTTTAAGGAGTCTTAAACTATTACAGTTCTAGTGCTAACTTTGAACACTATAAAAGTATTTTGAACTCACACCTGGCTTTGGTAAATCTCATTAAAAAGACTTTAAAAACCTAAAACTTAATGTTTAACTGAAACCAAACGCAGTATACAAACAAAGTAGGCCTCTATATATATATATATATATATATATATATATATATATATATATATACACATATATATATATATATACATATACACACACACACACACACACACACACACACACACACACACACACACACACACACACATAAAATGTGATTACTAGTCTCTCCATGGAGTGGAGAAGAGTGAAAGAAACAACCAGGTCTCATCTATAGAAAGAATTTTGTGTTCTGTAATTCTGTAAATTCTGTAACAACAAAGGTCCTCAGCAAGGTCCTTGTCGTATGTCATCCCCTTTTCTCCCTCCCTACATATCCAAATATCAATTTATCATAAATATCATGAATTTGATTTTGGTCACAGAATTCTGACAAAAGCCAAAAAGGGACAAAACAGGTGACCATAAAAACACCTTCCAGTGTGCTACAACACACAGATCAATTTTGACTGTTGATCCCTTCTTAGGCACCAAGTTTATCCAATAATCCAGACAGAAGGTCACCACTAGGTGGCAGTGTTGCAGGTTTCTTTTTCTTTTTCCCCCTTCCACAGTGACATCACAGTGAATAAAACAGCGCTGCTCAAACGCAGCCTCACAAGGAGAAATATGCAAAACCATCAATTGTGGCTTCAGTCTCAAATATTTCAGATTGACTATATGGAAAGAATGTAAAGGACCCCATCTTTTCCACTCCCTGGGCCCTACATTTTCCGGTCTGATTTTCTTTCTTTTTCTCTGTTTGGTCTCCTTTCAGACAGAGCCAAACACAATCAACATAAAGTGCACACGGAGAGGATACATTAGGACATGGACAGAATCATCAGATCACAACAAAACCTTCACAATTACAAAGAGAGTTTCAGGGCTTTTTTTATTTGATTAATTTTCTTTATTTAAAACAACATTCAAAAAATAAAAAGATCTTGCATGGACTTTAATTATTCTAACAGCTGATTTTCATGCTTTTGCGTCTCAGTACAGAGATCAAAAGAAGAGGGTGTTTGATCTATGCTTTCAACATCACTTTAGGCGACGCCTGCTTCATGTTCATTAACATCTTGGGTTGAAAGCCGAACCAACAGTCTCTCATAGAACAGAAACAGCAAGGAGATCTGACCATGAGTAGTGGGTAGATGGAACTAGGACATGCTGATGAAGGCTGCATCCAGCCAAAATTCTGCTCATTGTGTGTGCTGAATAAAGACAAAGCTTGCTCTTTTTTTTTTTTAAACTGCTGGCGTTTTGGCTTTTGTGGGGGGTAGCTAAAACTCCCAGGCTACACCAGTAACACCATCTAATCCCTCCTCCTTCCTTTTCCAAACTAATCCTTCCAGGAACACAGGTTGCCCCCTCTAAAGGAAAAACATAGAAAGATGCTGTTCTTGATAAAACCTCATGTATACTTCAAAGCTGGTTGCGCAAAACTACCCATGGCGTTCCTCGCATACCAGTTACATACTGTCAATCGAACCTCTTTGTACACTTCCCTAGTTATTGTAGTCATCGCTTACACCTTCATTTGTAAGACAGATGGTAGCAGTGAAATGCAGCCAAACGAGTGCAGGCATTTCCTCTTCTGGATACAAATTAAACAATAGCAAGCCTTGTCTTCCCTGTTAGGGGCCCGAAAACACACACAGACATAGGCCAAGACATCCTCCATTTTCCACCCATTATGTTAGGCCCCCAGAGACAGAGGGTGCAGTGCCTGGCCCTATGCCAGCCCATTGAGTGGCAAAGCATTCAGTTGGGCAAAGGGAGGTCGAGGAAGTTGTGATGTTTTTTCCCGCATTGTGTTCATTGAGACTGACAAGAAAGAAGAGCCTGAGGTAGCGGTGAAAACAAATACAATGTCACATGAAAATACATCTGTGTAAAAAGATCGGTGACCTGGAATGATAAAAGAAGAATGTGGTTTGTTTTTCCACATACCAAGTTTTTCACACGAACGATGACAAGGAAACAGAACTTCTTTTAGAATTTAAAATGTGCTTCACCTCTAAGATAGGGCTGCAAATAACAATCATTGTCATTATTTTCTCAATTCATCAATTGATTGATTTGTGTAGGAAATGTCAGAGTAGTGAAAAATGCTTGTCACAATTTCCCAGAGCCCAAATTGATGTCTTTAAATTACTTATTTTGTCCGACAAACAGTGAAAAAAGACATTCAAATACCAATAAAATATACATGTAAAAAAGTAGCAAATCCTTACATTTTTCGAAAGCATTTTGCTTTATAAATGACTCAAAATGATTCATCGATTATCAAAATAGTTGCGGATACTACGGCATTTCTTTCAGTTAATTCAACAGCCCTGGGTCACCCTAAACTATGGTCAGAAACTGCCTCTGCTTTTCTTATCTCTTAACACCACATTGTCTGTTTGCCAGATAGGAAGCTTTCCTCTAGTCAGGCCCTTTCACTGTGGCACAAATGGTCAATCCATTTATTCATTTGGCTCTGGCTGAGTGCAGATAGCAGAGCTCGGCATGCATCTATCACCCACTGTAGACAAACATCAAAGAAAGGGGCTGCAACCCTTTCACAAACAATGGGACACTGTGGGAGATATTTAACAAAAGAGTTTCAGGTAGGGAGGTGAAGGACATTTGTGATGACCTAAGCAGCCTCGGTATCTGATGGATGATCGGATACCAATGATTTAACACATCCAACAGTCTAGTCTGAATCAACAATCAACAGTTTTGTAATTTCAACAACTATAAATTGCATGTGTCATTTACATGTCTTTACATGTCTTGTTTGAAAATTAATATAATGTCCTAAACTATATTATGAAAAACTGTGGACAGAAATGAGTATCATTGAGCAGTAACTCATACAGTAGAAAGATCTGTTAATGTGTGTCAAGGGACTGATGTAGCAAACTGCAAGTTATGAGGTTATGTTTTTATATTGTGCAGGAACGACCAATTAAGTGTTACAAACCCATAAAACCAGACACATGATGGCCGCTTCAGTGATGCGCTGCCCTCACTGAGTCACCCAGCAGAGTAAATCAATGATCGTGTCTCCTTTGCTGACAACATTAACATCTCCAGCCGTCTGCACGCTTATCTAGCTACTGTCGAGGAAATCCTTCTATCAAGTCATCCCAAATACATGTTTGTTACTTTCTGGCTGAGCTGTAAAACATGTTGTACTTTCACCTGGAAAATGTAGAATCTGTGGAGGTGTTTTTATCTGTATCAGTAACAAAAGGGGGGCTTTGTTCTGTACAGTTTCTTAAATGCACAGGAGTTAACACTGCGCCATGCTGGATAACAAGAGAATGGCAATTTTCTCACTGAAACACACTTTTTAATATAAATTTTGCCGCCCCGTCTTGTCTGCTCTTGTGCCTAATATGAGAGCTTTTTGAGTATGGTGATGTACTGTATGTTTCTGTGGCCAAGGAGAATGAAATTTCTGGTTCTGTTTGTGGCTTTGGTGCTGGAGTATACTTGTGGTGTTTCCCTGCAGTGCAAAACATTGTTAAAGTATGTGCTTCTGACTATCTTCATCCTTGAATCCAAAAAAAAGTCACACATACAGAACATGGCCAATGCTTTGGAATAAAAAAAACTAATTCAGGTTGGAAGAATTTATTTCTTCTTCCTCACCACCACCGTCAGTTTCCTTGATTCCAACTTAAAGACTTTTGTTTCTCCTCCAAAGCTTTTTTCTTTTTCATTCATGTTACTCTTCTATTTCTCTCTCACACACATTTGATTCAGCTTTGTTTCTGACCAGTCTGCTTGTGTGCAGCTCATCAGATGGTGAAAACACAGTTGCAAATACGGCAGAATCGTTGTCAGTAGGGCTGCAATTTATGATTATTTTCATTTTCGGCTGGTCAATTAACCCTCTGAAAACGGTCATTGTTTGCATAATCCTGATTAAATTTATCTAAAATAATAACCATAATAACTAGAGTATTCATTCTTTTTGCAGCTGAAAGCTAAGGCTTGTCTTTCGCGTCATCACAACGATGATGTCATTACGTTATGTGCAGCGCAAAACGTGCTGACAACGCGCGGTGGCACTGTTTTAATTTATGACAATAATTTATTTATAATTTATTTCATTAATTTTATCAGTCATGATGGTTTACTGACTTACATAAGCCTTTAGCTTAGGTTGTACAGATTTTAGGGATATGAAGCATTTGAAGATACTCCAAGAAATTACATCACAATAAGCAAAAACACCAATGCAGGCACTGGCAGACCATTTATGTTGCAGAGTTCAAAGGGTTAACTGTTTAGCCTATGAAATGTCAAAACAATTTAAAAATGCCCACCACAAAGTTCCGAGAGCCTGAAGGTGACATCTTTAATTGTCTTGTTTTGTCCAATCAAGAGTCTAAAAGTCAAAGATTTTCAATTTACAATGATACAAATCAGAGAAAAGTAGCAAATCCTCACATTTGAGAAGCTGGAACCAGCAAATATGTAACATTTAACAACTTAAACAATTAATCGAAAAATTGTTGCGAGTGAATTTTATGTCGACTGATTAATCGACTAATTGTTTCACGTCTAGTTGTCATATACAGTAAGAGTGAGACTACATAGTGGTATAAATCAAAATCACAGCTTTAATACAATTTATCTAGCGCTACAATAAACAGCTACTATCATTATCTATTAATCTTTTTTTTGATTAATCGTTTTAGTATTTAGTAATAAAATATCTAAAAGAAATGAAAAATGCCCATACACTTAAAACCAGAGTGTCTGCCAACTCTACTGCTATTCTTATCAAGCCAACGGCGAGGCAGAGAGAGTGAGAGAAACCAGCGTGGCCGCCTACTGTGAGGCATATGCACTTCTGTGAGCACTGCCAGGCAGCTTGTAAAGAACTTGTCTGAATGAGTTTTCACACTGAGCAACATTCTCAGTGGCAAATTGTGAAATTTGCCCAATTGTGATCCTTCCTTCTGTCCATGGTGGCAGTCCGAGGAGCAGGCCTGACGTTTGTTGGTTCAAACATGACAAACTGTAGAGTGTGACGCACTTTCCATCATCAGCTACGTTTTGGATCCTTCTGAGCTAAAAAAAACTTTCCATGGTCTATTTGAGAGCAGGATAGTAGGACAGGGAAGTGCTGATAAAGTGCACAAAACTTCTGAAGAATGACTTGTTGTTGAAAAGAATGTGATTAAACATCACATTAAAACTGCAGTATTGACTACTGCAGTTTCCAGTTTGCAAGAGGCTGCATTCAGCAGACAAGCTGCATCTTCCTACCAGTCAGCTCATTACACCATCTCTGTCTAAGATGCTTACGACCTTGATCCCTGGCAGTAGAAAAAGGAACGGCCGTTCTAATCATGGCACTTTGTACGAGGAGGATTTGTTGTCGTTCTGTTTCAGAAAATAGCTGTGAAAAGCACAAATTAATCCCCCGCGACTTGGGAGCGAGGACGACCTAGTTTTATAACAATTGCTCACTTGTCACTGTGGGGTGAGCTTTTAACTCCGTACCTTCACTCTCTGAACTTTACTGTGGCCGCTTCAAGGTTGGAATCAAATAATGAGGATGTGGTATGCAAAAACAACTCATTAGGGTGACCTAACCTTGATTTAAGAAATAAAATTCTCATTTCTGTTTGAACTGCAAAACGTGTTGGATTTTCTATATTAGTTTCCTATTAAGTGATTAGCAAAAAAGGAGATACTAATGCCTAAGAATTTTTCACTTTAAAGCAAATTGCAACATATTTCTATAAATAAACGTAGCCTCATGTAATTAAGAAATGTATGTATTCATTCATTCAGTCATTTTTGTGCAGCTCCGCACCACGTCAGGATCCAGAACATTCCCTTTTGAAGTTGTGACCTTTTCCAGGTTTGCCTTTCTGTGCCAACGACCCCCTCATTCAGTGATGCATCGGTATTCCTGGATCCTGTTACCGTGACAGCGGAGGGGCCATCTTGTGTGTCAGGCCGGGGTGAGGCTTGCATTCCTCAGATGACACTGGCTAGATAATGTCTCAGTGTCCACACCAACAGACACACACACATACACACATGTGCGAGGCCTAAAGAGGCCATCTCAGTCATGCCTCCCACCCCCTACTGCTTGCTAACCTATGGAAGGTACTATATAGCATACCAAGTGAAGGAGCCATCTGAGTCAACTATTAAGACCATGCATCTGGGAACCTGCTGGGACACTACCAGTCTTAAAAGATTCTATGGATGCAAATAAAGACTATTTTCATCATCAATAAATCTACTAATTATTTTATCAAATAATCAAATAATTGTTTGGTCTATAAATAATAAAAAAACACACATTCTCACAATCTTAATTTCCTAAAGCCCAACCTGACACCTTCAAATATCTTGTTTTGATCGTAACCAACAACAATTGGTGATATGCAGACATTGATTTTTCAGCAGTTGCCCACAAAAAATGATACAAAATGATAAAGCTTAATCTTAAAGATGAAGACAAAAATATGCAAAATGAATGAAATGCCTCAAAGTACCTTTTATTAGAGGCCTTTAAATAAAAATCATCTGATTGCAGAAATGTAATAAATAATTTACGTGCAACCATTATTACAGTTTTGACTGTTTCTATGTACACTAGAGCTGAAACAATTAGTCAATTATTTGATTAGACTGACAGAAAAATAACAGGCAACCACTGATAACTGATTAATGGGTTCCGTCACTTTTCAAGGAAGACATCTGAAGATGTCACTTTGGGATTTAGAAAATAGCAATGGGCAATTTTTCTCTATTTTCTGACATTTCACAGATCAAAAGATTAATCAAAAGATGAAACCATAAGGAACATAATTGTTAGTTGCAGCCATAATTTACCTGACAGCACATCAAAGCAGACTGTCCCTCAGGTCTTACCGGGGTTCATTAGTCAAACTGCTAAATGTCATTTCCATTAAAAACAACCACGAAGGCAGCAAAATCCTTCTGATTCTCCACTCTGGACTTTAATGTGGCCTTGCATAAAATGAAATGTCAGACTCATCTATGTCTGGCTGTCTAATAAAGAGCATATGACAGCATCAGAGACTGAATAACAATTTAAAAGAAGGTGTTAGAGCATAATGAGGTGGACAGAGCTGCTGTATGAGGAAGTAAACAGCCTGTAGCCGTGTAACAAGGTAAACAGACCACTGGGAGTCAGACAGCCAGTGTTGAAGGTTGGAAGGTCATGTTGCCTGCGGTACAGTATCTGCTAATGGCAATATATTGCATTATATTGTCTTCTCAGCACAAACGCCGCAGCATGTCTGTGTCAGTGTGCCAAGTGGGACTGAGGAAGACCGCCCCCTGAAGCAGACAAAACAGCAGCGACGGCAGTTTATTCCAAATGTGCACTCTGTTAATCGTACACCCCAGGGGCAGCAGTATGATGTTCCACCGGGTGCCACTGTATGCATGTCTGTCTCTGTTTGTGTTAATATGTGTGTGTGCATGTGTGTATTTCTTTGCCTTTGTTTGTACATTCCCTGTGTTAACAGGGTGACCAGCAGCTGTCCTTGAATCTCTATTGACAGAGAGTGTGGGATCTGCTGGGTATTTTTATCCATTAGCCTGCGTGAGAGAGCAGGTGGAGGCTTTGTGGGCTACAACAAGGTCACAGAGTGACGAGCGCCGCTACGCCGCTATCTGCGGCTGTTCTGGACAAACGTCGAGGTCTGAGTGCCCGTTTTACAAAGTCACAGCATGTGACAGCAAAGGGGTTCACTGGCAGAATGGGACAGCTCATTTCCACTACATTCACACTACATTCATTCCTTGGGGGGAAAAAACATAAACTGAAGTTAATCCTTCAAAAGACCTTAAAAATAAAAGGATCCAGACAGAGTTTAAGTATTATACAAGCTGGAATTATGCTGCTCACTGCAATTTAACAACTATTTCTTTATATTTTGAACTGATGAACAATGAGAGCATCAACACTTTCCAAACTGTTGATGAAAAAGAACACAACGGTTCAAATGTCCATGTTTCGCCACTAGACTACATTAAAACCATGTGCCACCTGAATGAAGTTGGCACATACTACACAAAGCTAATTAGCAGTCTTATTAACATTAAGCACTTGGTGTTAACGCAACAGGTTAAGCTAGCAGAGCACATGGCCCTCTCCTCTCTTCCCTCTCTGCCTTGGATGCTGAAGTAAGTGCTGGACAAACAATCACACTTCCACTGCCACCTGCTCAGGCGTGTTTAAGAAGAACATAGGACTCTTCTTTGTCTACAAGAAGGCGTCTAGTACATTCAGCCATCCTCCACTTTCACACCAGCTTGATGGAATTTATTGAGTAGAATTATGCCTCTGAATGATGGTGGGTGGCTGAAAAAGCGGCCGGTAGAGCAGAACAACTTCGCAGTCACAGACAACATTTAAAAGCACTCGAGAGCTGCTGTTTATTTCCCACCACGGTCAGGCAGCTGGTGGACATGGTGACTGGCTGGAACAGGAATCAGGGAGGCATGTGAATGAGCTTAACAGCACCTACTTGAGCTGCCTGCCAGTACAAAACCCTCAAGAACTGAAATGCACTCGGCCTCTTGGAGCATGCAAATTAGATGCATGCTAGACTGCACAAGTAGCAGCAGATAGTGAGTTTTATTACAAGTTTTTTGGAAGAATTGGGCAAGTCAAGAGGATGTTCTTTAAAAAAAAAAAAGTGTGCATGGTTCATAGAAAGGCAACACATTTGTTTTAGCAGTAAGCATATCAAAATGAATGCTAAGGGTTAACTGACCTCTCCAACCCATCTGCTTTGATCAGTGCTGCAGCCAGCTGACACAGATGTTGGTTTGGAAGTGTATGCATGTGTGTCTTTAGCCCCAGCATGTCAAAAAATAGAATTGCGCAACCAAACCTCCAGCAACCTCTTCTAAAGATAAAGATCATGTTATAGAGTCAGCTTGAGTATCATTGTGGCATGTCGAAATATATCTTAGTGTTAAGATTGCATTGGGAATAGCTTATTTCTGCAGTTCACTCTCACTCTGATGGCTGCATGAAAGCAAACCAGCACAACAAGCGATAAAAAAACAACCCTTTCAGGTGAGAAAGTAAAGGACGTTTCATCATCCTCTTGCTATAGCTGCATTTATCAAAACCCCCAGAGGAAAACAATGCTGACATTTTATAAATATTTTAGTTTTACAACAAATATCACCCATTGCTGAGCTGGACATGCAATTATTTCAGTGAATATGTTACCAACACGGCTGTATGATCCTTGAGAACAACAGTTGGGTTTAACAAATATTTCCCATCAATGAGACAATCAGCCGACCAATAATGTAATTATGCCTGCCTTGACTCTGTGGTTACATAGACATTTTTCTATGAATGATAGTGTCAAGAAACATGGAAAGGCTCTCTATTTCCACAGAATAACAAAAACACTGGAGTTACCATTTTGTACCCGAGGTGCTCTAAGTTATGGGGTAAGAGAAGAAATAATTGATAAGGAGAATGAGGAAGGAGGTTGAGGTCAGCATTAAGGAAGAGCTGCATTGTTCACAGTACAAGTACAGAACATTTTATTCATTATAATTCATTAAACAATATCAGTAAGATTTATACAAAGAACTGTACAAGGTGAGAAAGCATAAATTCTTGCTTTGAGCACGTGTAGTGATTACTAATTCAGAATCTGCAGTACTGTTGTCCTTGAGGGTAAAAACAAGGCAAGTTGTCCGATAAGTAAGAACTAACTTTCCTTCATCCATCTGGTGCCATTTTAATATCATCCATCCACATAGCATTAGTCAAGCCACACTGATGCAGGATCTCACAGCGATCTAATTAGCACTGAATGATATTTGCTGACTCAGTCACACCCCATAATACCAGAGTACTGTCACACAGGGCAAGAATTCAAAGCTTTCAGCAGCATCACAAGAATAAATTATGGATCTGGGATTAGACTTTACCGGCCAAACTCTGAAAGTG
Organism: Macquaria australasica; assembly: GCA_005408345.1. Lineage (NCBI taxonomy): Eukaryota > Metazoa > Chordata > Actinopteri > Centrarchiformes > Percichthyidae > Macquaria > Macquaria australasica. The sequence goes on along the minus strand of SEMN01000369.1, from coordinate 210,620 downwards.
TGTGATGAGGAAAATAAAGTGAAACACCTGCTCAGATACAACTAGTCTTTAACATGTCATTGCTCTTTTAACTGTCTGGACTTCAAAAATGACCACTTACGCTAACATTAAACATTTATCCAACAGTCATATTTGTCACTGATTCAGACTCAATATAAGCAAACAACTTCCAGTCTGCAGCTTCTTGACACAGTCTTTGACCACACTATTGCACCAGGACCACCGCTATTCTGACCACAGCCTCATTCAGAGTCAACCACTGTACTCAACTATAAACACAGCCTCAGCACACATACTGCATCTACAACAGGTCTGCACATTTTATAATAATAATAGATCCTGTGTTGGAATCTCAGTTTAGAAAGCTGCAACAATTGCAATCTGTAACTTATTCCATTATCAATTAATCATTGAGTTCATTTTTTCAAGCAAAACTGCTAAACATTTAATGTTTCCAGGTTCAAATGAGAGATTTTACAGATTTTCCTTGTCATTACATTATTGTAAATTTTATATTTTGGGATCTTTGACATCACCTTGGGCTCTAGGAAATTATGATTAAATTTTTTTCCAAAGCTTTCTGTTTTATAGACCAAACAATTAATTGAAAAAATATAATAATGACAATGAAAATAACTGTTAGTTGCAGCTCTAACTGAATGTATGTCATCTTTTGTTTAAGCAATTTCAAATTTCAGCTTCTACATATTGTTCTGGTGCATCAGCAATATTGATTTAGTAAACTATTCAAAATGCAATAAATCTCAATTTATTTTTCAATGAAGACTAATTATCATGATATCTTGGGTAAAAACACCACACTTATTTTAGCCATAGACATGCAGCCTTAACCACAACAATGGCTCAATGTGGATTCAACGGTGGACTCTGACCAATACTGGACACAAAGAGATCTCTCAGCTCTGTCACTGAACCTCTTCGTAGCAGGTCTGTACCCGGGAACAAAGCCAACTGTCCGGCCAAATGAAACCCGCTCCATCTCGCTCAAACAAAGGCCTCAAAGAGGTGCAGCGCAATCATCACAAAGTTATGCAACATCATATAAAGATCAATTCATGAGGGCTCAAAGCGAAAACAAGGAGAAAAGGGTAGGGTGGATAAAATGGGATGGGGATGTGCTTTAATCTTCCAGGGGCAAATGGCTTGCTTGGTGGCCTAAATGATCCAAAAGTGCTTGGTTCCCGCTTCCCCCACTTTCTTCTGTCCAATTAACTTGACACAAATAGAAGCCAAAGGCTGGAGGAGAGTTACTAATGAAATCCCCCAGAGTTCCACAATGGGAGAAAAATAACACTGATTCTCAGCGCTGCCTGGGTTCAATACTTTGCTGTAACTGCATCCATTTGGTCTCTTTCCTACTGTAGAGTCATTAAACCCATTGAAACATTTATGAAATTCAATAATCAATCTTTTAAATCTCTGCTGCTTTCTCCTATGGCCTTCTGCATAAAGTCATTGCAGCATTACAGTGCTACTCTGGCTACTGGTTGCTAGGGAACAACCAGAGAAACTCTTTCACTACGAGAACTGCTTTCACACAAGCCAGATTTCTCTTTTAGGGCCCCAATGCCAAAAACACTCCCTGGTCACCATTGGAGTTAGTTTGTAAGAAATCTCATGTACTGTTGTTTAGGAGCATGTCTTGTTGATGTTGTTGTGGCAGAATATGAGGATGTGTTTTATTAGGTATGACTTTGAAACCATACCAATATACGATCATATAATGTTAATAGAACTGCTGATGTTGTCTTGGCTGAAATGCATAATTTGCATACTTATTGTTTTTTGCACATTTGTCACTTAAACAAGTTGTTTTTTTTATCATGTGGCTTCCTGAGTTCTTTCCCCTTATAGTGCATGGGTTACTCTGGTTTTGTTCTATGTTTTTGTACCAAAACACCTGGACATCCTATTTTTGGATTTAACCAAATAATGGAAACTTACAAAAATGTTATCCAACACTGCTCATACGTTACTGACAGTCTAAAATACAGTCATACTGCATTACACATGCAATAAGTACCTGCAATAAACTTAAGTGCCACATGGTACAAAAAAAACCAAAACACTACCAGATTTAACAGACAAGAGAGACTCAAAACAAATCAACAGAAATCTATTCGAGACATGAAAACATGTGCATGCAAGATACAGAATGTAAACATATTATTTAAATGAATATGACTTACTGTTTTCAATTTGGCAATCTGACGCACTAAATTACTAAATCAGTTTTAAATGCAACCTTGGCAGTGCCAGTGGTCTTATGTTTGGAGCATTTCCAGAGGGTCTCTGGGCTGCAGGACTATGAGCACATGAACAGCATGTTCCCTCTGAGCTGGGAGCAAGCCAGCAGCGTTGCCTTTGTTAGTAACTAGACGACATTGTCATCTATGCTCTTTCATGATTTGCCATCACAATGGAGCGGGGTCCAGCGCCTGCCTGTGTAAGGTGTGACTCCTCACCTTTTTATCTCAAAGGCTGTGGTTATCACACTGTAAACTTTTCAGCCAAAGGCGTCAATGACAGTGTTGTTTTCAAAAGCCAGTGAAAGAAAACACTTTGGTTAACGTGAGCTGACGACGTATCTGGTGAGCTGCCAGTTAAGGTCACAACAGCTACAAAGAGATAGAGGTGCTGTGAGAGCCACTTAAGCATATAAAGCCAACTATGCCTCCTACATGAATGTATAATAACTCCAATACAATCTTGAACCATATATTAATGCCTGTTGTGAGGGAAAGTGTCGATTCTTGAAGGACTGTTGAGGATTTGAGACATGCTGCTGCTCAGTAACTGATCATAGTGTTCTTGTGTTTAGCTTCTGCACCACATTGGTGCGCCCAGCTCGCCCAGTCTTGAATGGAAGTTTCCTGTTTACAGAGTTGCCTTATGATCCCACCCAAGGCCTTTCACTTCACTCGGACTAAAATAGGCCTCAGCTCCAGACGGACGGGGATTTCAGGCTATATCCTGAGGATGTTTCACAAAAGAAACATGGCGCACCATTGTGATCTTTTAGGACTTCAGTCACAAGTTAAGGTTTTCTCTTTCCTTGGCATCACTTAAGCTACTCAAAGTGAAAAGAAGAAAATACTGCAGGTCTTTCCTTTTTCCATTTCATGTCATTTTCTTAGGATCTTAACTTGTTTAATTTTATCTATTTCAAACCCATTATATTTTCATAAAAATACATTATCACAAAGCTGAAAACAGGGCAGACAAAATGCATTTTTATTGTACATATACATATCTATTTAGTGAATATATCTGTCCTTTGTTGGTTCCCTTATTGCAATTATCAACTTGTTCTATAAAATTAAGCTAGATGTTAAGATTGTAACTCATGGGGTACTGGGCTATAATACACGTCTTTGTTTAAGTCTGCTTGGCATGTGTACAACTGAGGTTGGTACAATTTAGCTAAAACAGCTATTCCCAGTGCAGCGACAAAATAATTGGTGTGATTTTAACTGTTTTTGACAAGCAGAAGCTGGTTGAAACAGGGAGTCATTGTGTTGGGTCCGCACCACACTTGCTGGTGGATTCAAAGCACCCGAGTCTATAGGGAAGCATGCATGAATGGCCTGCATCTTTCCCTCCAATTATAATCAAATACAGTCTTCATTTAGTCCAATAATAACACAGCCGCAGGCAGTCCGACCTACACAAGTGGGCAGTACAACGAAACCCTCAGATGAGTATGCCAACACTCAGTGTTAGGGTTAGCAGGGTTAGGGTTAGCAGGAACAACATAACCTATTGGACACTTTCCAAGTCACTCCTGTGACACTCATGTTTGTTTTACATGTGTAAGTGGTATTCATTTTCTTTCTACCCGACTGCAAACTGAATTTCTTCCTTGGATGGTTGGAAAGTTAAGAAAAGCCAAACTTATTAGCCATCACATAAAGTTGAAGTTATATTTAAGCATTTTGTTCAAATCTCAAGAAATACCACTGTCAAATTATTGTAAATAAAATAAGGAATGTGAATTTAGGAGCTTTTGTCAGTTACAATGGACTCATTTCCACTGACACTACACCACATATGTAGATTTTATTTTCGAGTGGGAGAAATATATCAGCCATTACTCGCTGTCCTTGGGTTGAATCATTTCTCACCATCTTGAGTTTTCACTTCACACATATGCAGCAGCGTCTGACTAATCAGCAGTGATGAGCAACACTGTACAACTATTCACTCTTGACACAGAATCACATTAACAATATGTATGATGCAATTGCGAAAATGCACTCAAGGGGCTGAGGTTTTCACAGCAAGTAAACTTGCAGAACCATCAGGATTCTGTCATTTTGACTGATGCTGTTACTGTGATTGATTCCTGCCCATTGTGTTGTGTTGTACAGTTCAGACTGTGGTCTTTTTTCTCAATAATAGTCTAACGTGCAGCCTTTTCCTGTGAATGTCTGCTTACAAACAGAACAGAGGAGTTAACCACGTTAATCAATCCCAAATAAGCAAATACTGCTGTAAGAAGATTGCACGCACATTAGCCTCTCAGAAAAACTGCTAATGTGGCATTATGTAACCCTATTTTTGATACTTGGCCTTTTCTCCATCAAGGCTACATAACACATAAGGAGATCTGCATACTAATCGTGGCAAGAATGATTAATGAAAAGGGTTTGCTCTCAGCAGGAAGGGTTTAGTGCGAAGGAAATATAGGGCCATATGGGAAAACGTCTGGCAGTGGATGGCTGTTTGGGGTCAACCGAGGCAAGTGTCAATTAGCTCGGTCAAGGTCTGAGGCGCCGATTAACTCATGCCTCTTAATAAATAATACTCAACTGTAACTGACAACACAGCATTTAGTGAAAAAGTATTGCTTCAATGGTGCGAGAAAAGCGTACCACAATGTCACCAGAGTGGAATCAATGTCAACTGGGCTGCTGGGGAATGTTGCATCACAGCAATAAACAATGTTTCCACAAACGTGTCCCAGAGGTGACATCCTAAAAAATCTGGGCACACACATGCTCTCCGCTTTAAGAGTAGGAGAGAGCATCCTGATAATCTCAGACTGGCACCCAAGCAATCCGGACTCCAGAGCCATTAGAAAGACAATGTAATTGGTGGTTCAGTTTAGGCAAGCTAAGATAATTATCCCCTTCTTCCCAAAAAGCAGGAAGCGAGGAGAAACTGTCAAACATTCCAGGGAGAATCAGATTACGTTGAGGCCTTGGGTAATAAACGGACATTTTCCCTGATGGGCAACGAAGGGACAGAGGGCTGTAGAGTTGGAGACGTGACCAGCCATAGGTTAGACAAACCCTCAGGGACCAATTACAAAGATAAGGTTTCAAATACACAGATATTGTACACCAATCCACTCCATTGCACACAGGAAGTGGAACAACAGTATTCCTGATCACTGATTTATAAATGGGGAAAACGATGTTGAGGCTTTTTCCCTCCTTTCTTCATTGCTTTCTTTTTAGGTTGTCCACTGTGCCTCATGTTCCCACTGGCAGAACTCGAGGACTGCTGCTGTGGCACTTTTCACTTTTGACAACAGCATCCATTAGCAAAGACAGCTGTTTCTGCTCATACTAGCGTTGTAATGAATCACCTCTTTTAGCTCACATGGCAAGCAATTACCTGCCTACCACCAGCACAGCTGTTAATAGACCACAGTTTGCATGAGGCATGACAGGCCACATTAGGATCAAAGGCATGTCCAGCAAACAGTGTTATGACTCAACATTACAGCCCGACACTGACTAGAAGGTCTTCACAAAAGGATGTAAAATTAGCCATTCAGGTCAAAGATGTCTTGGCTGAATGATGTGACTGAAAATGTTTCTACACTCTTCTAATCTGCCATCATCCCACACTTTCACTTTACACGCCAGCCCTACTACTCTGTAGTGTGTGTATTTGTTTACACTAGAAGGGGATGGATTTCCTTTATATGCAGACACACTATTGACTGGTAGGAGATTAGCTTTATTGCTTCAATCTGATTTGCTTAAAGGGTGGCACTTACCCAATGCTTGCAGACTTGTAAGCTTACTATCCTAGTTATAATTGTTATGTCATTTATACTTGCAAGTATATTAATATCCTTAAAGGGGAGATTGGTAGCATGAACATATAGACTGATATACGTGCAGCAAATTATTTACTTTCAGTGCAGTGAGAAAGGCTACCAGTGCCTTGCCGATGAATATTTGAAAGCTTTAGCTTAAGTAGGTGAGCAATCCACTAGAGGCACAGCGTTAATGAAACTGGCTCTAGCTGTGGAGTGGACAGATACATGATAGAGCCATACCATAATGCTAATGAACCTGGCTGTGGTTCCACAGCAGAGTAGTAGGATGGAGACATAAGGTGCCAATGACTTTTTCTGCTGAAGAAACACACAAACAGGTCTGCACAATAAATCTAATTAAACAAAATATGCTTTAGTGGCCACACTGATATCAGTATTTTGTTCTGCCAAATAAAGACTTCTATTTCAATGGAAAACACAAGCATTAAAGCATTAATACAACCGTCTTTCCTTCCAATTGTTTGAAAAAGCTGTAAGGATGTGTAGCCCAACTCATACATTAAAATCTCCAAAGACAATAGCATTTTCATTTTGTTTATACGCAGCCCTGACAAAAACGTTGCCCTGATCTTTACCCTGTTTGTGCAACAGCAACCATCTTTAAGTGCCATTGTTAGAAATACTGTAAACAAGTATTAGCTGCATGGTGAACCCGTATACGGGGATTTAGAGATCTCTAATCACACAAATTAATCAGCTCTCCATCTGATCCACTTCATGTCTGAGCAGTTCACCAACAGGGAAGATTATACACCAGAGTGAGCCTGTTCTGCGTGGGACTGAGGCTAAAAAGCAAATTCACTCAAAGTCGGGTAGTTGTTTACATCAATGACATTACAACCATTACAGATAGATAAATAATTTCCTAAAACATGTATCTTCAATTCAGTAGCACTCAGTGTCACTACAATAAAGAGATGTGGTCTGTTGTGACATTTTGTGTAAGCCAATGATTTAAGGATTGCCTACTGAGCTTAAAAAAGTACCAACATTTGTTTCACTTATCAGTCTTTTCTGTAATGTAAGCGTCACTTTTTCCAAATGCTGGAATTTCCATTTTTCTCATTTAGGAATGAAGCTCTTAACGACAGCCACAGCGAGTAATGTAATTCAATAGCAGTCATGTAAATATTGCACGTCAGGAATGGTTTATTCTCTAAGCTCTCCAAGCAGCCAAGTGGGTCTCGGGCTAAGTTATGTAAAGATTGTGGTCGTCACTCAGTGGCATGAGGTCTGTTGCCTTCTGCTGTAAAGGCCAATGGAATTTCTGGAGCCTTGACTCCGGAGCTGTTTTTCTTTGCTTTAAAAATATCAAGGAATGCGAACATAAAGAACTGAAATATGCCTTTGATATTATAATGTGTGTGATTCAGTTGCAACAAAAGTACAGTGTGTACAGTGTGAGGGCAACATTCTGGTCCATCTGACAAGATTGGGGCAATGCAACCCCAGGACTGCACACGAGCATTGACATTTTCAATCAAATACAGCACTGAATGTATAAGTAGAAGTTGAAGCATTCGCTGCTGTGCACTACGGCTTCAGATCAATACAGACATTTTTTCTTTTAAGTTTTGTGAAGTTATGGGAATAAAAAGGCTCAACCCAATAGATCAAAGCAACCAGTGTATGAATGACATAACCTGGAGGGAGCCCTCAATATGCCAGGATTCAAGATCAGAATATGAAAGTAGCAACAGCAGAGAGAAGACTGCAGAGCAAGCAAGTCAGAAGCCAGCATGGGCTCTCTCGATAAACATTTTAAAAATCCTTTGACTTCCTCTCACCCTCCTTTGTTTAAAAAGGAACACGGATATGTTTCTGCTGAAGGATATTAAGTATGCTTTTACAAACTTGGCACTTCACCTGCACCTCCTGAGGAAGTATCCACCTTAAGCACTGTCAAAAACCTTTTATTATGTGGTAGTGTATTTGTTATATTTCTCAGAACGTTGCACATGACATCTTGAGTTACACAGGCTCAGCTTAATCGAAACTAATTTCACAGCTATCTTAAACTTCACCTGTAAATGGAAGAATGTTTCTACACCCATCACATTATGCAAAGCTGAAATGATTAGCTGAATTAACTGATTAATCGAGAAAATACATTGAAGATTAATCAATGAAGGAAAATAATCATTAGCTGCAGCTCTAATATTGTGCAACACCAGAGAAATCTGCTGAAGGTCAGACAAAGCTGTCAAATTTCTCAGTAGCCTCAAAAGACCAGCATGCACTGCAGCCACAGATCTCATCTTTGCAAACCTCCAGTACCTTTGAAATATAGAAAATAATCTTTTTAATTTTTTTTTTTTTTTTTTACTGTAACACATCTAAACTTGTGAACTGACAGAGCAGCAAAACACAAAAAAGTAATTTATTTGACACAATCATCCTAGATTGATATCAGACATTGATAAGGATAAAATATTACTTGATGTTTTAATCTACACCTGTATTTCAATACGCTAATTCAAATACCTCAGTCATCAGTAAAAAAATATCAGTGCAGCTAGCAGAAATACACGCCCATCAGCCAGCATTAAAGATCTTCAGCTTGGTTTTGTGCTCCACTAGTGTTACATCATGCTTCATGGGGTGAAAGCCACTGTGTGTTTAACTTACTTCAACCTCAGTGGTGCATTTAAACACAAACTACACTGGATTGGTCTTTTCATTATAAGATTTTAGGGAGTAACAGGCGCACAGGGCTACACAAACATCCTGGTGTATTCCAGTAAGGAACAGTTTCTGGAATACAAATGTTTTCTGGCTTGTAGTCAACTATGATATCAGACATTTATCTGTGCAATTAAACTGTAAAACAACCATAAATGCCATCTTCCTGCAAAAGTTATATGTGTGATTTAAGATTCAACCTTTTCATCGGTTGCTCCCTGTACAGTCATAACACTCAAGAATCAATGCTTTTTATACAATAATCAATACCTTTTATGGGTCTACTGACCAGTAGGCAGTGCTATGCTTTATTGTCATCACAATATCATGGGGAAAAAAATGCTGATGTGGAATTAAAAGCATGTTTCAAATGAGCCAATCAGACGTGGTGCCGCTCTTCTGTGTGGGTGTCGTACGGTGGTGCAATTGTTGCTTTCTTCCCTTCCTGAAATCATCCCCTGTATTTAAACTGGAAGGAATACGTCACTGTGACCGCGCTGTGTAACCGCTTCAGCCTACACTTTCAACACAAGAATAACATGTGACATCACTTTACTTCTCCAGGGTTAGCGCTGCAGAGCCCAAGCAAAACGACAAAGGCAAGCGGCGCCTAAATTTACAGAATGGATGGGAGTTTTGAGGAACTGGAAAACCCTGTTTCCTGGGAAAATTACACCATTACGACTCCTGTCAGTAGAAAGTCCATCCTACTTTTTGAGCCAGCGATCTGGAGGGCTTTTAAATAGATCTTCATATGCTTCTGACGCCCTAACAAAAATAGGAAGGTGGTCACAAAACAACACCCAGCTTCAGAAAATAAAAACAGCTTTGGGGGGGAAAGGGTTCTGTTGTCAAGCCATTTTTCCGGCTTCAGTTCAAAAAGCATCCTGACACTTTTCCTCTTTCTGCTGCTTATACTGGACAGGATGCTGAGACAGGGCAGCTTTGGGCTCATCAAGCATTTTACAACCTGTAGCAACTACTTCCTCTTTAAGTTTGTAGTTATGTTTATAGTTATGTATAAAATGTTGGCTAAAAAATGACAATATTTATAATAGTATTTTTTTTTTTTATCTACAGCCAACATTTTAAACAAAATGGGATTCATAAATATTGTAAATAGCCCGGTGTTCTACTTTATGATATTTAAAATGTAATACACATTAAGCAATTTCATATATAATGAATGTGCATATTTAAATTCATATAGGCCTATATGCAGGTCTGTACTAATAAATAACTGTAAATACTGTTTTCCTTTAAATTATTTTAAAAACAAATGGGTCTTTACTAGGTCTGTTCCTCTTGACCCTTTTATTTCTGTACTTTGTACTTTTCTATCATTGTTGTTCTATACAGACAAAGGATTATTTGTTATTTTAGCTGGACCATTAAACTCCTTGCTGTTTGTATCCGAGTTTGAGTAATGCCCAGCTAATGGCCTAGAAATTAAGATTTATTTTTGCTCACTACAAGTCACTGGGGTCAAGAATATCCATTAAATGCCCCAAAATGCATTTGTTTTCTCTCTAGTCTCATCTAGTACAGTCACTGCATGCCTGCACTGATCTCCTGTGCTGGACCAGAATATGTGGAAACAATGTAAAGTAGGCAGCTTGTCCCTCGAGCTATGCGGCTGTGAAGCAGGGTCACCGTAGCAGAGGACTGTTTGCTTGTGTCCTTTAGCTTTGCCACCTGGCTAAACAAGCGGAGAGATGTCTGCCCTGAGTCCAGCTACTTGCTGCAGATAAACAGAGCAGCTAAAGCTGAAGTATTCATCTGTGCACCACAGAGAGCCAAGAGTGTGCAGGTTTTGTTCCTGTAAGACTAAATAAAGTGATTTCACTCATTTATTCCGGATTAGCTGGTGCAGTGGTTTCATACTGGTCCTTCATGACACACAGCTGAATAACGCAATAAAGAGATGGATGCTGCATCAAAATGTACCAACAAGTCCTCCTACCTAAATGACAGAATAGGTCATTTGTCAATGACTCCCAAAACAACATATAGGCGTACCGGATCTTCATCATCATGGTAACAATTTATTTATTTTATTTATTTTGGTTTAGGCACTAAAACTACTTGGCTAGGTTTAGGAAAAGATCATGGTTTGGGTTAAAATGAGTAGGTTAGTTACATAAGTTACTTCACGTGATTTACTAACATAACTTAACTTACGTACATAAGTCAACGTTGACTTTTGGTCTCACACAGGACACGCACAGCGATAAGATCAGTGAAAGTCCTGTGTTTGATCCATCCATCCGCAGGCCTCCTCCCTATGCAGACTTTGTCTCTCTTTACACTACCTCACCGGACTTCCGCCTTTGCTCCCGTCATAATTACTACGACCACTAGAAGTCGTCACCTAACAATAAACGTAAATATGGGTCGTAATAAGCTGCTTGCACAGACGACCTATACGTACGTCTTTTTAGGGAGGACAGTCTCAAATGTACAGTTCAAATCAGTTCAGGTCAGTTCCATTCAATGCCTTTATGGTTCAAAGTAATGACATTAAATTTGCAGCCAAGAGTAAAATACAAATTTTTTCACTATTTCAGGTGCATCGAAGACAGACAGGTGGATCAATAGTTTGCCTGATGAAGCTCTGCAACTTTAGACACCGATTAATACAATTGTTATTGCTTACAAATGGGTTGGTTATAAATAAATAAAATGTCCAAAAATAATGAGCAGTCCCCATCACAAGTTACCAGAGCCCAAAGAGATGCCTTAAAACATCTTATTTTGTCTGAACAAGAGTCGAAATTCAAGGCATATAATCTATAATGATATGAAAAAAGAGTGTTTGGTAGATAATTCAGTGTACTGTATGTGTTTGATAGTGTCTGTGGTGTTCTTCAAAATCAACTGCCATATCTTCAATTAATGTAATATTACATTTTAGCTAAGAATCTGCTAAACATGATTGTACAGTGCTTAAATATGGGCCCATACTAGAATCCCGCTGCTGAGGCAGGCTCGCTGTCATTGTGTCATCGTCTGCAAATCTGATGCTCCTGTCCTTGTATGGTCTCCTGCAGTCATATGGACAGAGAAGAAAAACACATCCCTAAGGGGAGACAGTGGAGGAGAAGCTCTTTAAAGATAAAACCCCATGAACCCTTACTTGATTGAGTCTACATGATGAAATCCATCATCCGTACAACCCAATTAAGCTGAACTGTGCGGCTGGATTGGGTGAAAATAGTTGGACTGTGTGGCCTAATGGTTTGAAAAGTCATCATATAACTGGAGGGTCCCAATTCAAACCCTGCAAAACATCTAGCATGTCCAGCAATAACAAACAACACAACATGGTGCTGTTGAGAACCATGTTGCATGTTTAACAAATGCTATTTTATTTAAAGGGATGTCACCCCCCCAATACATTATTGAATTTGGACATGAAAAAGAAATTAGAGATCAAATAGCCATGTCATGTTATCTTAATTCATGTCACAACTGGAAAAATGTGCAGCAGTGCTTTAAATGTGTCCCCCTCCCTCTGCTTTCTTGACTATCAGACTGCCTCCTTTGTACATCAAGATTGGGTGCACTTCCAGTTACAGTCCAAAATCATGCAAAGGAAACTGACAAATGCCAATGTGAACTGTAAAGAAGTCCGTTATTTAACCTGCCATGTGACAATGGGGTGAGGCAGAGAGTAAAATCCCACTGTGGTCAGTCTTGAGCGATAGAGACAGATCCCTCTAACTGTTAGCTAATCCTGACAGAGAGGCCCTGCCAACACCATTAGGATAAACTGTGTCGGCCACCACCGTCGCTTGAAAAGAATAGCGGGAAAGGTGCTGCTATTGCAAAACACAGAAGGGAAGACCAATAGAACCACACAGTCACATGATATTCAATACCATGTCGAAAAGACTTCTCAGTTAACATGTCTTCTTGCTTTTCTGCAGAATAACCACAGGCTTTCCTGTTAATAAAACAAAAAGGTGTGGACTTCTCTGTTATGCAACTGCAAAATGACATGGATGCCGTATTTCTAAAGACTTCCAAATCCTGTTAACATCACACTTTTACTTCTGACTAACTCATTTTCAAACACAGTTGTTTAGTCATTGTTCAAACTGTCCTTATTCGCCTCTCCATTCATTATTTATCATTTCAAAGACCTCCTGAATGAAATGTTTGCATACTGCCACAGCAGGGGTTCATACCATGGCCCCAGAGTGTTGAAGGACCACAGACATACCACCAGAAGTTTTTACTGAATCTCCTAGTGGGACATTTTTTGTCCAAGCCTCAGTATCTTTTAAATCAGACAATTTTCTAGCTCAGAAATTCCAAGCGCATAATTTCCCCTCACATATTCTTGTCAGGTTTGGAAAGTTTCAGAAACAGCATTCAGGCTTTGATATGACACTGAAAGCTGTGCAGGTTATATCACAGGTGTTATGACTGACAGCTTTGAATCACAATCTCACTTCCATGTCAACAGTGGGTAACACTAAAAAGCAATTTGTATTAATTATTTAAAGGATCGTGTCATCAAAAGTACCAGCAAGTATCTTCCTACTGAGGAAATTGCTGCTTTCATGGGAAATAAAACAAATATTAACCCAACCCACCACAACTGAATAAAATACAAGCAATTTGAGTTCATGATTGACAATTCAATCTAACATTATAAACAGCTGAAACAATTAGCCAATAGGCAACTGTTTTGATCAAAGATAATTCCTTTCAGTCGTTTTTGGCAAAAATGCCAAACATAATCTCATCCCTACTTGTCAAATGTGAGGATTTGCTGCTTTTTTAAAATGATATATTATAGTATGATACAACATGTTTGGTCAGCTGGGATTGGCTCCAGCCCCCCGCGACCCTCTAAGAGGATAAGCGGTATAGAAAATGGATGGATGGACAACATGTTTGAGTTTTAGACTGTTGGTTGGAAAAAGTAAGCAATTGTGAAGATGTCACTATCGGCTCAAAGAAATTTTGACTGGCATTTTTGAGATTTTTTTTCATTCCACTGACAAAACGAATAATCCAGAAAACAATCATCAGATTAAACAATAATGAAAATAATCATTAGTTGCAGCCCTAATATAAACTACAAATGCTTAGTCCCGTTTTAGATTAACATGGCTGCTACTGATGCCAACCAAATTCTGTGTGCTTGCCTTTATTTTCCATAACCATAATGGCATATGCCACTCGTACAAATTATAGCCTGCATAAAGCTGTAAAGACCATGGGCCTAATACAGTTAACAAGCCGTCAATGACACCATAATTGTTTCCTCAATGTCAGATAGACGGGCAGATGGCTGTGCCACTAACTGTAGCCCACTGGTTTAAGTGGTGGCCTATTGATTGTCCATTGTGTGTAAAGCCTTTGCTGAAGCAGCATCCATTTGCAGTGGAAGCAAATGAAATGATACCATCTTCACATTTGCAAAGCATAACTGCTAATATCTGAAGACATGCAAGGTTGGGTGTGTGTGTGTGTGTGTGTGTGTGTGTGTTTGTTTATGTGGCTCAAGGTTAATAGACAGCCCACAGGATTTGCATGTTCAGAGGCCACACAAATGACACTCCATACTTTCCAGAGGAAGCTACCGGTCTGGATCAGATGATACTGAGGTGATATTGTGCACTGAAGGAACTGAGCTTTAAAAACAAATAACAAAAGTTTTTCCCCCATCTTATTCTATGTGACTGCAGCACATGAAATCTTCCCATGTCTGTCCATCCCCAGAACTGAAACCATCCAATAAAAACTTGGTCACATAGAAAGCAAAGACAAAACATTATTAGGTAGTCCAAACAAAAAGAACAAGATAATAATAATAATAGGCCTAACTCAGAAGCAGTCTACCAAAATGATAAAACAAATAAATATAAATGACGAGGGGTATCGTCTGTTTTTGTGGACTAACATTCGCTATTGGCTAAATTGGGATTAGCCCCGGCCTGTGCCTCTCATATACTTATCTTTCTACCCTTTTAAAATGTTTTTAGCAAAATTCAAAAGTCGGGTTTTGCACGATACAACGTTGTGCAATTTGCACGTCTCAAATGTAAAAAACAAAACAAAACAAAAAACACAAGGGGCACAAACTGAAGCTAGTTAAGGTTAGATGCCCACCGAGGCTACAGCTCCTGTTATGTTAAGGAGCCTTGGTTATCTCTGCTGATAGAGGGCTTAGCGGGACGTAGCCATACGTGACACTGGAACAAGCTGAATGGCAACAGTTGCACACAGAAACACTGCCACTCGGTTACAATGTAGTGAATGTTGTGATGCAGCAACTGAGTGGCAAACGCGGTGGAAATCGCCACTTCTGCACACGGATCCCATTAGTGGTCACATATAATAAACACATAAACACATTTCTTCTGACCTGTTGCGTCCTTTCAGCCGGATTCATCATCACAGCCTGCCGAAAGCTGTTATCCACATAAGACGCCATTGTTTTGGAAGACGCCGTCTGGAGGATGTTGGATTTCTTATTCTAATAAGATTGTTTATAAATATCCAGCGCCACGGGTGCAAACAAAGGAAGAGTCCCCCTGCTGTCTTGCTTTATTCTTGTCGCCTGTGCTCCGATGCTAGCGGATAAGCTGGGAGTGCCCGGAGCCAGGCCACGACCGGAGCCAGACAGCCGAGCAGCCTCCTCGGAGTGTCTGTCTTTCCGTCGCCGGAGCCGAAACCGGCTGCCAACGCCAGTCCCGCCGGAAGGAAACTTCTTTTAAAAGAGCGGCTCAAACTCGTCCCTTTAGAGTTATTTTCTTAATGTGAAAAATGCCCCATTATTCAAGCCGACGTTCATCAAAGCCATTCCTTGTCTCTTCAGCATTTTGCTAGCGGGGAAAAGAAATCCCATGTAGGATCCACCAGACACAAAAAGTACAGTTACCCGGTCAACAACAACCTGGTGTCCATTGTGAGAGTTAGACCCGAGTGCACTCACTGAGAAAATTCATTATATTAACATGTTTAATGGGTCTAAAAGTGACGATAGGTCCGCCGCGGCAGTGCTCTGTTGTGTGCCACCATGGTGACTGACACAGCAGCGTGAAGCCAGCCAGAACTAACACGTGCACATCCTTAAGAGATTTTCCAAAATAAACCTCCAAAGAGAGAAACGGGTTTAACGTCAATACAAAGAGACAATGAAGGAAACGGCATATTTAGGGAGGAGTCTGCGGTAAATGGAATATACATGTTGTTGTGTCCTTTTCTCTGCACGTACTCATAGGCTATCCATAAAGACCCCCATATACATTTTTGACCCATTTTGCATATTCAAAATGGGGGCTTTAAATAGCCTACAGAAAACGTTGGCTATTTTCAAATGATGAACCAGTTGAATTTAGCTGTCCGATACCTTGAAAAAATCAAATTAAATCCAAGGACGAATGAGAATCATACATTAGACTACAAGACATGCAATGAACTGTATAGTCTGCCACGTGCCATGATGTAACATAATAACTGAACATCTGTTTTAGTTCATTACAGCATTTAATCGGCTGGGTGTTTTTGATTCGGTGACAGTAGTGCTTTACTGCTTTTATTTTTGCTTACAATTGTGCTCGATTAGTATGATCAATTTTATCTTATTTTGGAGGAAAAATCATTGCATTTCCTGTCTAACTGTTGTTATCTATGTTTGACTTGATGGAGATTTAGTCACAAGGGGCGGCTCATGGGCGAGTCCATTTAACAAAAAAAAAAAAAAAATGGGACTAGGGAGGGGGGTGCAATGTGGCAAAGTAATGCTTTGGGACCACCTAGTGACGTAAAAAGGTAATACACATTTAAAATGCATACAAAAATGCAGGATGTCATTACCGGTATTACAAAAACCTAAAAACCTATATCTTTTACTTAGGTAAAAGTAGCAATACCGCAGTGTAAAATACTCAAATACAAGTAAAAGGCCTGTATGTAAAATCTTATTGAAGTGCTGGCACCAAAAGTAAAAGTACTCATTATGCAGAATGGCCCATTTCAGAATAATATATATTGTATCACCGGATTACAATTATTGATTAATTAAGGTGTCAGCATTACCAATGTTACATCTGGTAAAGCCGGTAAAAATATCAACTACTTTATATAGCAATATGAATGTTATGCTGCTGAAGTTGTTACTCTATTTATAATGTAGTTAATAAAATGGGATTGTTTACTTGCTTGCTTAAAAATGGGATACTATAAAGCAGCACTATGATAAGATTATTTTTATGGCATTTCTGCCTTCATATTAATTTATTTCATTAGGTGATGTGGGGTAAATTTAGATTAAAAGTGATGTGCAGTGGACATGCTTCAATAGCAGAAGCATCCCCTGTTTTTACAATGTAACTAGGACACAACCACTGACACCATGACAACCAGTGGTTGCATGACAACCAACCATGACCCCATGGACAGAGCAGACCGCTGGGCTCAAGTTATCACCCAAGGGTTCCCATTATTAGGTGTATCTAGCCTGCAACTAATCCAAACATGGCAGTGGAAAAAATTATGCAAAAAAGGGAAGCAGCTGCCGGAGAGCCACAGCATGGACAAAGGATGATTTTTACAGGTAGGAGAAGCATGGAGAGAATTGTGTCCTTGAAAATACAATTCTAAGAGGTAAAATTTATTCTAAAAAGTTTTACATTTGAATTGAAGAAATGTCTCTGTTGCTGTATCTATAATATGCTGTTATTGTTATCACTACCAAAATAGCTAATTAGTGAGGAAGTATGTATTGTGAGACTGCCATAACCCAGTTTCCTGTGAGATTATGCTGAAGACCCCAAAGCATTGTTCAACAATTATATGATGGCAAGCATATGGTCTGTGTCCAAGCAAATGTAACTGTAATTGGACACATGATGGCACTGTAACCAGGGCCAAAAGTAAGGTGACATACTGAACGTGTGCCTGAGTGAGTTTGTGTAATTGTACAGTATGTTATTTTGTATGCATTAGGGCATTTCAATTAGACAACAAGCATGATGTGAAAACATATTGTGTAACTTTGTGTTATTGTCTATCTCTGTCTTATATCACACAACACTTGAATATTTAAGGATTAATAATATATGTTTCCTTGGTGTACCTGTTACTCTGAATGAACACTGACATAAAAAAGGAACATCAGAGAAGCTGAATGCTTAATGGACGCATTCAGTCATGATTTTTTTTATCTTTACTCAAACAATCTATTTCTCTTTTCACCATTCGGTGTCTCTCATTTTCATTTAGTTGTATTGAATTCACCTCAATAGTTGCTACTGGCACTACACAGAGATTACATTGACAATATTTCACATTTTCCTTAATATACTCTGCTAATATTGCATAATGAATTAATCAGATTATTTCTTTCATTAACTTCGCCACACATTTCTGTCTGTAGAATGTAATTTGTGAGTCAAGTATTCAAGTTCATTTGGATATTTTTTACCTTCTTTTCTCACATGTCCACCGATTCTAACAAGGCCCAGATGGAATTGGAGACTACAGGCCAAGATCAAATTATTTCCCCCGGTACATTGGTGTGGGACCCTCATTACCTGAAGCCACAGGTGACCTCTGTTACTTGTGCCGAGCTGCACCTCATATCCTGCCTCCTATGCCCAAGCAGAGCTATGTGGGGGAGATTGGCTGGGGCTGGCAGTATAATCAGCTGTTGAACAGTGGGACGCTGCACAGCAATATGCAAATTAAGGTACGGCTAAAATCTGCCATGTGCATCTTGTGAAAATTAGTATGTTGAAGCCTCATCCTTCAGTTAATGTGCCAGAAAGTCACACTGAGCGTGACTTTGAGAAGTAGCTGGATATGATGCAAAATGCAGGAATTTTATCAGTGTTGAATAAACAGCAGCACATCAGTAATGAATGGACAATTATTAGACCTGGATCAGATTTTTTGATTTCTGTTCATCTTATATTTTCAATAGTTTGTTCAGCAAACATATTTGGTAAGTCATTTGTTGGGTATTAGCTTTGTCAGATAATAAGTGCTGACTAGTGACATCATAAAAATTGATTTTACATGCTGTGGATTGGAAAAATGTCACACATTCTTAACCAGTAATGTGCATTTTCACTTTCCTTCTCAGGACAGCTGGAGTTATAATAGTGTATCATGCTGTATAAATTGAAATAGCATTTCAGGGATGAATTAAACTGAACTCAGTCCTCCTTTTTGACAGAAAACAGAGTTACGGACAGCTCTGGAGGACCAAGTGACTCACAGGTTCCAGAGCAAACCGTAAGACAGCATTTGTAACCCCTCATGTTGGACATGTTGAATGTGTTTTGTTTCCATCCCTCAGAATCGTATTACGTGCGTGTGCTGTGTCAAATGGATAAGTGAGAACATCTCAGGTTTGCACCGTGTTGAGTGACTGCATTGTAGCATATCTGCTTCCCCATTCATAATGCAACACTTCCACTTTTGCAGGAACACACACCGCCTCAAGCTGTAGATAAGAAATCAGCCATACAGACATGGACACAGTCACACCACTGACACAAATACTGACCTAAACAATTTATCTTCTACCTTATTAACATTTGACACAATATCTACAATGACCTAGATTACATTTACTCCTAAACAAGATGTAACAGTTAATATGAGATCCTCATTTCCCTCCCTTGGCACTTTATATTTAGTTAAACAACACTTTAATCTTGATGCAATAGAAAATGAAAGGGGTGGCTTTGTTTAGCTTTGGATTCATAAAGGCTGAGTCTGAAAATCTAGAGCTGACCCTGTCATAAAAAGGCCACTGAACAAAGAATAAACCCTTTTAATGTCTGTAACAACATGGCCTTTCCTCTGGCACCACCCTCAGGCCAAACTTTACAAATTGTGCCCCACTAGTGATAAGGATTTAGGAATGGCAACTACAGATGGGTGAAAACTGAATAAATGAGTGGAGAAACATAACAAATGCAGATGCTTTCATGTAGGGCACAGGGGAGTCACTGAATTGTTGGGAGGAGTATCAAAATGATGTAAATTACATGCTTTAGCTTTCACTGTCACCAGATATCAAACCATTTAAACACCAGTGGGAGATTTTGGAGCAATGTGTTAGACTGCACCCTCCACCTCCGTCATCAAAACACCAAAGTAAAGAATAGTATTACATCAAGGGCTGTAGCTGAGAAATACTGAGGTCGCGAGTCCAAATTTTCCCCATTGAAGAAGTTTTTGATTAACCAAACTATTCTATTTGAATTTATTTTGTTGTTTGCCTAAAACAGTCAATCTGAAAAAAAACTAAATGTGCCTTCAAAACTCTTCTTCATGTCATTAAACCCAAATTCCCAGATATATTACCGGGGAAGTGACCTGTGTCCTCAATTGAACTTTTAGCTACAGACTTTGTTGCATCTGTCCAGAAGACAGAGGAGTCCCAGAGACTTGAAGAATCTATGCTAAGGTGCATTGAAGCTGTTCTGGTAGTCTTGTGACAGCTTAACAACTTAATAAGACATTTTATGTCACCTGTGTGTATGTTTCCTCTTTTTTCATCTACTCAGTAATTTTGTTTTCTGGTCTCAAATGAGTATTACAGTCTCATATATAGACACTATAGACGGTGAGGTTATGGATTTTTATTTTTGTTGCAGGGACAGTGCACATTAATCTATGTCACTGTCTCAGTGTTAGTCAGGCAGCCAGTTGTTTATGGGATATCCTCTATGACAAAAGCAAGAAAACCATCAAAAGCCACAAAATACAGTACAGAAAGAAAACCAAATGGTAAGGCACACAAATAAGCATGCAAGACATGAGCCTTAGCTCATAAGGCAGTGATGCCAGCAGTGAAACAATGGAACACATTAACCACAGAGACAAAATAAAAATGGGGAGACAGAAATATTGTGACAGGCTATATCCAGGAACAGAACAGACACATAAGCATGCAGAAGCAAGGTAGGATTACAATTCTGGCTATATTTGAGCCAGATTTTAAGATTGAATAAGGAACTGTCTATATGCAATAAAAGGATGTTCCAAGTCTGGGAACAAAGAAACTGTAATATGTGAGTGTGAATTTGTAATTACGGTTATCAAGTGGGCACATTTGTTGAAATTGTTTGTTATTAGGCCCACAATCCTTCAGCCAGCCTGGAATCAGCCAGTTCTATACCCATTCAGTCAGCACACACAATACAACATATACAGCGCATAACAATATGTGAATCAATACTGTTCATCTGTCCAGGGGATTAGAACACTGACATAAACACAAGAGAAGAGGAAATCTTAAAGGGGCAGACACCAGACTTTCCATGGGTAGAAATGTTTGTACTTCATGTAAGAAGAGGAAAATGTTTAAAAAACAGTATGTATCTGAGAGCTTTAATAACTTTTTTAAGCAGACAAGCAATAACAAGAGATAATGCCAAGGTAACATGTTTTAGGAAGTACTAATAAGGCTCAGAGAGAGATTAGGTCTGATGGATAAGGAACAATAACAAGGAGAAAGTCTGCATTCAAGGAGAATTTGAATGCCCCACTTGATATGCAAGCACAGCAAGCAATACGTTAAAATGCACAGGGCAAAACACAGCAGATCCCACTCAGTGATTCAAAGCAACCAACCCCAGTTTAGGCATCTACTAATCCCTCCTATGTAGTATCCCTTCTGCAAAAGGAGCGACATTCATCAAAGTTATATAGATGGTTGTGTAAGGATGCATTATTAACAGAACATGGGACCCAGGCTGCTTCACTATATAGCACCTAGTATGCAGTGACATACACAGCTGTTATACTGCCAACAACAACAACCTACTCCATGCAAACATCAGTCAGAACTTACAATGGTAGTCAGAATAATGTTTTCGTAAGGCTGGCATTCTGGGAAGTAGCAGCAATCCTCTTCTGTGTTGACACAGATCCATCAGCTGGGTCAGAAATAATACAGGAAATATTGTGAGTGACCTTCACTAAATTCCCAGGCTCTCAAGCCTCCTAGCCATTACACGTACAGTATACTAAATAAGTCTTCAGAAAAAAATTTTTATTTGCTCTTTTGCTTACTTTGAAAGCACTATGAATTGCCTTGTGTCTGAATTGTGCTAAATAAATTTACCTTGCCTTGCCATGCTTTACTGAAATCAGAGGTGGGCTCAGAGGGGTGGCTCGCCCCCCCCATGAAATCTGATTGCCCCCCCTTGGTCCCTGCCCTACCAGGTACAGGCCCAGGAGCCCTTGGACCAGAGCCTTTGTATGAAGTAACTGTTAATATCTCTTGTTGAAAAGGCAATCAAACCACTACAAAGAAATGCAAAACAACCACAAAATGACCACAATGTGGGAGGGGTTGGGGGACTTTTACATGTCTGTGTCCAGGGCTGTAGGCTATTCGGAGTTACAAATGTCATCTATTAATTGATATTATTTCATATTAGAATATTTAAGGTTTGCATTAATTTATCACACTAAATAGACAATGTAACTATTAATAATGTATGGTTTATTATTGTTTCTAAGTAGCCGCATAGTCTTCACAAACATCTCTACATTGAAAGCCATCCTACTCCAACATTAATCTTGTGTTTTTTTCCATTGTCCTCCCATGGAAATGCATTTGTAAGGCCACTGTCAAAATGTGGTTTAAGTGGTTACAATTACAGTCACAGCATTTTTTAAATTCTCTTTAATAAAAAATATTTTAGTACACATCCAATGCAATACTCCAGCATTGTAAGTAGAATAACTCTGTTAAGCAGGTGAACATCATTTTAATGAGGCTTGCCTTTATCAGTCAGGGTCAAGCATTGTAGAGTAATTGTTCTGTCTGTGAGATCTCAGGTCTGTGAATTTATTCAATTAATATCCTTTTTTCTAAACTGCACTTATTTGTAAAACAGATTTTCCTGATTTTAATCATGAAAACTAACTATATGGGACCTTTAAAACTAAAAATAAAGAGTTTCCTCAAGATAATAGCACTTAAAGAACAAACTGAAACTCATTAGCTCCCAATAATTCTCAAATTAATAGGCTATCTATAACTTTGGGATATGTGAGACATTACGAAGGTAACAAATAAATGACTCTTTGAAAAGTGACTCTTATATATGTGAGAGAACGCCAAAGCAATTCAAAATAACACACCCTGTAAGTATACATGTAGGTCAGCGATTGCCTAATTTCTTTCTTTCACCGTATCTTAGCCTCTGATGGCTGCCTATTTGTTTCCTACCAGAAAGAACTTGACGGATGACGCACTCCAAGTCAACACCAAGTTTCACAGAGACAGTCGGAGCTAACAGCAGATGGCATGCTCCTACCCACGGTGGCTGGAGGACCTGACTGTTAATGAGATGTGTCGCATTTGATTAAACATCTTTTAATCCCCATAACATGTTGACTTTTCAGCAGTTTCTTTATTTTTACACCCTCCAGTCTGAATGATTCAGGAGAAATGCACACATTTTTTTTATATCAAGTATAGACTCGACTCTAGATCGTTTGTTTGCACAACTCTACATACCTGTGTAACTTCGTGGCAATTTTATGATTCAACTTTATGAATTCTGAACTACAGTTCATCTGAAAATATAAAATGGGCAAACAAGGGTTGAATTGTCTCTTTGTCAAAGTTTTCACAATCTCCTCGAACCAGTATGACACCAGTCTATGATATGGCACTGATTCCTCAAACTGAAGATCCTCTCCAAAAATAACAGCGACAACAGTTGGTGTTGCTTATCAGAGGTTACTCTCCCCTCTCACAGGGTCACAGATATAGACTTTTGATTCCTGTATGAGAAACACCTGGTAATCCATCCCGATGGCTGTAGCAATCATATCCACTTATGTCTAGTGTAGATAACTGTACAGATTGTTTGCCTCAAGAGCAACCACCAATTTTCATATAATAAGCCACACAGGCATCCATTTCATCCAAGTCGGCTGCAAATTTCTGGTAATACCATCACTACAATAGGCTGCCCTCAATCTGACACCCACCTGAAGGCATGTTGTGGTTGAATTTTGTTGAGAAAGAACATTGTATGCATTTACAAAACAGTCTGGATGCATGCCACGTGCTAAAACAAAGCAATGTCCACTTGTGGCCCTTTGTTACCTGTTGACGCATAAGGATTAGGTCACTTGAAGAGTTGTTTTCCCCCTCTTGTTTTATCTGAGGCCTGAAGAGGTAGAATTATTCTGTATTTATAAGTAAAAAAGATTAGAGGAACGCCTTAAGAAAGACATTCATTTTGTGCAACATTAATATTATTTTACCCTCCACCTACACGAATGAATTATTACATCTCACATAGTGTGGCTTGGGACAAAATCTTTTCAAACAAGGCCTTATTTGAAATGGACTATCTATAGAGTCCATGGCATGACACTTTTTTAGAATAGCTTATAGAGCAAGGAATTCATCAAGGTTACAATTCATTATTGCATAACAACTGGCAAAATCTGATTTTTATATGATGTTTTAATCAGTGTAATGAAGTACTTTTATTTGCCAAATATTAAATTCGCTGGATTAGCCAAAAACAATCTTTTCCTGTCTGTTTATTTAATCCATTAAGAGTTTATCAATTGATTTTCCAGAAAATGTACATTATAGCAATATAAATCACAATATACGGCAAATAAAAAAATGACATAGCCTAACTGTAATAAAGGATTGTATCCATTTGCCCACTCCTACTTACACTAGAGGCAGTGAATGTGCACCCTGAAAAGAAAAAGGACTCCCTTTTTACATAGTGTGAATTTTATTTTGTTGACCGGAAGTTTTATTGAAGCGCACAATCACGTGTAAGGATGTATGCTGTGAAAAAAAAAGGGAAATTACGTATTCGGTATGTTCTTGGCTTTTTAGATTTGAAACTCAAACATATGATTCTCCAGTTATCCATTTCGTTGCACCATAACGCTCAAAAATATCCATATCTGTGAGTCTTACTTTGAAAGTTTCACCGGAAGTTATCAAGTTCATTCTTCCTCGTTTAATCTACTCCGGTACACCGGCCGGGATTAGCAAAGGTTAGCTGACACAAGTGTCTTAAATCGCCTTGTCCTTAAAATGTCTCACCCAACACCGTCCGACAAGCCTTCAAACCCCGAAAACCCTCGTGTCTTCTTCGATGTGGACATCGGGGGAGAAAGAGGTTAGGACATTTTGATTTTAATGTCAGCTGACGGCTCCGCAGGGGCCGGTTTAACCGCTAGCCCGGCTAGCTTAGCGCGACCCCAGCTCGTTGCAGTGACTTCTAGAAACGGACCCATTTACTAGCCGCCGGAAAAGTCACAGCTTACCGATGAGCCGGCGTGGGAAACGTCGACGGTGGCAGCTCGCTGGCTCTGAGTCAGACGCGTGTTTGTGTAGAAAACGTGTCTGTCGTCTTGTGAGCGCGCGAGCCACGTGTGGCTGTGTTGTCTGGAAATGTAACGTTAACGTTTCTCTCCCTTAATGTCCACAGCTTAATATGTAGTTATTGATTATTTACCTGGCTTCTGCTAACAAATTAATTCAGTTACATTGTGTGTGTGTATATATATCTATATATCTATATGTCTATATATCTATATATGTGTATATATCTATATATGTCTATATGTGTATATATCTATATATGTATATCTATATGTCTATATATCTATATATGTGTATATATCTATATGTCTATATATCTATATATCTATATATGTGTATATATCTATATGTCTATATATCTATATATGTGTATATATCTATATATGTATATATATATGTCTATATATGTCTATATGTCTATATATATATATATATATATATATATATACATATATATAGACATATAGATATATATAGACATATTTTTATATGTATATTTTTATATTTTTATCACAAAAAAAAGTGTGTGTGTCGGGTTACTTATAATGCTTCCTGGATACGTCAATATCCTGCTCCACGTTATCTTTATTTGAGTGAAAAATACAATAACGAAACGACAATGATTTTGTTCTACGTTGAAAGTATGGGATAACTCGGTCCAGACTGTTCTCACGTAGTATGCTGTAGGTAGTTTAATCGGTCAGCATCTGTGACTAAACTTGCAAAGTAAAATTACACTGACTTTTTTTTTTTTTTTTTCTGTTTATAGCTGGCCGAATAGTTCTGGAGCTATTTGCTGATATTACCCCCAAAACTGCTGAAAACTTCCGGGCCCTCTGCACTGGAGAGAAAGGCACTGGCAAATCGACCGGGAAACCGCTGCACTTCAAAGGATGCCCGTTCCACAGAAGTAAATAGCCTTCACATCTGCATATAATGTGACATTTCAATTTGGAAGGACACCTTGAAGTTTTAGCACACACACACGCACACAAATGCACACGCACACACACACACACACACACAGGCGTAGAAGCAGCTGAAAGGACTTCCACTGCAGTGAGCCATTTGGAGAATCTGTAGTTACTTGGATACTGATCTCCTTTTAAAAACACCATCTATTTAAAGTGTCAGTTCACCGTAATCTGTGACAAATAAAACTACATGCATGGCTAAGTTTTATATGGGGTGCGTGGGAAAATGTTGATTATAGGCCAGAGTTTCCCCATTGATCAAATTACTTTATATTGAGACCCAAAGGGCAGATAATAAGGATTGTATTAAGGAGTGTTTCCTAAAAATAAATGAGATTGCAGTAATGGAAATTTGGTAGACAGGTAGTCAGCTGCTGAATATTGTAAATTATTCATACTTTCCATCAGTCACGAGACAGTATAGTATTACAAATGCAAAGTAACTAGCTGGATTTTAATAGGCTAATTGAGCCATTGTTTCTTAACCTTTAGGGAGCCTAAAGCACTATTGACATTCAGGCTGGTTGAGCTGAAAAGTCATTTGGCTGTGAATTTGTTTTCGTCAGTCATCAAGAAGTTCATGATCCAAGGAGGTGACTTCTCCAACCATAATGGCACCGGGGGCGAGAGCATCTACGGGGAGAAGTTTGAGGATGAAAACTTCCACTACCAGGTAACCTACCTAACTCCAGAACCCCCATGATCTGGGTCCACCGCTAGAATATTTTAAAGGGGTCTACACTATTGTTCGGTTTCCTCATCCATCATGTTACCCATCACTGTTTGTAGTCATTATTTTTATCTATATTAAGCTGACCAAGGCATTTTTTACTTTAAAATTAAAAGTCGGACTGTTTTACATATATCAAACAATGGACATGTGACTCATTTTGCTGAGGAGTATACTGGAATCTTTATGGCATTATCTCCATTTCTCTCCATCTCTTGTCTAAGTAGGCAAAAAGGCTTAAAAACGCTTTGTTTTTGAATAACATTGAAATAATCAAACATGTCTCATCCCTATTTGTTTTCCTGTTTCTTTGTGCTAGTAGTGCCATCGTTTTCCCCGTTGCAATAATTTATTTCCTTCTCCATGTAGCATGACAAAGTGGGTCTGCTTAGCATGGCCAACGCCGGGCCAAACACCAATGGCTCACAGTTCTTCATCACTACTGTCCCCACGCCACACTTAGATGGCAAGCATGTCGTCTTTGGACAAATGGTAAAAGGGATGGGAATCATAAAAATGCTGGAGTCCATTGACACTAAGGATGACGCCCCTGTAAAGGTAAATGTTTTCAGTTAAAATGTATTTCATTCCAAAATAACGCATTTACAATTTTACTAGTCTTACAAAGGTCAGTGTCAATGTAGCCCTTCATAATACTTGTTGTACCACTATGGTGTTGCTTACAGGTGTTTTTGTTGTCTTTACTTGACATTTTCTCCAGTGTAAAGACTAAAGCATATTTACACGGCAAATTCAAAACCTGCTGGGTATAGGCTGAATGATGATTGTTTTAGAGAGTAGTGAAATTAAACAAATGTCTTTGGAAATGATTGTTCTTATGTGATGTGTGTTTTTCCTAATAAGATTATGAAGGGGCCTACTGTTATATACTGTATTGTGTTGTATATTCTTGTTATATACAGCATTGTGATAACTGCACGGTTCCTATTGTCATTGGACACCTGGTACAAATGAAGAATATGATTTATAAGTAGAAAAGGTTTAGAATTCCTGTTAAACAGTTATTTTTGCTTTTCACAACTAGTATGACTAGGTTGGCACCTTTTTTAAAAGAAATGATAGCCCAAATAACAAACATTTTCCAGCTCCCAAGCATGCATTGTTTAATGACACTGTTACTTCACATGACATATTCATGGAAAACCTTTGAATCTGACCTGTGAGAATTTTCTGAGCTATAAATGACATTTTCCTGTCTAAAATATCTGCTAATGTCTACCTTTGCAGCCATGTATCATAGCAGACTGTGGTGAGCATAAGGACGGGGACAGCTGGGGCTCTGCACCAACTGATGGATCAGGGGACACCCACCCAGACTTCCCCGAGGACTCCGACATTGACTTTAAGGATGTAAGTATGTGTGAGGTCTTTGATCTTCAAGGACATGTGTGAATTTTGGCAGATAACATCAGACTGCTCTGCAGGCTGCAGTTAAAGGACCACTCTGGCTTTTTGGGAAATGTGCCAGTTTGTCGTCTTATCCAAAGTCAGATGAAAAGATCAACATCAATTTTAGTGTCAACATCCAGGATGTGTTTAGCATAGCAAACACTGGAAGCAGGGTAAAACTCAACAGATTCAACGGCTTGTCCCCAAAATGAGAGGGATGATGGATTATTACCGATATTTTGAGTATGCTCACTTTTGATTTTACCTCGAAATAAAGTGGTTTAGATAGTCTGGCTAAACTTTTTGTTTACAACCTGTCTGATTGTCTGAACCATTGACTTTCTTGCCAGGTGGACTTTGTTTTAGCAATGTCTGTGTCCCCAGACCTTAGCCGGTACTCTGAGCACAGCGTTAGCATAACTAATAGAAATAATGATCATAACCGCAAAAAAAAAGACTGAATTATCTTTTATTTTTCATGCCAACAGTCATGTTGTCAACAGAAAGTCTCCAGTGTCATTTTTACCTGTATTTGCTTTCAGGTTGACAGCGTTCTGTCTGTTGCTGAGGATGTGAAGAACATTGGAAACAGTCTTTTTAAGAATCAAGACTGGAAAGCTGCAGTCAACAAATATAGTAAAGCCCTCAGGTAATATACAGTATCACTGTGTGTGTGGTTTACTTTCAGCCACAATCACCTTTATTTAATAGCAAAATAAATTAATAAAATGAATTAGTGAGAATAGTTTTTAGCAAAAGTTACTTAAATACTAGTAAATAGTGCATTTGGTAGCGATTATTTTCAGCTGCGGATTGATAGCTACTACAATGAGATGTATGTTGGATTGAGTCAAAATAAACTACAGTGCCCATGTTGTTGGTAATGAAGGAACATGTCACCCAGTCCAACGGTGTGGTTCATGTATGTTTCTGTTTTTTTTTAGATGACAATTGAGGTTGATGATACAGAGGAATAAGTTATATATCAGGCTTTGGCTACACAGGCAGTACTTGTTAGTAGGATCAATTCAGTGTTGGATTCAGATTTGTTGACAATATCATGAATATAGAATATCACTCGCCTTGTCCTTTAAAACAGAAATAGGTAACCACACTTGTTTCGGTGCTAGTTCTGTTAAATGAAGTGGGACTCTCAGCAGGAAGATGCATTTAAATACAACCGGGTCGCACTTGTATGAAAAATGGAGTTTATAGAAAGAGGAAACTGGAGTAAAGGTGTGCAGAAACCACTCTGTGACAGATTACTGTCAAGTGACAATGTTTGTAAATGGGAAATGACAGCAAACTGCTGGTTATATGCAGTA
Source organism: Macquaria australasica (assembly GCA_005408345.1). NCBI lineage: Eukaryota > Metazoa > Chordata > Actinopteri > Centrarchiformes > Percichthyidae > Macquaria > Macquaria australasica. The sequence continues at coordinate 181,042 of SEMN01000369.1, read as the reverse complement.
TAACAAATTAGTGTTGCAGTTGACCTTCACTTTGCACTTAGAGACAATTTTGTGTACCACCTTTAAAGGTCTCTGATGCAGCAACAGGAGATTGATGGAATTGCAGTATAATGCTCCCAGTGCAGTTTCACCTGTGATTCAGTTCAGACGTGATGTGTGTGTACATCACCTCTGAACTGTGCACAGGACACATTTTTTTCAGCGACATCAATCATTGCTTATCAGCAACCAACTCTACAACTAACAACAAGCCTGATTTTGACTTGTGCCAGGTACTTGGAGGTGAGTGGAGAGCAGCTGGAGGAGGAGGCACAGCAGAAGCTGGAGCCCACAGCCCTCAGCTGCTTCCTCAACACAGCAGCATGTAAGCTGAAGATGCAGCTGTGGCAGGATGCTCTGGACAGCTGCAATGAGGTACATTTGGCAGTATTTGTTCTCATTTGCCATGTAGGCTACCCGTGCTAAGAATTTAAACTCCCCTGCTGTTGTAATGTGGTTTTCATGACTTGATGAATGTTTCTTGTTTTCATTTTGGGTGGCTGATGCAAATATGTTTTAAAATTAAAGAAATAGTTCAACATTTTGGGAAATGCGCTTATATGCTTTATTGCTGAGTTACATGAGAAGATCAGTACTACTCATGTCTGTACGATAAATATGAAGCTACCATCAGCAGCCGCTTAGCTCAGTTTAGCAAGGTTGGAAACAAAATCTGCCCACCAGCACATTTAATCCTCACTAATTAGCTCATTATATCTAATTTGTGTAAATTGTGAGAACTACAAGTTGTGGCCTGACAGGGGGGTTATGTGTCAGGACTTTTTCTTGGCTGGGAGCACTGACTTCCTGGAGTCCTGTCGTTACTGTGAGGTTGCAACCAGCGGAGATTAAAGCTGCAAATGATTTCCCAAAATGTACTTGTTTAATGGTGCATTCATATGCTCCTCGGATGGTCCCAATTCCAGAGTTGGGAAGTCGTTCTTCTGACTTCGGTATGTTCATGAACTTTTCAGTCGTAATGTGGAAACAGCATAGACGCTACAAAGATTTTATTGCTCAGAGCTTTTAAACAACACATGGATAGTTGTTTCCAGTGATTTTGTCCCAGACTTGTTGCTGCACCAGTACATTCCCTAAAACCACTAAAATATTACTTTACCTTATTTGTTATCACGGTTAATGCTAATAAATAACATTTCTAACTAATCTAGGTCACTATGTGGACAGCAACTAAAAGTTAAAACTAATAACATATTGCAAATTACATGTGAGCATAAAAATTGATATGCAATACATGAATTAATAAAAAGTTTCTTCCCATCAACCAAACATTTACTTTAGTCCACCATGTTTCTGTGTATATGACAACTTTTGGCAAGTCGTGTACCAAAATTTTCGCCGACTTTCCGAGTTGCTCCAACTTGAGGAGGCGTTGGGAACAAATTTTTCCGATTATTCCGACACCACATGAATGCAACATAAGTTACTGGTAGTATACAATATATCTTACATCGTACTTACATTCATTATCTTTAAAGTGGACGTAATTTTATTTCTGGCAGGATAAAGTCAACTTCCCAGAAATATAATTTATGTGCAAATGCACTTAAGAAATAGTTCAACATTGGACCCATCCAACCTAATCAGTGGTACGGGGGAATATAATGGGCCCTTAAAAAAAGAATACATTCACAAAATAATACTGACAACTTTAATAAAACATTCAAGGAGGATGGAATTTCATTTCTGGTGTATATTTCTGTTGCGTCTTACAGGCTCTAGAGCTGAACCAAGCCAACACTAAGGCACTTTTCCGGAGGGCCCAGGCCTGGCAGGGGTTAAAGGAATACAGCAAAGCCATGGTAACATCCACACAAGCACCTCTTTAAAGTGGTTGTTAAAAATTTAAAATACCAATGAGTGAGAGCCTTTTGTATGAGATACTGTACAATACAACAGATCAAAATGTACATTTATTTTCTGTATATATTGGCTATCTTCTGGTTTTATACAGCATTAGCAGCACAGGACTCTCTTGTTAACGTTTGTCTGTTGGACTGAATAGTTTGGATGTAGGAGAAACAAATTATATATTGTGGTTAAGCATTTGGCAGATGGTTACATGTCCTAGTTTATACATGATAAAATCCAGGTGCATTGATTTTGAAGTTCAATATTTGGAGCACTTACCAAACTGTTTTCTGGATTTGTCGTTTTTCAGATTGATCTGAAGAAAGCTCAGGAAATAGCTCCAGAAGACAAAGGTGGGGAATTTGTCTTGAGCATTTTCTGTTTGTTCAGCAAATGTTTTCCTCCTTCTCCCACATTTGCATATTTAGTTTATTTATTAACATTTCATGCATATTCACATGCAGTATTCAAACTTGGCATGCAAGCTCATGAAGAAAAATAATCGAGGGCTGCAGGAAATGTTTATTGTTCCTGCTAACTGAACTTTATGGGGGGAACTGAGTAACAATCAGTTAAGTTATTCATGAAAGGTCAATTGCAGGACAATGATGACGAATTAATTAGCTTGATGACTCTTTTTCCCACTTGGTTAATAGGATTTTTGTTATAGGGAGCCAAGTGTAGTCAAAGTTCATATTCTGCAATCTGACCTGACAATCAAGTGTGGTGATGCTTCTGGGTTATAGACCACTCAGTTACATTAACCATAACATTTTCATGAATATTATCTATCAATAAATGGTAAGAAGTCTTAAAGGTTGGTATTTAATGCCAGGTCATTGGATTATGAGGGGTCATAAAAAACAGCTGCTGTAGTTTTACTCATTTTCAGTGTAGGTGAAGGAAACATTCTGCAGTTCACTGTCACGCCATTTTAATGATTCAGCCTGTGTTTGTATGAGCAGCGTGCAACCAAAACGTCGCCATCCAAGACCTCTCAGGATGCAGATTGATCAAGAATTAAAATGTTAAGAATGTAGGACTGAAATGGCCACATTAACTTCCTAAACTATGGTTACTTTGTAGCCAACAAAAGCACTTCACCAGCTTAAGACAGCAGCACTGCTGTACTGCTAAAACTCCCTCTTCTACCCGCAAGGCACAAAATTAGCACCAGCCAAATGCTGGTAAAATATGCAAGTGGCTGCTAGATTTGCTTCATTCACCAGCCAAAAAAATAATGGTAATCTATTGCTGGTAAAATTTGAACATTCACTTGCCATTTGGCCGGTGGAAAAGAAAGTTAATTTTGCACCCTTGCTACCAGTGGGTGAAGTCTATTTCAGCATACAAAGTGTCTTTCAAAAATAGCTAATTCATACATCAAAGTACATACGGAGACATCCTTAAAGAAGCATGTGCCATTAGCAGATATAAACCCTCCTTAAACAGTTGTTTAAAAGCTTCTAAGGAACTGAAGTTAATGACAATGAGGGCACTGGGTGTGGTAATGTTCAGTATTATCATACTGTGTTAACTATTGGTTAGTTTGTGAGTGTCATTACACCGTCATTGCATGTTTAGGTGAACATTTTGGAAGTACTACACACCCTCCCAATATGTAAAAGTTTAAGTGTACTGGGTGGGATCGGGCTCTATGCAAATCTGGTGCTCCTCTCTGCTTTTTGACAGTGTTGCACTGCCCTTTTGATATTTTAAGCTGCAGTTTATTGCCTGCTGGCTAGGAGATAAGAGCCATCAGTGCGCTTCATGTTCTCCCTGTGCCTTCAGGAGCAGGCTTGTCTTTAAAGTGAAAGTAACAGTGTGGGAAGACTTACAAAATGTGGCAAAGTGGACATTTGGGAATCAAAAACAATGTTTGAAATCTCAGCATTGAAGGTGAAACAGTATCCAGCACAAATAGCATTGATTCATTTGCTGAGCTAATTTTCTGTTTTCCTTTTGACAGCCATCAGCAACGAGATGAAGAGAGTGCAGCTTAAAATCCAGGAGGAGAAGGAGAAAGAAAAGAAAATCTATGCCAAAATGTTTGTGTGAACATTTCACCAAATGATGCAATTAATTTAACATTTTGTCATCTCCACATGGGAAGCTGCACTGACTCAGATAAGGAGTCTGTAACCAGGTGAAAATGTTTCAGTATTTTCAGTTGGAACATCCTTTCATGTTTGCCAGTGGGCACATTTCTCACTGTTTGTATTCTTACAAGGGAATAACTGTTGTAAGCTTTGACCTGTCTTAATTCTGACAAGTGTCTTCACCGTAATTTAATAGTATGAGCATTAGTCTCATGGCTGACTCCACTGCTCTGAAAAACCAGGTTAACACCTAACACTGGTCTTTGTTCTGGGGTTTTGAAGTTCAGCCAAGCAAAGTTGTGTCTGTTGTATCGTTTCATGGTAGGGATTTTGATGCAGTGCCGTTGGCCACATTAGTACATCCATCTGTTTTTATTTGTTTTGTTTTTTTTAAACAGAGGTCAATAAAACAAAAAGGGTAACAGTCAAGTGTTCTTTATTCATTACTGTGATATTATCTAATATGTACAATACTGTGCAGATGCTGTCAAAATATACCTGCAATAAACCTTAAATTTGAGAACAGCTTGTTTGCTTGTTCAATTACAGAAGATTGAAGGAAATATTAACTTTTACAGTTGAAGTACTTTAAAACAAAAATAAGAGCCACTTTACATTTAAACTGTTTTAAATGCCCATATTGACTTTATGGCAGAAATTGTGACTTCTGCTTTTAACTTGTTTTATATGGTCCTGTATTTGCATGGGTTTCAGAACCCCTGTGCCACAATTTAATCTTAATACCCCACTGTACAAATTAAGATTTCACATCTATGCCACAATGCAGTTTTTTTTATCCTTTTTGCAGATTTTATTTTTATACAGTCCTCAAAAACAGCTATATAATTATTTTCAGATCCATACTTAGGCACATTTGCCATTGGCTGGCAATTACTGTAACCCTGAATGCATAATACTTTACCATTATCTTTCTAGGCAAAAGTTTAAAAAAAAATTACGTTTACATTCCATTGTAGGCTGGTCCACCGCCGCCTTCAGGAACAACCCAGTTGATGTTTTGGCTCGGGTCCTTGATATCACAGGTCTTACAGTGGACACAGTTCTGAGCATTTATCTGCAATCTCATCCCCTCTCCAGTTTCCATGGGAACATACTCGTACACACCTGGGAGGGTTGGTGAAGAGAAAAGGTAAACTAGTTAGAAAACACACAGAAACTAGACGTGAAATATCTCCATTCATTGTGTTCCACTTTCTGTCCTGATCTGGATTTATTTTTCTAAAATGATGAACACTGTTAACCATTAGGGATGGAACAAAATCAATGCAGCAACGTACATTATCATAGTGCATGATACCTTATTAATAAACTGGTCTGGCACCAATAGCTCAGGGGCATTAGCGAGTTCATACATTTTTGTGATCACAATGCCATGAATATGTAGAACGCACTTAGTTCCCGCTTTGTGAAAAGCTATTCAGCCACTGAAGGAGTATGTTTTCTACTTAAGATAGAGATATAATGATGTACCAGTTTTTTTTTTTTTGCACTGTATTGCCTATTGCAGAATTACTTGCATTGTGCTCTGTAGTATCTCTGTAGTATAATGAATGTTTTGAAATCAGGAGGCTCACAGTGCAGGCAAACACGTCTATTTTACTGAACAAGGGATCATGAACCATGCAACCTTACAGTTTTATAGATTTTATTTTGCAATATTTGCCATTTCTGTAACAAATGTTACCAAGGAGAAATAACAGCGATAAAACCTGACAGAAAACATGGTTAGTAAACTCAAGGGACCCATCGGAGCCGTCTGGTTTTACTTTTTTTTTTTTTAAATAAAATCGGGGTTTAAATGATTGCCTCAGTGAATTTTGTTTTAAAGCTGAAATGTAGACTTAATTGTTTAGTTTATTTCGCTCATTTCAGTGTGTAGTTCCCTAATTAATACTCACTGAAGCAGCAAAAGGTTTACATGAAAGATGGCGGGGGTTGATTTTGGAAGGCTTTAGAATAAAAAAAAAAGTTTGAATCAGCCATTGATTGCAAAATTGTAAAATGCAGTTTCACTGGCTCTCTTTTGAACAGATGTTTTGATTGATCACGGTTGGCCACTCACAGATGAAGGCAGCCTTTTTGATCTCAACACACTGGTCTGAAATTGCCAATGACAATGGCTTTGGGAGCCTGATAATTTGACGGGATTTGTAGGTAAAAAACAAAAACAGGTTGATTTTGTTGAGAAGTTCTTTTTTTAACATTTCAATTAGTATAAGCGAAGCATTAGTAATATCACTTTGATTTCCACATGTAACAGGTTCTACAGACTTTACATACAAAACACTATTTTATGAGATGCCACGGCAATCTGTTGGTGATGTACTATATGCAACAGGTTAACAAGGTCAGGGCTGAAAAAATAAACACTATCCTTTAGACTCTAAAGGGGTTCGTTATATCCTCCAAACTTTAGATCCCGCTGTCACATGTGTCTGCTGCTTTTTGCCACTAACACCATTTACAAATTTCTGGAGAAAACTGGTGATTTTATGCCAGCCAACAATGCTGAGCCCATAACCAATTATAAAAATGATTAACCTTGCTAACCCAAAGCTGCAATGAGCACAGAGTTTTGTTGCTGTCCTGCTTTATCCAATCTGCCCCGCTCTTTGTCATGGGCTCACCTCTGTGGGCCACAAAGAGAACAGCTGTCTCACTGCATTTGGCTTCTCAGGTGTCCATGTTAGCATAGGCACTGAACAAAGGTCATTAAGTTTCAAAGTTTCCAGAGAATTTAAAGGCGGCCAGTTTCTGAGATGGATAAACTATGCAGTTTAGCTTTTCAATCACAACTGCTGCACCGGAAAGGAGATCAACAAAACCAATAACCTGAGACTGCAAAGTCTGCCCGGCTTAATAAACACACTCTCACAGTATCGATCAAAAAGAAAAAATGTTGTCGACTTGAAAAATGTTGGTTTTAAACAAACGTTATGGCAGTAATTTCAAGTTTCTGGCGCACACATTTCTTTGTATTTATCTGGTGACCTTGTGTAAACACAGAGCACTCTAAATCATTGTAACTCATTTCTAAAGCAAACACTTTTTTTTTGCAGTTTTTAAGACCTTTTAGAATCAGCAGCTGTTCCAGTTCAGAATACTGGTGAGGTATTGCAATGTTTCCTGTTCCTCACTAATTAAATCTGTTAACATTGAATGTAATACTTCTCCAAACAGTCATTCATAGATCAATCCACATGACCCTGGAGAATTTTTCCAGGTCTTTCATGTCTGTTTATTCACAAATGGAAGAAGTGTTTGGTTGTTTACCACAGAGTGCCTGAAACACTGGTCTCAGCTTTTCTTTTTTTTTGGTTTTTCTTTTTTTCTAGGAGTGAGAACACAACCTGGACCATCTATTTATCTCAAAGCACAAGATTTAATGAGCTGAGCAGAGACATTGACATCAACAGCCAGCAATTATGTTTTAAAATCTAAGAGTAACAAACTGACCCCAGAGCCAACAACAGTTTGTGGCGCTCATTGTCAAGTATTTCTTCATCTGTTCTCAACTGTAGTGCTGAAATAATTAGACAATCAGCAGAAAAGTAATTTACAACAATTTTGATGATAATCATTCAAGTCTCTGATCAAGGAAAAATACCAAACAGTCAAATGTGAGGATTTACTGCTTTTCTCAGTTTTCTATTATAGTAAATTAGTTTTGGGCTGTTGGTCGGACAGAAGAAGCAGTATGAAGATTTGACCTCGAGCTCTGGGAAATTGTAAGCGGCATGTTGTTCATGATTCATTGGAAAAATGATTGACAATAAAAAGTTGTCTTTATTAACTGCAGCTCTATCTAACTGATATGAACACCAATGTGAATTTTAACAACCGGCACAGACAACAATATCAAGTGTATTTTAAATTGCAGGGATTCGATTTAGCTAATTATATTTTTCATTACTGATAGAAATGTCTTGTGGTGCCTAGTGCAAGTTGGCATATTCAAATTGCTTGTTTTGTCTGACAAACAGTCCAAAAACCAAAGATAATCAGTCACACTTGAGACGCTGGAACCACAGAATGAAAAATGACTTTAAAGATGAATTAATAATACAAATGGATGCAGATTCATTTTCTGTCCATCGACTAATCTTTTAATCTCTAATTAGATTTTATTTCACCCTGCTGAAATCTTGAACATTGCAGGATATTAAGTTTACTCTCCACCTCCTATTATAATATATTACTTGCGAGTGCATGTGACCCATGTTTACAAGTCCTGATTCACTTGTAACTTAGATATTGGTTGGAGACTTTATGCAACAAAACAGAGAATTTCCTTTCTCACTACAGAATGTGGAAAAGAATAACTGTTATCTGCACCCAGATAGATTGTGTGGGGGAAGCTGTCCAGAGGCCATGGCAGTGTTACCTGCGGGGCAGAAGCGCTGCTCAGGCCCATCGTATATGCCCAGGTTCCTGGCGACCGGGATGCTGTCATCCTTTAGTGTCAGATGGGGGGGCTGGTCCCCCTCGTGGTTGGTGCCGCTCAGGGCCACAGAGGAGAGCAGGTCGAAGCTTAACTTGCCGTCGGGCTTGGGGTATTCTATCGGTGTACAATCTTTAGCTGGTTTCAGCTGGTTCGCATCAAGGCCTGAGACAGGTGGGGCACAGATTACAGGTTACGAAATGTTGATTTTCTCTGCCGAGATAAGATGACCTCATACCTCACCTAAAGAGAAACCACTGGCATTGTGCTGCGCAGCTGACCTGCAGCAGCACAACTAACCACACTGAAACTATACTGCTCCACTGTGCATGTAATATTCTGTATACATGGTCATGGACACTACACTGATTTCTCCTAATGCTAGATTCTTTTTATACAACATTTACAACCACGAAGCAGTTTCTTTGCTTACTACAGTAACTATCAAACATGAGCTTTCTAGTAACACGATTATCACTTTGTTGCTACAGAGAGACCAGCTAAATGCAAAAAAACAAATGTTCGAGTAAACACCAAGCTGTACAATGACTCTGCTCTATGATACTCACCACAGTGTTTGAGTGTCCACGGCTCTTTCCCTCTGAAGATCCAGTAGAAAACCCCAGTGTAGATCATGCCACCATACAGGCCAAAGTAATTGTGGAAGGACGGCCTGATGTTTCTCACTGCATGCAGCTCTTTCCACACCCACGAATTCTTCAAGTTCTCAGCGTACTCAGGTATATGGAGTCCTGGGAGGATTTAAAATGAAATAAAAAAAAATAGGATTGTAATTTTATTTTTGCTCTGCTGTTGCCATGCTTACCTTTCTGCACATTTGTAGCACATAGCCTTGTTTAAATCTGACCTTGCTAAACAAAGATTTATAAAAGAATGACTGTATTTCAACACATTTCCGTGAATATGGAGGTTAACATTTTCAAATGGAAGAAATAATCCACACAAAAACATTTCACGGTCAGGTCTGTGGACTTTACCGTTTCTGGTAAAACAAATGCTCTTACGTTTTCAACTTCAAGTATTTTGGGTGAACTAACCCTTTAACAATTTATTATTTGTCTGTTTTTCTTTTCCAGACTACAGACAGACAATCTGTATTTTAAAAAGGTCCATTCTTATGTTGTCATTATGCTACAGAGAATTACCAAAATGATGTAAACGCATTATGAAAATGTATTTTAACCATTAAATAAATAAGTCACCACAGTGCTACCAAGATAGATCATAGTCTGTTGCCAACTCAAAGTATTTGTCAATACCAGATACTGTATATCATGTCCCTGTTGGTTAGGTTCAACCTGTGATTGCTCTTTCTCAAAGCAGTCTGTCAGTTTGACAGTTTGTCATGATTCTTGAGACTGTTCCCACTGACATTTTTATTGATATTGCAGTTTTTTTGATTGATACACCTGCAAGAATATGTCCCATTTGGGCATCTGTTAAATCTCTCAGGTTGCTTTGAAAACTCATATTAAAAGAGCCTGAGATTTTATATCTGACAAATGTTGCTACCTGACATTCAACAACCTGATATGGCCCAGCCTTGTTGCAGTGTTTGTGATTTTTATCCCAAGGTGTTAACATTATTTTGTCTACACCCTGTATAGCATGGTTTCTGAATTTAACTAAGCATTAACTAGCTATGACCTGTCATGGAGAAACTGGAATGAAATACAAACCGCTACTGGTGCTACTAGCATGATTATTAATGGGTCTTAAATTCTGTACCTGTCGTCTCTGAATCCAGGCTCTCTGCTGTGACTTTGGGGAAAATGGCCTCAGCAGCCAGCATGCCACTCTTCATAGCTGTGTGGGTGCCTTTGATCTTTGGGACGTTCATGAAACCGGGACTGCAGCCCATCAGCAGCCCCCCAGGGAAAGTCAGCTTTGGGATAGACTGGAGAGGAATAGGAGACAGTTTGTGCCCATTTTTAACTTTCTTGCGTTCTACTTTCTGAGACCTCACTGAATTTGGTCACTATTCAATGTGATGTATCCTGAGCAAATATGCCACCATTATGTCCATAATTCTACTAGATATCATCAGCCACAAAGCAATTATCATACGTGAAATCATAAAGGTATATTATACATGTAAACGCCTTTTAATGAAAAGCATGTGGTTAGTGTTAATTAGCAACCATTTGGTATTTTCTTGGAACAAAAATTCCATGGCTCATGAATTAGGAGAAGCAAGTGAGCCTTTATTTATATCCAGACAGCCATTTTCTGCCACTTATCCAAGTCCAGGTCGCAGTGGCCCAGACACCTTTCTCCCACGTCATGTCCTCCAGCTCATCCTGGAGGATCCTGAGGTGGTCCCAGGCCAGGTGGGATATATAATCCCTAAAGGTGGTTTTGGGTCTGCTCCAGGGTCTCCTCCCAGTTGGTCATGTCTGAAAAGCTCCACAGGGAGGAATCCAGCAGATGCCCTAACTACCTCAACTCATCTTTCAATGTGAATGAGCAGTGGCTGTGCTTACTTTATAATTCTATTATTTTACATTAGTGAATACATTTGTTATTATTAAAACAATGACGCGTGTTATAATAACATCTTACTGCATAACTTTTTCCTTCATCTATTTTCTTTGTCACTTTTTAAAATAATGGCACTTCATTAGTGTGTAAGCTATTAGTGTAAAAGCTATTCTATGTTTGAAACAGTCTATATTGCCTGGCTGTGATTTGTGTCATTAGTGGAGAAAATATTTTAATTTAAATCATATTTGTAATCATATTCTAGAGTGGCATTGCATATCTGACAGATCACAGGACATTATCTATCCTTGTGTTACAATTTTCAGTATTAAAATACACTAATGATACAACACAGATGTGAGAAATCAAACTAACCACTTAAAAAGCTCACAGATGCATTTGATCAATGGACCAAACACACAGTAATGTATCAGTATTAGTGAACACATTTCCATAAACTGATTCAATTAGTAGCTTGTTTCTGTTGTCATTCAGCTGTAACAACATGGATTTATTTGCTGTGTAAATTAGATTCTAAATTTAGAATTTTGCTGATGGTTTTAATTAAATATGAAAGTAGGAATACATGTTTATAATCCCTGTAGGGAAACTGGCTAGTTTAATGGAGTCATCTTGTGATCTCCCCAGAAACATAGCTACACTCACACTCAACCTTTTGACATTTAGATTAGGTGAGTTTTAGTGTACAGTTTGTTTAATATGATGTAGCAAATGCCTAGCTTGTTTCACTGCTCATGGTTTTATCTTGTAAAACACGTTTGATAAAGACATTTTATGCCAAACAAGTATCCTTATTGATGATACAAATATGTAAGGTAGACATATACCTGTAATCCTCCCTCGTTCAGTGCCCTAGCTCCATATGCAATCCTGTGGCCTCCCTCCAGTGTGGGAGCTACGAAGGGATGATGCTTCCAGCGCTGGAACTCTCTGTAGGGGCTCAGGTAAGGGTTTGTGTAGTCTAAACCAACCTGGAGTGTGAAAAAGATTGCCGGTTTAATTGGAGTCATTTCAAAAAACAAGTATAACAACGCTAGTAGACAAACACAAAGTGGAAAAAGGCAGGGTGTTTTATTATTTTCTAAAGCTACTGTGGCTTAGAAAATAATTTAAATCCAATTAATTTTTCGAGATCTTCTTCTTATTGTTGCAATCAATCGAGACAATCTTAAAACACAAGCAACAATTCAGAAATACCTCATTTAAATGGAGGTATATAATTTATCCAGACTCTTGGTACCGACACTAAAAATCTTGATGTCTCTAGAACTTGTTAGAAGTTTACCTACAGCTAATTAAAATTACAGGACATAATTTAGAGGGGCATTAACCTGTCTTCATATAGCTACCAAAGTTCACAGAGCATGTCGGAGGAAAAACCAAACCTCGTCAAGGACCTCTGTCATCCCCTAAGGTTACCTTGTGATGAGCTATAAATCTGAGGAAGCATGTAAAAACTGAAAGAAGTTTGGATCCACCAAGTCTCTTCTGAGCTTGATGTTGGGCCAAATTCACTGACTGGACAAGAAAGGCCTTGGTCAGGAAGGTGAAAGCTGCCAAAATGATAGTGGCTCCATGAGGTGCCACTTGACTCTGAATGGATTAGTCTAATGACACAAAAAATGAATTTGGCCTGAATGCAAAGTTAAAGCTTGAGCGCAGGACTTTCACATATAAATACTGATTAAGCCCATCACCACGAGGTAAATCTCTCTGTATTTCGCAGTATACGTCAGAGGAAGGATTACAGTCAAAATCCATTGGTGTAGCTTTTCCTTGTTGGAGAGCGATGAAAGAAGAGCATGGGCATGGACTGAGGGCAGACAAGATGTCGGGTTACTGCTCTTTGACAGGTTGGTCCTTGTAAATTATTTGGATTAGGCTATGTAACTATTACATTTACTCTACCTAAATAATGGATTATTGTCTCGGGACTGTTGAAATTCGAGCGATCACCCCTGTAGGCTTACGTCATGAGAACGTATCGACAGTGTGTAAATACTCTCACTGCCAGAAGGAGACAAAAGTTATGCAATACAGCTTTAAGTGTCTGGTAAAAACGTCATATTGCTCATCACCTGGCAAATATCATATGTTTGGTAAAACAGTTGTAGCAGCACTGTGCTATGGGGATGCTTTTTAGTGGCAGGAACTGGGAGAAATCATTTCACCAGTGTTCCTCCATCCAGTCTGACAGCTGTGTGCAGAATGGCAGAGGAATAACTAAGAAGATTTAAAGCTGTAATCACTGTCAGTAGTGCCTCTGAATTTATGTAAATAAGATTATCTTTTTTATTAGTTTATTTACAAAATTTCTAACCATGTTTTTTCGTTGTTATTAAGGGGTATTGTGAGTAGACTAATACTACATATTTAACCTATTTTAAATGAAATCTTTAACATATAAAAGGGTTTGAATACCTGAAGCACACACACAGTTGTTTTGCATTGAATAGTGAAGATACCACGGTGAAATGCAAGCAAACAATTGTAGTTTTATTTATTTTTCCTCTGCAGGATAAATAATATACAGTAATAATGTAAAACTGCCCAAGGCTTGGCTATTTATTCAGAAGCTCAAGAATTATCCTGCGGTTATTTACTGCCTGCATGACATCCAGCTGTCACATCTGTTTTATATCATTGTCAGAATGTACACAAAGCCGCTCACCACAAAGCCCAAGGCCACAAGTGGCTCTCCTTCATTCAGGTGATACAGGAAGGATCCTCCATATGTGTTCCTGTTCAGGGGCCAGCCCACAGAATGCTCCACTCTGCCTGGCCTCCACTTCTTCTCTTCAATCGTCCACAGCTAAAAAAATAAGAGGGAACAAAGGTTATCAACAAGCAGAGGATTCCTTTAAATCTGTCCATTCATACTCCTTTCCGATTGACACTGACTGTTAAACAACATTCATTTGGTTAATATATAATGTAATCAGGTGGTTCAATAATTTGTATGCAACAGTGTGGGCTAGGGATTAACCAGAGGCAGCAGGGTCAAAACAGGTTAATTGAGAGTTATTGTAAGGTTAATACAGGGTTAATATGGTAATCCTATACACCATGCTACAGTAGATGTTGGTGGCAGCTTTCAGCCCTTCAGCCATGTTTTTCTTAATCTCAAAGATGAACATGACTGCAAGTTGTTGCATTTGTTGTTTTCTACTGTGACTGAAATTAAGTCATGAATTTACACCAGACTGTTGAATCACCAGTGTAGAAACAACATCGGCAACCACTTTTATCAGTCTCCTCAAGACGGACTTTACTCATTAGGATTGATCAGTCAAACCAGATTAAGGGGAAACCAAATTTAGACCACAAACAGAGTGACCGATACTCTATCTAGTATTAGCTTGATGCGGGCAGTATGGTACGTGCCATTTACCTCCTTCAGGCCAATGGCGTAGGTCTGGGGTTCACAGTTTTCGCGCAGGTTGAATTGCTTGTAAAGCTGTTTGGCCAAGTGACCATGACAGCCTTCTCCAAACAATGTGACTTTAGCATGGAGCTCCATTCCTCTCTCAAAAACATCCTGAAGCAAGAGAGTAAGAGGACGAATAAATATACTTAATGAATGAGAAGCAACTGTTTGGTTTGGTTGGTAAGGTAACAATATGAAGAGGGCAACACATTTGGTATAACCAGACAGAAAGGAAAAAAGTTACCTGTACAAAACCATCAAATCCTACCTTCTTAGACCCAAAGGAGAAGAAAATCATTTTCTAAACTGCAATAAAATGATGTGCTAAAAATGCTGTAACCATAATAATGCCTACATAATATTGCCCTAATAGACAATATATCTATGTTACATATTACAACAGACTGTATAATACACTGTATTGTTATATGATTAAACAATACATCTTTTCAAAAGACGGTGCACCTTTGAGGGACAATCTCATTCAGTTGATGACATTTCTTATGCTTGACGCCAAAAACAAGTGCTTGTGTGCCTGTTGGTTTGTTTCACCTTTTTATGTCCTTTAAAAAGGGCCTGACGTATCCAAGCTACTAAAGTTTATATTGAAAAGAATGGCCTGTATTTGTAATTTTCAGCAGTATTGTTGTGTATACTGCACAATACCTTTGGTGAGCCATCCTTGGCGATGCCTACGTCATTGGTGGCAATTCCCTTTACACTTCCATCTTCATGAAACAAAACCTTGACAAAAAGAACACAGATAAGGGTTAACACTGGAGCAGAGAGGGGTCAACATGTTTGATTAAAATGACTGAACAAGCCCAAAGGGGGGCTGTTCTGATGTTCTTATTACTGGATTATATCATTTTTGGCTTAACACTCAACATGTATACTCATACAGGTAAAACTATAATCAGCCAATTATAATGGATCCAAAAACATATATTAGGCTGTAAAAATGAAAAAATGTATGTGATGCGTATATGTGACTATGGTCTTTTTGTCTAGCCCAGGATGAAAATATTAGGTTACATGTTTATAGAAAACAATGTGGGCAAGTTTATCGTTTGTTTGGGCAATTGTTGACTATATTGCTTTACAGACAAAGTAAGACAGAAATAAAGGTTTAAAGCAACTTCCCATCATCCTTCCATGAATCTTCAAACTCAGTGGTGTAAGCACTTGTAGTAGGTTTTCAAAGTTTTTAGTTTTTATCTAAAAATCAGACCAGTGGCATCTGAGACAGTGTTTCATGGCCAAATGATCTACACTACCCTACCCAACTATAGCACATTTTGAGAAAGACAAAGGAAAAACAGAAAAAAGTGTGTGTTTCAGACATTTGTATTGGCTGCAAATTGCCATACAGTACATCAAAGAAATCCAAAGGAGGTCTCACCTCAGCTGCAGCATAACCAGGGTACAGCTCTACTCCAAGCTCCTCAGCCTGCTCCCCCAGCCAGCGCACAAAGTTTCCAAGCCTCACAATGTAGTTACCGTGGTTCACCATGGGCAGACCTACAGAGAGAGAGGAAAAACCACACGCACACATAAAAACCAGCACTTCTGAGGTTCCAGTATTTTATCAAGTTGTAACAAACTGGCCTATCAACTGTATACCAGTATAATACCAAGTGGTAAACTGCACCTTTCTGTCAAGATACTTGGGTCGCGAAACAATTAACATCTTAACTTAAATGACAGTAATTATATCATGATTTCTGATAAAACCTTTTGCCATATTTCTGTATACAACTGTTCTCCTTTATAAAAAAAACATACATCTGTTGCAAAAATGTAATGCAACTGTAAACACATTTAAAAAAGGACCATTCTGTGATTATTTACCATACAGATTACAGATATATTCACATAATTGAACCAAAAGTTGGACATATGGAACATTTGTGTTTCTAAATCTAAATTATAATCTAAATAATAATTCAAACAGTCAAACAATTTTGCTGATAGTACGTTTACAAATGTTACAAATGTAATTCTGATCTCTGACTGAAATTATGGAACTATCAATAAAAGACCCTCTCTGTGGGCCAGAACCTGTCAAAGCCTTGTCAGACCAAAAGTGTGGCTTACAAAGTGAGAAAGAATTACACCCTTTTTTGTTTACTTTCTCAAATAGAATAAAACAGGTTTTTTTTACCTGGCAAAATGGGGACAGGGATTCTGTGTTTCTCTGTTAAAATGCTGAACACATCTTCAGTCACTGGAGTGTTCAGGGGTGCCTGAGGTAAGAGCACAATGTGTGTTATTTAGGGTTTGACTTCATAGGGATTTGGGTGTATAAATACATCATTTTACAATTAAATAACACTTTGTATTAATATTCTGATGTAAATTTTCTGACATTAACATAAATACATGCATATTCATAAATGTATCCTGTGTAGGTGTATGCAAATGTTGATGAATAAACTCTACTGTATACCAGTATGTGTTACATATAGCACTGTTGACAAACAGTCAAATAATATATTACACAACATACACCAACAACATGGAACACCTGATGAAACCATCCCTTATGGTATAAAGAAAGGGCATCTTTGTATATACACCAAACTCTCAAAGAAGAAGTGTTGAAGAAGACATTTACCCCTCGTTCCTTCCAATCAGGAAAGAGCTCGTTGAGGGCAGTGGGCTCCAGACAGGCCCCTGACAGGGTGTGTGCTCCAATCTGAGAGGCCTTCTCCACAAGGCACACTCGCAGCTCCTTCTCATGTTCATTGGCAAGCTGCTTCAGACGAATGGCTGCTGAAAGACCGGCAGGGCCTCCACCTACTATCACAACATCTGCCTCATCTGCAAACCTCTCCATTTCGATCCCTGGGAAAGGACCATAAGAAAGAAATATTGAGGAACGAGAGAGGCACTGCATTCTGATTCAGTTTGCAATATCTTATGAGGATAAGCGCAGCCCTGTGTAGCACACTTGGCAAAACCTTGCACCAAAACTTACATGACTCACTCAAACTGAATTTCAAAGCTGAATTCAATAAGCAAAGATACTAGCTGTTTTTATTAATTCACAGATTCCTCACAATGTGAAACTTACATGTTCCCCATAAGTGTACCTAAAATAGTCAACAGAACCATCTACCAAATAGCAAAGGTAACATTCAATGAACTCTAAATTTGGAATAATGCTATTAGCCTGATCAGATTTCAAAAACACTTTAGCTCATGCTCATGGGTGGAAGAGCTTGGCTCAATCCTGTCCAACCTTCCTGCCACAGCAAATCCACACTGACATTTCTCTTTCTATTGGCATTATACAAAATACTATAGGCCATAATACAAATATTATAGGAAATTGTCAAAGGTGTAATGCAGGTTGTATTTTCTTAATACTTTCAGTTGTCAAACATGTCTAAATGGCTTTAGTGATTTTATTACATGCACATTGTAAGCTTTATTGTGTGGGAAAAAACAAACAAAAATAGAATCAATACTGAATCATACAGTTATACTTTTGTTCAGTTTAAATATCATACCCGAAATATGGACAAAACCAGGATTAGACATGACACAATGCAGATCAAGCTACAAAAGGATCAATCCTCTCAAGGGTGCCAGTGGATGTCTAGCCTACATCACCAAATTGGCTAGAAAAGGTCTCGAGTGTGCGAGTACTTATGATAACATATAATTCTAACTTCAAGCTAACTTCAGACAATGCAGTGCCTTACCTTCCCATCTTGGATCTTTATCTCGAGAATGGATGGTGTAGTGTGTTGTGATGCGGGGTGTTGACACCGAAGAGCATGTCCGTCTGTTTAGTGTTGTGTGCAGCTGAGGCACAGCATACTCTGCCTGTACCGTCTTCAATGCCCTGATACACCTGTGGGCTGCAAGAGGAGGAACAGCTCCCAGTTAAGACCAGATGAACCTGGTGGGCATGTGGCTGTATACTATCTAGATCAGGGGTGTCAAACTCATTTTAGTTCAGCCCAATTTTATCTCAAGTGGGCCGGACCAGTAAAACCATTGCATAATAACCTATAAATAATAACACCTCCAGATTTTTCCCCTTTCTTTTATGTGAAGAAGTACATTCTGAAAATGTTCACAATTAATTAACCATCGATGTACAAAACAGATGATGAACAGCCTGAGATGTCTTAAGAAAAATAAGTGCAATTTCAACAATAAGTCTCAGTTTTTCCACATTCAGTAAGTCTACTGTCATTACAATTTACAAATCACAGTGGACCTACAAAAGCACGAAACGTTTTCTTGGAAAACCCAACACTGTGTCCACGACATTTTCCACCCGCGGCTCCTGCATGAACAGTAGCCTTTGCTTGACAGTCTTGTGTCACGTAGAGTGTAAATAAGCACGTGGGATCTATAATAGCACATCCAGCATAGGGCCTGCTACTAGCACGCGGGAGAAGGAATTAATGACTTCTCTGCTATTTTCACACTTTGCAAAGTCATCCAGTGGGCCGGATTGGACCCTTTGGGGGGCCAGTTCCGGGCCGCGGGCCGTACGTTTGACACCCCTGATCTAGATAGTGAGCTCACTGGTTTGGTCGAGCCTGATCTGGTTCCCAAATGATAAAACACAAATGAAATGCACTGGACGTCCAATAAATAAAGCCTTACACGCTTAGGCAGGACTTCTGAACACACACAATGAAAAAGCTGCGAATAAACAATGATATCTTAGACAGCAAAAACCCTTCATAACTTTCAAAACAATGACACGTTACTAACAACACTAGTGCATTTATGAAGAATCGTAAATTGGACATGTAACCCAGGACAAGGGCACCGTTCAAGTGACCTACACCTGGGTTCACCTTTAACCTACACTTTAGCTCGATGCTAACGCGAGTGAGCTTGCTGGGCCGCTGTGGCTAGTGCTAACGCTAGCGTTTGTAGAAAGTCCAAAAGCAAAGTTGGGCACAGAGAAACATGATCCACCAGCCTCTGTAACGGGCTGCGGTGCGCACAGAAATCCTGTAGCGACATCCGACAACACTGCCGGTAAAATTAAAGCCATTAGCCGACGTACCTGTACCTGAATATCTGCTAGCTGGGAACATTGCGTGACAGCGGGTTTTCTTGTTAAAATCGGCCGACGTGAAGCCGCGGTGTCCGCACCTCACTGCCCGGCGCACAGCTCGCGTGTTTCCCGGTGGAGCGTCAGCGTCGAGCCGACGCAGAACACGCTCACGTAGCTGAAGCGTACGGAGGCCTCGAGGGGACTACATTAAAATGACGGCGTGGACTTCCACAAGAGCTTTATGACTTTCCACATTTGTATGGAAGTAAAGTAGTCCTCAATGTACTCACAGTCCATTTCTGACAAATTAACCAGAACTCAAACAGCTGCTACTCTGTTGTTGTTTGAAGGTATCTCATAATTTTGACTTTTTTTTATCATAATTATGACTTTTTATCTCATAATTATGACTTTTTTTATCTCATAATTATGACTCTTTATCTCATAATTATGACTCTTTATCTCATAATTTTAACTTTCTATCTCATAATTTTGACTTTTTATCTCATAATTATGACTCTTTATCTCATAATTTTAACTTTCTATCTCATAATTTTGACTTTTTATCTCATAATTATGACTATCATAATTTCGTCTTTTTTTATCTCATAATTCTGACTTTTTTATCATAATTATGACTTTTTATCTCATAATTTCAACTTTTTATCTCATAATTTTGACTTTTTGATCTCATAATTTTGACTTTTTTTTATCATAATTCTGACTTTTATCTCATAATTTCAACTTTTTATCTCATATCAATTTTTTATCTCATAATTTCAACTTTTTATCTCATAATTTCGACTTTTTATCTCATAATTATGATTTTTTTTATCTCATAATTTCGACTTTTTATCTCATAACTATGACTTTTTATCTCATAATTTTGACTTTTTTATCTCATAATTATGACTTTTTATCTCATGTCGACTTTTTATCTCATAATTATGACTTTTTTATCTCATAATTATGACTTCTTATAATTTTGACTTTTTTATCTCATAATTATGACTCTATCATAATTTTGACTTTTTTATCTCATAATTTTAACTTTTTTTTATCATAATTCTGACTTAAAATGACGGCGTGGACTTCCACAAGAGCTTTATGATTTTCCACATTTGTATGGAAGTAAAGTAGTCCTCAATGTACTCACAGTCCATTTCTGACAAATTAACCAGAACTCAAACAGCTGCTACTCTGTTGTTGTTTGAAGGTATCTCATAATTATGACTTTTTTATCTTATAATTATGACTTTTTATATCATAATTATGACTTTCTATCTCATAATTTTGACTTTTTGATCTCATAATTTTGACTTTTTTTATCATAATTCTGACTTTTATCTCATAATTTCAACTTTTTATCTCATAATTTCGACTTTTTATCATAATTATGACTTTTTTTATCTCATAATTTCAACTTTCTATCTCATAATTTTGACTTTTTGATCTCATAATTATGACTATCATAATTTTGACTTTTTTTATCTCATAATTTAGATTTTTTTAATCTTAATTTTGACTTTTTTTATCTCATAATTTCAACTTTTTATCTCATAATAATGACTTCTCATAATTTTGACTTTTTTATCTCATAATTATGACTCTTTATCATAATTTCGACTTTTTTATCTCATAATTATGACTTTTTTTTTATCTCATAATTATGACTTTATCATAATTTCGATCATAATTTATCATAATTATGACTTTATCTCATAATTTCAACTCTTTATCTCATAATTTCAACTTTTTATCTCATAATTTTGACTTTTTTTAATCATAATTATGACTTTTTATCTCATAATTTCAACTTTCTATCTCATAATTATGACTATCATAATTTCGACTTTTTATCTCATAATTATGACTTTTTTTATCTCATAATTTCAACTTTCTATCTCATAATTTTGACTTTTTGATCTCATAATTATGACTATCATAATTTTGACTTTTTTTATCTCATAATTTTGATTTTTTTAATCATAATTATGACTGTTTTATCTCATAATTTCAACTTTTTATCTCATAATTTTGACTTTTTTATCTCATAATTATGACTATCAGAATTTTGACTTTTTTTATCTCATAATTATGACTCTTTATCATAATTTCGACTTTTTTATCTCATAATTATGACTTTTTTTTATCTCATAATTATGACTCTATCATAATTTCGACTTTTTATCTAATTAGTTCGACTGTTTTATCATAATTATGACTTTATCTCATAATTTCAACTCTTTATCTCATAATTTCAACTTTTTATCTCATAATTATGACTTTTTATCTCATAATTTCGACTTTCTATTTCATAATTTTGACTTTTTTTATCTCATAATTTTGACTTTTTTTTAATCATAATTATGACTTTTTATCTCATAATTTCAACTTTCTATCTCATAATTATGACTATCATAATTTCGACTTTTTATCTCATAATTTTGACTTTTTTATCTCATAATTTTGACTTTTTTTTAACATAATTATGGCTTTTTATCTCATAATAAAGACTTTTTATCTCATAATTTTGACTTTTTTATCTCACAATTATGACTATCATAATTTTGACTTTTTTTATCACATAATTTTAACTTTTTTTATCATAATTCTGACTTTTATCTCAGTTTCAACTTTTTATCTCATAATTTTGACTTTTTTATCTCATAATTATGACTATCAGAATTTTGAATAATTATGATCTTTTTTTATCTCATAATTATGACTTTATCATAATTTCGACTTTTTATCTAATTAGTTCGACTGTTTTATCATAATTATGACTTTATCTCATAATTTCAACTCTTTATCTCATAATTTCAACTTTTTATCTCATAATTATGAATTTTTATCTCATAATTTCGACTTTCTATATCATAATTTTGACTTTTTTTATCTCATAATTTTGACTTTTTTTTAATCATAATTATGACTTTTTATCTCATAATTTCAACTTTCTATCTCATAATTATGACTATCATAATTTCGACTTTTTATCTCATAATTTTGACTTTTTTATCTCATAATTTTGACTTTTTTTTAACATAATTATGGCTTTTTATCTCATAATAAAGACTTTTTATCTCATAATTTTGACTTTTTTATCTCACAATTATGACTATCATAATTTTGACTTTTTTTATCACATAATTTTAACTTTTTTTATCATAATTCTGACTTTTATCTCAGTTTCAACTTTTTATCTCATAATTTTGACTTTTTTATCTCATAATGACTTCTTATAACTTTGACTTTTTTATCTCATAATTATGACTATCATAATTTCGACTTTTTATCTCATTATTTCAACTTTTTTTTATCATAATTATGACTTTTAATCTCATAATTTTGACTTTTTATCTCATAATTATGACTTTTTATCTCATGTCGACTTTTTATCTCATAATTATGACTTTTTATCTCAGAATTTTGACTTTTTTTTTTTTACTGGCAGAAATGGGCTTCCATATATTTGAGTAAAACTTAAAAATGAAAAGGCAATAATAAATAGCTGAGGCTATTGTGTCGCTAATACAGCATTCTAAGTAAGCTAACTTTTTTTAAAACTCTTTACTTGTACTCTTGTGGACTCTATATGTTTACTAAGTGACACGCATAGTGACAGCAGGAGATACACTTTGCTGATTTTGAATGCAGGACCAATAAAGTTTCAGTTTCAAAACATAAACAATGCCCAAACTAATAAGATAAATAACCAATATAAGCCAAAAAAATAAATAGGTCGACAAGCAGATATGAGGCATACATATGTTTATTGTCCACATTGTCCACAAGAAAAACAAAAATACAAAAACTACCTTTGTAAGTAATTATTTTAGGACACAAGTCAATACAACAAATTAAATAACACATTTTAAAAACAATTTTTCCCATCAATATTAAATGTAAGCCTGCAGATATTATCAATATACCTCAAGCAAACTGCTGGCTGCTTTGTCTTTTCCAGCATGTATGCCAATGTAATGTGAACACAAACAGCACATACAATGTATTCACAAATTACTGTTTTAATAACTAATTTATTCTCCTCTGTGTTATAGCATGTTTGCTATACATTCATACATTTACAATGTCTGAAAAAGTCAATTTCCACAGGAATCAGTAGTTCATTGAACAAAGTATGCACAGAAGAGTTCAGAATGATCATTGTACAATTGTCTTTACTGTATGGTGTAGGTGTTGAGGTGAGGCTGAGTCCAAGTTAAAACCCCCAGACCAGCTGGGGAATTTCTAGACAGGATGTATAAAAGACAATTTAGATTTGCTGCCTGTGTTGCTGCAACCCACTCGCCAAATTGAAAAAGTTTTCAGTTTATACTTGCCCAAATTAAGTACATTCTTTGTTGAACACACTGGACATTTCTCATACATTACATTCAGTAGTTTCCTAAAATATTTTTGGTGGCAGAGGCAACACACAAAAATCACTTTTGATGGACTAAAGACCAAATACAGAATTAAAAAGTGGCCATTTTATCCCTCCTTGCCAGACTAGACAAATGCTAAAACTTAAGTTACCTTGATGTAAAAAATGTTTTTTGCTACAAGTAGGTTGCATGTATTATTATCAATATGAGATTAAACTAGCAAAGTACAGCATGACCTGGATCCTGATGTGCCCATTCACTCTTGAAGAAAGGCATAAAATGGGGTTGATTATCCCTCCAAAGTAAAACTAGTGACTGACTGTACAAAAAAAGAAACTTGAACATAATCTTCAGGTTGGCTGCAAATTTTTACAGTTTTTCTTGTCACAGAATCTTCCCATAAGACATCCTTACTCCAGGCCCGGAGAAAGACATGAAGAACTACAATGAACTTGCTGCAAAGATGGTAGGGAATATTCAAAAGCAAATTCAAGTTGTGGTCCTCTTCAGTTCACTGTTGAAGGGTTTATCTATGGTGTATAATGTAATTTAGATAAATCGTGAGCAGCACAATGAGCTACAAATAGTCTTTTTTTTTTACTACCTCATGTGCTACCTATCTTAGTGGCTCCTATTTTTGACATTTACAGTTAAAATCTACAATTATTCTAAATATTTAGGAACATCTTTGGTGATAAGTGGTTGTTGTTGTGATGTTTTGCAATGCGCCTCCCATGCGATCCCTTTGCATCAGTACACCATCTGTCATGCCAGCATGGGCTGATTTACAGCTACAAATATTATGACACCAGAGTTTTAGCTGGTACATTACCGTCAACAGAGTTGGTAATATATACAGTCAGAAATGTATCAAACATGTTTTCATAAAATTGTAAAGACATTAGCCCAACATGAAGAAGTTTCTCAATGTAGACTGCAGTGAATAAACAATAGCAAATCCTATCATGGTGGTGCTAAATGAAAAGTCAGGGGATCGTCAAAGTCATTAGGATTCATTGCCTGGAGACCATGAACACGTGTACCAAATTTCACAGAAATCCATCCAAATATGTCAACCTGCTGGTGGCGCTAGAGGAACAGACAGATGAACACCAAAGTCAGTAGGCTGTTAAAATGCTAATGTTATGTAATGTTTACCATTGTCACCATCTTAGTTTAGCTAATTTTACCATGCTAACATTTGCTAATTAGCACTAAACAAAAAGTACAGCTGAGGCTGATGGGAATGTCATTAGTTATGACATTAGTATTTGGTCATAAACAAAAGTATTGAACAAATGAAAAATTTGACCTGATGATGGTGCTACATGAAAAGTCAGGGATCACCAAAGTAAGTAGGCTTCATACTCCACCATACACCACGAATATATGTACAAAATTCAAGGCGATCCAACCATACATTCACACTTGCAGTTCAAAGTTCCCAAATTGTTATTTTTCATGATGTGGCATACCAAATGAGCTGCATACAGTCACATTTTTCACTCGTTATCTAGACAGATATGCAGTACAATACTGGATCCCAATGCATGCAACCCACTGTAACTTGTATTTTAACAATCTAATTAGAATTTGTCATGTTGCAGTGGCAACAAGTAAATGTTACATCATTTACCTGAGACAAGTGTCATTATTTTGGTGCCCATAGTAGCTTAGCTCAGCCAGACAACAATTAAAAGAGCAGCAGACTGAATTCTACTTCTGAGTCACTGCTCTATTTTAGCACAAAAACATAAAAGTCCATATAAATGCTTCTGTAAAGTGTATAAGCCATTACAAATACACTTCTCCATTGTGCGCCAGAGGCACGAGAACCATACATTTCAGGTCACTGTTTTAGTTGTGAAACTTCACATTTAGCTGGGCAGACGCTGTATGTATTAAGCCAAATTTCTGCAAATCAGTTGTCGTTTGATGTGCAGTTTGAGAGGGGTCACAATATCAGATTAATGGCCTGAACAATCAGCGATCTGGCTTTTGTGTTTGGTAAAGTAGTCCCTAGGGGATTCCTGTACTGGGCCTCTTGATGCAACAGTAATCTCAGAGGGACAATGATACCTAGACACAATTCCAGTTGGAAAAGTGTGGTACACTGACATCATCCTGGGTGGAGGGCTCAACTAAAATAAATCTCGAATGAGGCAGATAGTGAGGACAGGAATACATTTTATGAGCTGGGACACCCAGGGGAGCAGTAGCAAAGACTGTAGAAAACTAAGAACATAATGTCTGTGATGTCAACCATTCATTTCTTAAGGGACATGTTGAAGCTATCCTTGTTTATCTAGCTTTAGGCAAGACAATTCAATTTGGTTTAAGGGGAGAAGGTCTGGATGGAGTTAAAGAAAAAGGCTGGCGATATTTATACTTTTGTAATTGTCATAAAAATCCCACGACAAGACAAAAACCAACAAAGTATTAGTCCATCTCTCATTACTTTCCAACTTTCCCCAGTCTGATGCTTGCAGCCCCCAGGTCCATACATTCCTGCTCAAAACATAAATCTTTAAAAACGGATCACTATTATATAGTTCCATTTTTAAAAAAGGCTGAGCACTGTATTTTTTTTAGCAAACGTTACTCAAACATGAGTAAATGGTGCATTTGTTGGGGACTATTTTCAGCTGTGGAGTATTTACAGCAGCAGGATGGTGTATGTGGGACTGTCTCACAATAAACTACACTGGCTGTGCTCATGGTAATGAAGGAACATGTCACTCAGTGCAACAGTGTGGCTCATTGATGCGCTGTTGTTTTTTCCCCCATTTTTGGACAACAGTGGAGGTTTATGGCACAGTAGAATAAGCTATATTAGGCTTTGGCTCCACAGGTCATACTTGTTAGTACACTTACAAAACATGGAGTCATAGGTTGAGACACGTCATTCAAAACAACATACTCCAAAATATACTTCCCCTAAAGCCTTAAAGCTGGGGTAGGCAGTTTTCTTTTGGCATCACTGGGCAAAAATGCCATATTAACCGTGCAGCATATTGTAATTCAAGTGGTCTGAGAGCAGACCTCTACTTCAGCCCCCCCTCTTGCCTTTGTTTTCAGGCTTCAGGAAATCTATCCCGTGACGGTAGACTTTAGCCTATCACAGGTTATTTCAGAGAGACGGTGTGTTCGTATTGGCTAAGCTACAAGAGCAGATGTGTGTACACGTCCCTTCAGACCGTGAAAACCTGATTCAGTGGAGGAAAATCCTTCCGAGAATCCTGAAACTTGTGATAAATGTCCAACATCTCCTTTGCCTACAGCGGCGTATAGTACAAAACAGCATGTCCCGGCTCCACACGGAGCTTCTGGCTCATTACTTTCAATGCCGTGGTGCTCATAAGGACGAGTGGCAAAGAGTCATGATGACAAACAGTGGGGAATAACTTTTGACGGGGGACAGTGGTGTGTGTGTGGTGTACTAGTCTCTCTTCCCGCTGCTGGACGGAGTTGCAGCTGCCTCTGAAGCCTGGGGCGCTCTGCTCTGCGGCTGCGAAGCGCTGGAGGGGCGTCTTTGAGAAAACAAGTCACGGCAGTGAGGCTCACGCCGTGGAGAGCGAGCCCTACTTTCACTGGGGAACCGACTCCTTCTGCTGCCGGTCGACGTTGTGGGTTTGGTGGGAGGGGCTTAGCGGAGTGATACGAGGCAGCAGAGAGAGAGGCGGAAGGTTTTGCCTAGGTTGCACAGATTCTGCCCACCCCAGCTTTAATACCCCTTGAATGATGCAGTCCTGGCATCTTTTTAAAGCTAGCCTTTTCTCTATTAGCCTCAGAAAGTCTTCCCATAGCAGGTTTCATTGGTCTTTCTAAAAAGCTAGACATTTTTTTTGTCCATCTTCTAAAAAGATTGAATGGCTAATAAGATTTGTGCACCTAATCATTTTAACAAAGATAAAACAATTACTTTTTGAGCACAGTGTAGTAAACTCCTTCTGCTGACGAAGACTGCAAATGTGCTTGAAAGCTCTGGAAAAAGCTGGTAAGTGAATCTTGAGTTAAGATTTATTTTTGTCAAACTATTGTTTCCAAAGTCAAGAATGAACTCCTTCACTCAGGTCAATTATTTTGTTAGCATTCAACAACAACATATTTAATGAGTCTTAGTCACAGAGGTGCAGTCAAATGGTTAATGGGAACTGTAGTTATTGGATTCAAACAAAATATTCTATCTTTTATCACTGTTAGAAAGTAGTCCAAGTTTTACTTGCCGGTATAGTAGTAGATTCATATTCGGGCAGAATATGGACAGAATACTCCAGTATCATGTTCCAGCTTTCAGAAAGAACGATGAAAGAAGCCCTCTGTGAAAAATTAAACTGAGCAATGAAAGCTAGTGGAACAAAAGCCAAACCATAAGTGGAGCATGACTTCATCTCTGCATTGATAGATATCTTTTTGGAGCCAGCATGTAGTCTTCATTAGAGGAAATGTACAGCCACATAAGGGATTTCCGCACTGGCTTCACCCATTTCTGTGATGGCTGCTGCTTGGGCAAAACACGCACACACTAATGAATACTAAAAAGTGTATTTTTAACAGGTTAAACACTCTTAATTGTTGAGATGAATGAACCTGATTCACATTTAATTTGTTGAGGTGACTTTTTGATGACATTACAAACCGATCCATGTACAGTAGATCTGCTGTTCGACACCTAGATGAGTTCATTTGTTTGTGTGCATGTGTGTGTGGGTGTGAGCGTGTGCGGCATTGTTTGTTTCTGTGAGCATACTGACAGCACTGTATGTTGCTTCTGTTGTTGCTGTGTGCACGTGGTAATGTCATTGTATCCCTCGTTGGTATTTTCCACAGGGGTGAGCTTGGCTAGCGTGCCTGTCATTTCCAGTGGGTGCCTCGTGGTGAGGCCGTGGCTGTTCTCCTGCAGGGGCCACATTTCCTGCCAGGTGAGCGACGGATGATGAGCTGGGTGACCGCTGAGCAGAGGCCTCCTTTGCCTGTAGTTAGCCCATACCTGCAGAATGGTCTCTTTGAAAGGCCGTGTGGTCAGCGTGTAAAGGATGGGGTTAAGGGCGCTGTTGATGGGGAGAATAAATATGACAACCCAGGAGCTGATGGTACCTGCCGAGAGAGAAAATACACAGAGAGAAAGAAGTGAAACAACGGAGCTGGTATATAGTCTGTATTTAAAGATTATTAAGTTTAACATGGAGTTGAGAGAATACTTCAACATAAAAGCCCTTAATCAAATCCATTTAAATAATAAATAAAAATCTCTTTTATCCCTACAGGGGACCTAATTAGGGAGCCACAGTTCACCAGATTATTTATGTAATGGATTCTGCACAACACTCATTTGGGTATACAGTACAAACTGCACTAAGGTGAATGCAGTTAAATGCTCTTTATACAATTATAAATACCTTCTGAAAAACCCTTTAAAACTTAAAATTACCCGTTAGATGACTTTTGAATTTAATAACATGAACATTAATAACAGAAAATGCAATACTTTAAAGAACTACTCCACCAAAAATCTCTCTTTTGAGCACTCATCTCCCTGTAGGCTTGAAAAGTGGCTCTGAAAAGTTAGTAGCTCCGCAAAGGAGGGCAGCTGTAGTCACAGAAGTCACAACTGATAGCTAAGCTCAGCCGAAAGTGGCAAATATGCTGATTTATTGGCAAAGGAACAATTATATGGAACATGCTGAGTATATGAATGAACAGAGGAGAAGTGGATTATGCTGCAGTAGAAATTTCTATGCCCATTTTGATGCTTATTTTCTGATGTAAATCTTGGTCACCATTGAATATAGTGGCTGTGAATTCAAGCACACTACAGCTGCCGTTCCTTCGCAAAAGAGCAGGCTACAACCTTTTCAGAGCCACATTGCAAGCCCATTGATTTGATAGTCAAAATGTATTCCTTTACATGGTTATAGCAATTCTACTGTACCGGGAATCTCCACCTGCAGCAGTGACAGGATCTTGAGGATGAAAATGGGGATCCAGCAAAGGGAGTCGGTAATGACGATAGAGAAGAACCTTTTGGCAATGGTCACCTCTTTCTTGATGTGGTTGCTGTATTTAGTGGTCTGAGTCCCTGTTCTCTGGATGTTATAAAACATGCTTGCATAGGATAAGACAATGATGAGGAATGCCACCAAGTTCAGACCTGCAGAAAGATATTTGGTTAGTTTCTGGGCTGCCATACAACTGCAATAGCTCACATTTGCACTGTGGATATGCAATTATAACAAAGCCATGCATCCAAATGCAAATAAATACAAATACACTCACTAAATAATGAGACTGCTTTTCCAATTAGCTTTAGAGAGTAAATGAATAAAGAAAACAAGTAAACGCAACAAAAAAGCTCAAAGGACTATTGTAAGAACAAATTCCCACCCAGGAAAATGACAATGGAGTAAACATGAGCCCAAAGCGTCTCTGGCTGTTCAGAGTGCAGTGGGAAGCAAACTCCATTGGTCCCGTAGAAGTTGCGAAACAGCCCCTTGAAGGCCAGTGGCAGGAAGGCAATAATAAAGCCGAATACCCATATCCCAAAAAGGATGGTGACAGTTCGTCGCCAGCCAGGCGTCAAGTACTGGAAAGGGTAGACGATGCAGATGTACTTCTCCAGTGTGAGGTAAGTGAGGAGAAGGACAGATACCTCAGTGGACAGCATGGCCAAAGAGCCGATGACCTGACACTGACTGCTGTCCATCCAGGCCTGAGCGTGCCGGTTGTACTCGCCGCGGAACTTCAGATCATACGCACCAATCATGAAGAGGTAGATGCCCATCAGCCCGTCTGCACCTGCAAGGAAAGAAAGCTGTAATTTACAACATATTCAGAAGATTTATTAACCAAACAACTTCAAAGATGCATTCAGATCCAGCGTGCTATGAGGGGTTCAAACAAACTTACACCTTGATTGCCTGGTTCATTCAGAGACGTGAGCACAATGTCAGCTGAATTTATCTGAACACCAAATAAAGACACCAAACTGTCTGATAAAGCAGGATTAAATCAGCTCTCTTCCAAGGGAACCGCAATGCAATTTCTTAGAAGTGACAATAGAATCAAACCAAGAAATGAAATGGCCTTACATGAAAGGCTTCCTGACTATCATCTGGAGATGCATGAGGACAGCAGCCACTCAACCTTGGAAATCCAAGCTTAAGAAAAGTAACTAAGGACAAACCAAAAACAAAGCTAGCCTTTAGCTATGCCTTCATGTGTTCTGAACTGCAGGAGGCACATTACAGCAAAGAAAGCAGAGAGCGGCGTGCTTTGTTGTCAAGAAGGAAAGACGGAAACAAACAAACTCATTGCATAGGATCTAAAAATAATTCTGTACTAGGCTGCCTGTTTTGCAAGTTGAATATATACAATATAGATGCATACAAACTGTATATCATACATCCCTCTTACTCACGCTGCAATGCATTTGATCTCAATCCTGCAGAACAGCTCAAACCTAATAATCCAACCCCTGGTGACAATATACATGTAGAAATATACTGTTAAATGCCAGCCATTCCTGACTACACAAGGGTTAGATGTATAAATAATGGGCTGCATGTATAAAAAATAAGCACAACGTTGTGAATATACTGTACAGACTTTTATAAGCTGAAGGTCATACAGCAATGTGGCAAAGAGAACAAGAAGAAAAGGGGAATTTGGGCTACATTTTATATGGATCATTCATGTTTTTAGCCCAGCAAAGGTCTCAATAGAATTTTATATGATAATATTTATAGAAATGTGCATTAAAGGAATACTTTGACATTTAGGGAAATGTGCTTATTCCCTTTCTTGCCGAGAGTTACATGAGAAGATTGATACCACTCTGTATGTATTATATATGTATATATAGTAAATATGTAGCTGGTGCCAGCAGCCAGTTAGCTTAGCTTGGTATAAACACTGGAAACGGGGGGAAACAACTAGCCTGGCTCTGCCCAAAGGTAATAAAATCGACCTACCAGCACCTCTAAAGCTCACTAATAAACACACTATATCTTGTTTGTTTAATCTGGTCAAAAAACAAAGTGTAAAAATGACAATTTGCCGTTTTAGCTGGGATTTTGTGTAAGACTATTTCTTAGCCAGGAGCACTGACTTCCTGGACTCTCCGTTACTTCAATTTGTTGTTTTTACACTTTTGTTTTTTAAATTTACAGATGAAGCCATTTCCAGTATTTATGCTAAGCTAAACTATCTGTCTGCTGGCTGTAGCTTCATATTTAATGGACAGACTTGAAAGTGGTATTGATCTTCTCATCTAACTCTCTGCAAGAAAACAAATAACCTTATTACATAAAAAGTCAAACTAGACCTTTAAAATTGCATGATTTTGTTCTGGTGTGAAGAAATATCTTAACGTAGGACCACACATCATACAGGAACATGGCAAAAAAAAACCCACATTGGATAATAGCTTTGATCTACTATGATCATGTGTCATCAATCAAAGGCTGCTTTGGTACTGTTTGGGAATGTTTCCAGAAAAGATCAGCTTTGGCCATTTGTCCAAAAGTTAAAAAGGGGGTTGTCAGCATCTATATATGGATATTTATGGATAATTGCGGACTAGGCAGTGATCATGTGCAAGTACATGATGACAGGGAATAATAATAATAATAATAATAATAAGGGTTTGTACTGTACATCTAGTGGACAGTCTGTATATGCACGTTTTTGCTTACATGCATAGACTGTTGGCTTTTAATCTACATGGATGTATATGCATCTGGCCCGAGCCCTATGAGTAAAAGTTTTCAAACTCAAAACTCTTACCTAGAAAAAGCTAAAAACAAAACATGATAACAAATGATAAATAAATCCCAATCCCACGTTGTTGTTTTTTTCTCTGCCCTCTGCAAATTCATCACAATGTTTTTGCTGACACTTTGTCAAAACAGAAATTGAATTAACTTAAATATCCTGTGAGGAATTCGCCACATCAGTCACTACTTAATGTTTAGTTCTTTGATAATAAATTCATCACTCAAACCCCTCCTAATAGTTATTCCTTTGATATGGAAGCATACCAGTACTCATCAAAAGCGTTTTTAATTTTACACACTGTATATCTATCATCATTAAAGACTCCCTTTATGTTTTATCTTATTTGTCATGTGAAAATGAAATGACAGATGAGGTGAAGCTTTGTGCATAACCTGAATGATTCTTAGTCATCTCTTAGAGCTCCGAATGCCATTTAACCTAATATTTCTTTGCCTGTCTAGTGTCGTTTGTAATTGTTATATAGTTTTTTAATTATGAGATACACACAGTGATAGTATACATTGTATACAGTATACCTTTATATGGAATTCCCATGAGTACATCAAAGTGTTAAGGATTAAAGTTGGCCTCTGGCTGACTCAACTGGGCTCAAAGTACTCTTTAATAGGGCAGAGAGGATACAGGAAACCTTGTGCCCAGTTGCATGGTTACTGAGTTGATTTACCTCCTTAGAAAAAGAGAAAAGTGTTGAAGTGTGAGCAGAAACTACTAGAAAAGGTGTTAGGAAAGAAAAGATTAGATACCGAGGGGTGAAGAATAATGGGTGATAAAATGTGTGAAATGATGGTGTAAACTAAAAATGAAAAGTAAAAAAACAAACACATACGTGTTCATTTACAGCTCAGAAAGAGTAATTCTTTCAAGTTAACCCTTGTCTGGGCTCTAAAACACAATACCGGGGACTCAAACTCTATCTCTACTTTGTTTATGGCTTTCTGTATTTCCAGACTCAACTTTCCACTCCTTTAATAACTGGATTAAATGCAACATTCAGACACATCCTGCTTGCATGGAGAGACATAATCCATTGTTGTTAAAAAGAAGCAAATAATGAATAATATCTAGACTATTCTTCTTGTGTTAATTACCTTAAGCTCTGTTTTTGTCTCGTCTCAGCCACCAGAAATTAGTGTGCTGCTGAAACCAGTCCCCATTGACATTCTAGTAATAAACATTTAAAGGTCGACGTATTAAGTGAGCCCCAAAGTGAGATAATGAATAATGACTGTCATTGTCTGCATGGCTTTCATTGTGGATGTAGCAGGAAAGAGAGCAGATATCCCCTCTAATGCAGAATTTCAGCTTTGCATATTCTGTGCTCTCTGATCTCAGCTGCTCTGAGACTTATAGAAAGTTCATATAGGATCCTTTATATTTGACTTATAGGTGTGAAATGCCAGCATCAGCATATATTAATGTATTGTTATGGACATTTATTTCCTACATATTTTCCCTTCCTGTGCAGTCATTAGTCAAATTATATTCTCTCTTAGGAATAGTAACCATAAATGTAACGTACACTACCTTGTTTTATACCTGCGTAGAGCCATTCAGTGACTATACTAGCGAGTTTTTAATTTGTTTGCTTTATATTGTCTTCAACAACACACTTTTATCAGGGAGTGCCATCTAGGCAGCAGGGAGAGGACCCAAATGCAGACAGGCGGCAGGCTGAGTGGTGCTAACTGAGGATTTATTGAACACAAAAAAATAACTTACAGAAACGCAGGGAAACTCTTGACATGGAGAGATGACCAACAACATCAACATAATCAACCTCAGGAACAACAATAACGCAACAGAGAACAAAGGGAAAGGACCGGTATATATAGGGGAAGAGACAACGAGGGAAACAGGTGAGTGACAAGACACAGGTGAAAACAATCAAAACTGGAGGGAAAACAAAGACAGGAAATAAAGGGCACACAAGGAAACACGAACAGTAATTTCAAAATAAAACAAAAACAACAAGACCAAAAAACACAAAACACACCAGAGTCCTTGGGATCATGACAACTTTGGCATGTGGCACGTTAGCCACCATGGCACTTATGTGACTTATAATGTAACGGTGAGGCCCATACTGAATGTCAACCAGAAGCTAACGTGCCACATGCCAAAATGTGAAGGAAAAATCAATACGTGATTTTTAGCATGAGTGGCTGCAGCTTATATCAAACCCTTATCTGTGCAGTGTCAGTGCTATCTCTCATCTTCAAATAATTTCCTGTCTTCCCATGAGAACACACAAACACACACACACACCTAATTTATCGTGAACACTATACTCAGTAGACAGTTTGGAGTTACTGTACAACTGTCCATTTTAACCAACAAACTCCAGACTCTCGTCTTAAATTCTGCTTTATTTCCTTAGGAACAGTCTCCCTGCAAACAAAGTCTCTGTTACTGTAGAAGAAGAAGCCCTTCAGCAAACTCTCACAGCCCTTATCTGAATGCCATCACATACCTAAGCAGTAGATAAGGTTGCATATCCAAAAACTGCACTGATACATTTCTACTATAAGCCATTTAAAGGGGGAAAATACTGTATATAAGTCATATTGACAATGATATATATATAAAATCTTGGTAGATGAGTCAGCGAAAGTGCCATTATCTAATCAACCACCAATTTCACTGCACCGTTATCCTTGAGCAGTTACCATGATTTGTGTACATTTTGTGCTATGAATCATTTCTTGCAGTATGTGAACTTTTTAATTCAGATGGCAGATATCACATCTTGGAATGAGATTTTATTATTTTTTTAAATTTAGTCTTATACATGAGGGTGTCCAACAGTGTGTGTAATGTGAAATCAGTGGTCATGAAACACTGATAAGCAAATTGGGAACTAATTTCAAATGTCCTACTGAGTTCGGAAGCCTGTTCACTTCACAAGCAGGAAACTAAAGTATTTTGCAGAATTTGTCATTTCCACTTCTGTAGTTGTATCTGGTATAATTCCAGAGACTATAAACATAATAAAGTGGTAAATATAAATGTGGGACTTTATCATATTTGAAAAAATGTGTTATTGTGCAGTAAAAACCACACCCTCTAACCCCGTATGACTTACAGAAATTGGATAATAAAGGACATTCTACAAATACAAAAGTAGTTTCCACTACATCCCTCCTTTAAATGAAATGTGACTTACAGCAGAGGGAGATGATGCACATGGCATGGAGTTTGTTCTCTGATCGGATGTACGAGCGCATGCAGATGACGAAGATGTTGCCGAAGCAGGTGGTGGCAGAGACCACCCAGACGAAGACCCTCAGCACGATGTTGGCCAGCAGGTCCTCGAAGGACGAGATGCCGTCGGTGTTGGGTTTGCAGCTGCGCACATGAGGAGCGTAGCCGCAGTACTGGAATTTCTTGAAGTAGCTGTGATAAGAGATCAAAGAAGAGTATCATGTTAAGCCAAGGATAAGGGAGTCTATTTATTTACAGCTGTGCAGTCCACACTCATTCACTGAGTTTTTCTTTTTATAAGCTGAGATGGTTGGAAAGCAGAAACAGTGACTGAAATAAAAAAAAAAAAAGAAGAAAAGTCTTTGATTTGATTTTGAAATAAGGGTAGCATCAGGTTGTGTATTTGGATTGAAACTGACACTTTTCGTCTTTCAAAACTGTGATCCTTCATCCAAAAACAAGGGTCAAAGAGTCAGTTCACCTAAATTACAAAAATTAAAAAGATTTATGTCTCCAGTGCTAAAATATGGCAATATTAACATGCTGATATTAAGCAGGTAATGTTTACCATGTTCAATATCGTAGTTTAGCATGTGAACGTGCTAACATTTTCTTATTAACACTAAACAAAGTACAGCCCAGGCTGATGGGAATGTCTTTAGTTTTGCAGGTATTTGGTCATGAACCAAAGTATTGGACAAGTTAAAATTTTGACCTGATGATGGCGCTAAAGGAAAAGTCAGGGGATCATCAAAGTCAGTAGGGACCAGGAATTATTGCACAAAACGTCATGGCAATCGATCCAAAAGCTGAAGAGATAATAATAAAGTAATAGTAATAATAAAGACATAGTCCCTATGAAAAAGGTTTATAACTTTATCTGTGGATTATCCAGAGTAACAGGAACACCGTTTCTGTAAAGAAATTTTGCTTTTGAAAAAATGGAAATACTCTTTTTTTAATTCTGTGAGCACCACAAATGGATTTCCATTCACCTCCATTGTATTGGTGCAGAGGCAGATATCCCAGAGACAGATATATCAAAGTCAGGACAAATAAAACAAAAACAATGCATGGTTGGATCAACTCAAGTTAGAGGTTGAGTGAGAAATTATGTTTTTTGTTATTTGGGTGAACTGCCCATTGAAGATTAGAGAAATTTGATTTGAGCAAAACAAACTCTCTGCCTCTTACTGGAACTTGAATGAAAACCTACAGAATGAAGAGCCTTGAAAGAGCTTCTGTGAGTGCATGCAAGGCTGAAAGGGCATTTTTCTTCTCTCTGTTTCATCCTTTCCAGGACCTGCATGGGTGTATCTCGAGCTGTTTTACCCACAGAGAAGATGGATTACACTAAGCCTGATTCCATCATCTCCCAGTTGGAAGAGAAGCCTGACAGTCTCGATAAGGCTAGCTCGGGACTCACCACTGGAAACACGGTCTACATGACAGTCCACACCAAATGATGAAGATTAACAGTATAAACAGAGAATGACAATGGAGTACTTACATATGAGTCAAGTATTTTAGAGGTTCAAACATCCTCCGTTGTATGTTTTCAATTTCTATCCCTTCTATGCTCCTGTAAAATATAAAGACATATTGATGATTATGGCTTAATCA
Source organism: Macquaria australasica (assembly GCA_005408345.1). NCBI lineage: Eukaryota > Metazoa > Chordata > Actinopteri > Centrarchiformes > Percichthyidae > Macquaria > Macquaria australasica. The sequence continues at coordinate 143,577 of SEMN01000369.1, read as the reverse complement.
GATGCCACACACACTACAGTATATTGATTTATACATAACTGTACACTATTAAAATCAAAAAAACTGTTTTCACCAAAGGTTCTCCTCACCAAAGGAGATTTTGACTTTCCATGCCTGTGTCTCAAAAGAAACATTAACCACATACTATCTAAATAACACTGAAAGGCCATCATGCAGCAAATGCTGTGACCCTCACAAAATGGGACAACGTTGAGAGAATAATGACCTCCTCCTAGCTTGTCAGGGTCTTTTTTTTGCATTCTCATTATTCAGGTTCATCCCACATTTGTATGTTTGCTGCTCTTCTGCACCTTTAAACATATGACAGGAGAGCTCTTCAAATGCATCTTAACACAAGAGAGGCCTAGTTTTTCTATGTGCAACAGGCCAGTTTTTAATTAGTTGCAGGAGTTATTCAGCCTTTAGCAAGTATACTTACAATGACTTCAGTTTATGCAACTTGTCAAAGTGGTCAACTTGGAGCTCCACGATGGGATTGTATGATATATTCCTATAAAATGAAGATAAGAAACTCAGTAGTGAAAATCAATTAGATAACATGTAAATTAATCCCATTTATCAATCACATAACAGTGCAATACACATTATGTTTAGTAGGACAAGGACATAGCAAAGCAATTTTCAATGCTACAGTTCCTTCAAAACAGATGTCTGTCTAAACCCATATATTTTATGCATGTGGACTATTTCTTTCAACTCCCACACGTTTCTCTTCCTGTCTTGTACTACCTTCTGCTGCATGTCTTTAAGATGTGTCCTTGCAGATGTTTTCTGTTAGAGATTCAGCACACTGACTGCCTACAACTTAAAGTTATAATCCTTAAGATTTTTATGAATTTATGGTCGGCAATAGTCATTCAATGTATTTACAATCAGTAATTATCTCTCTACATAGTAGTTTTTATTGGTAGTGGCGTAGTCCGCCATTCCTGCATTGGATTCAGATTGCCTACCTAAGAGCGAGGGAATTACAGGAAAACGATGTAGCATGTAACCCAGCGCAATTTTATCTAATTGATAATGGCCTCACTGTTTGCTGTTCACTCTCTTTACACAGTGTCAGCTGTATTAAGTTGCTGCTAATGCAGACAGAACATCCTACTGCTCCTTCACATTAAAAGTGTTCAACTGTGGAAACACAGGGTGGCGTTTATTGTGAATCAGCCACCGGAAATGCAATGTGTTTGTCACCGTGGTTAGTACTGACCGCAATCAGTTATCAAAAATGTATGTACAAGACAAGACAATGGTGATTTTCTGCATTTTTTTTGACAGTGGATCACTTTTTATTTATCATTCATTTAATTGAAGTTCACCCAAAAATCTAGGTGTATTTTGTATTTACGAACTGCATTGAAATTAACCTTACTGACGACTCTACTGTCATTCCCATACATCATCAAAATATAGACCCTATTAAATATTCATAGAACAGCTATGCTTGCATACAGAATTGTATATCCCAGTGTATTTGTGTAAAAAGTACTCACAGTTGGAGCAAATCCCCCAGTAAGACAAATAGATTGGGAGGGATCGCTACCAGTCTGTTGTTGGATAGATCCCTGCACGCCGAGACAAATCCACATCAGGTACCCAAAAACACAAAACAAGAAACAAATATTCATGTACAACACTGGGTATCTGACAGATGCACACAGATCTTTCAAACAATGCACCCTCTGTAACTCTTGCAATGTACAGTGGGTGGATTGCATAACATGCACACTGAATCTCATGAAAAGACCAAACAACAATGCGTTAGTCCATTTCTCTATACTTTACGACTCCCCCTGCCTGTCTGTGGCACTCAGCCCAAAGCTCATGCATTCCTACTAATGAAGTAAAGCTTTAAAAATGGGTCACAAATGTATAGTTTCACTTTTAAAAAAGGGTAAGTAATTGTCTGAAACAGATGGGCACTGTAGTTCTTAGCTAGCGTTACTCGAACAGGAGTAAGTAGTGCATTGATGGGGACTATTTTCAGCTGCAGATGAATATACATTTTGTGCACTAGTACGTATTTACAGCAGTAGGACGGTGTAAATAGTTAATTCTTCTTAGACAACAATGGAGCTCTATGGCACAGGGGAGTAGGATCTACCAGGCTTTGGCTACACTTGTTAGTAGAATCAATTCATTGTTGGTTTTGTTCTTTTCATGGTATTTGTTTGCAATAACAAAATATAGACTATTGCTATCCTTGTCATTTCACAATCCTTTAACATTTACAAAAACATTTCTTAATTATTGACATTGTCTGAAATCTTGCGAAAGTGCTCCCAAAGTGTGGTCTAAAGGCCCGTTCAGACCAAAGATTCATGACGAGATGAAACCGTTTTAGAACAATGCAGGGAAAAGTTGCAGTGGTGTGAACTGGCCCGTCTCAGCTCGACTCAAGCTGGCTGATGGCGTCGCCTGCGACTCAGCTTGTCAAGTCAACCAGTGGCTGGTTTTAGAACGTAAGGCACGTCACCTTTTTCAACAGCCAATCAGCTTGTAGTGAGGTCAGCTGGCCATCTGTTTCATTAATACTCGAAAATGCAACTGTAGCAAGTAACTCATTATCACCATCATTCATATTTTAAGACGCTACAAATTATATCCAGTTACAAAAAAAGCCTGAAAAGCCAGCAGTTAGAACAGAAGTACAGAGAGTTGTTGCTATGGAAATGATACACCGTCTCATCTAGTCTAGTAAATGGTGTAAACTGGCAGGTTTCAGAACGTTGCAGACTGACGCATTGCAAGTAGTTGCAAGTTTCAACTTTCTTTCAACTCATCGCGAATCTTTGGTCTGAACTGGCCTTAAGACTAATCGTGTCTAACTGATCATGTTCCTTAAGGACAGTTTAAGCATTCACAGTCTTGCCTTTTAAAGTATGTGAGCCGCTAAGATATCGACTGATGTTAAAAATGGTAGTTAATGTGATTTTGTTAAGACATGTTGTCTGGCCTAAAAATCTCCACAAACTGACCTTAGAACAAGAATTGTTAAGACTCAAGAGGCTTTTAACAGCTACAAAACGGCCCTTTCAGCCAACATTAAGGCACATAAAAAGAAAGAAACAGACTGGGCACTGTGCAACGATCACAGCAAGACACATTGTGCAATACTCAAGAGTGCGACAAGGATTTGAAAAAAGTAAAAGTAGTAAAGTCAAAAGCACAGATCAGCAGGCATCTCTTACAACTCTTAACATGTTGCCTGTGTTTATGAGTCAGTAATAAGAAAAGGAAAGAAGAGAGTGTTGTCCATTGAAGTACACCACAAAGAAAAGCACTGATCGAGAAATAACATTAATGCTAAAAGTTTAAAGTTTACATTACACTTAGATGTTTCACACTACCACTGTAGCAATGCTGTGGCACGACATGAAGCTAATCATTCATGTAAAATATCCCCAAAAATAACAATAAGGGAAAAATATGTTCAAAAATGGTGTAAAAAAAATACTGATTAATTTTATGCAGGTTAGTTTAATTATAATCAAAGAACTGTGCTAAAATGTTTTATTTTCTCCGTCATCTTCCTTTTATTCCCATTTTTCTTACCTAAAAGTGCCTGGATGTCAACAAACTAACTCAACAGATAGGTTCAACATCTCACTAACTACTAATGCATCAATAAAAAAAAAAAACTAAAAAAAAAAACTAAAAAAAAAAAACTGCCATAGCTCATTGTGCTATGTTTCCAAATTGGAAATGGTTCCTCCTCTGGGAAGCGTGAATGTGCTCTGTAAATTTAATTGCAATTTGGATTTTAGATTTTGCCATTTCTTGTGGACAATTGGGAAGTTTTGCCTTTTAGTGGTACAAGTGGAAAAGTCACAGGCTCACAAAGAACCAGCAGAATTCATCGTCTGGAGACCATGGACATTCATAACAAATTTAACAGAATTCTAACCTGTAGATTATGAGAAACTTTGTCATGGATGAAAAAAAATTGTTTAAGGGGACATTTTGACCCGATGAAAGGTCAGAGGCTCACCAACATAATTAAGAATCATCCTTTGGGGACCACAAATATATCTACAATCTGTCCAGAAGTTCAGAGATATGTCACTCTAGAACAAAGTTTTGGACACACACACCCATTAACTGAAACACAAACAAAGAACAGACCCAAATGACCATCCTCAGGCCTCACAGCTAGTGGGGCACAGAAGAACAAATGGTCTTCATTAACAAAATGACATGTATTTGTTCAATGAAGCCTTTATTCTAAATGCGAGATCATTAGATTCATGTCCTTGATCTGTGTCAGTTGTTGCTTACAGCTATATTTGAAGTTTTTACTACTTATACAGGAAGTTACTGAGTCTTAAGGTTCACATACTTTTTCAAGCATAGGCTATGAATGTTGAAACAATGCCTTCAAGATAATTTTTGGAAAAAAAAAAAATCTCTCATCACTGCATTTACTGTATTTTCCATGCCGTTTCTCACTTCTGGTGTTTCTAAAGTCATCGTGTATAACACATGTTCAGAGTGATCCACATTTAAATTGCATCACTTCAGCTTCTTTTTGGCACAATCCTAAAAGTTGTGATATTTTTTCCTGTACAATTTGTTTGCACAAACAAACAAGAAGAACTTACAATTCTCCAAGCTTCTGGAGGACTGAGAAAGCCTGCTCATGTATGTGGCTGATCCTGTTCCGCTGTAAAACTCTGGACAAAGGCAAAAAAAAAAAAGAAATCATTACTTTTTGAACTTTGTAATCCCATTTAATGAATCAATTCCAGCACTGATTCCATGCATAGACCAGTAGCTGCAAATCAAACTTTGAGTAACTGAGGCTGAGTTGCTAGCCTCTCACATATATTCAGGCAAAAGTTATATTTTAAAAAGCAAAAACTTTGCCTTGGCTATGGATTAAATTATGTAGATGTATACTTACAGAACTGTCAGCATACTGCATGAGTGTAATGAGACGTTTCCAATGGTTTCAATGAGATTTCCCTCCAAATCCCTGCAAGAACATGTTACGAAATGCACACACAGGAAATATACAGACACACACGGAATAAATTCATCAAAAGACATGTCACTTCTATGACAAGACAACTTTTCATTTCCTGACATCCTACTTACAGCCAGTTCAATCTTGGCATTTCCCGACAAATGTCATCCAGCTTTGTCAAAGAGTTGTTCAACAAAACCCTGTCAATCAGTGAGACACAATGTAACAAGGTGTAGTACATTATCCTTCAATACTCAAAGGAGGAACACTCATTCAATAATAATCAACAAAGGCACTTAATACCAGAACTTTTGATGATTTGAGAGGACATCACAGCAAAGCAAAACAGAAAAAAGTCAGCTGTAGCATGAAACATAAAATAGAAAACTCACAGTAAAACAAGGGAGTTGAGTCCTGAAAAGGTCATGGAGGATATTTGATGGATATTGTTATTTTCCAGGATCCTACAACAACAAAAAAATTAAAAAAAACACAAAGAAAAAAAAACAGGATATTCAGCCTCATTTGTCAAGAAAGGCCTGCGAGGCAGCTCTGCCACAACAGGCCATCTAGGCAACAGGGGAAGGACCCAAACGCAGACAGTGGCAGGCTGAGTGCACCAAGTTAATTTATTGAAGAAAAACTTACAAAAAGCCAGGAACCACACGCAGGGAAAACTCAGGACCAACAATCCAAACAATGAACAAAGACAGGGGACTGGTATATATATATATATATATATATATATATATATATTTATATATAAGGGAGACAGGTGAGAGACAAGACACAGGTGAACCTAATCAAACTGGTGGGAAACAGAACAAAGAACAGACCTTCAAAAGAAAACAGGAAACAGAGCAAAACACAGTGTACACAAGTCCTTGGGATCATGACATAATTTTCAGAATATTGATTCAGAAGAAGCGGCATCAATAGAGATGTAGTGATGTATTACCTGTATGCAATAAAAAACAAAACAAAATCTGCTTTACCAGTAGGAATTATTTATCACAAACCTGGACTTCTCTGCCTATGGCAAACCAATATTTAAAGAAAGTAAAATATCCTGATATACTATTCATGTAGCATTTTATATTCTTTTACTGCAGAACTTTAAGTAGAGAATAAACATACAACCACTCCAGCTTGTGCAGGTCCTGGAACACCCCCGGCATCAGGACAGATATCCTGTTGTAGCTCAGATATCTAAGAGAGGAAAGATGAGTTTGGAAGGTTACCTGAAGAGGATGTTGTCTGAACATGTTGAATAAACTAATGGGAAAACTTGCATAGCTATGTACTAGACCGCAGTTTCAACCAAGTATTCTAGCTGCATTCCATACTATTGTTTCCTAACTGTTTATTACTGGTTACTATATGCACTCCACCCTCTTATAATGTCTGTGCATATAATTGATCTTTGATAATGTCAGGAAGCAGGATTCACCACATTTCTAAAAGTATGTGGACACTAAAATATTACACCTATATGGGATTGTTGAACATGTCATTTCAAAACTACTGGGATTAACATGCTCGCTTTAACAGCCTCCGCTCTTCTAGGAAGACTTTCCATATCATTTCGGAACCTGGTGAAAAAGCCTGGCTCACAGGTGTTTCAATTCACTCCGAACTTTAATGTTGAATGGGGTAGAGATGGTGGGGCTGAACGATGAATAATTTTCTTATCTAAATGGCAACTGAAAAGAGTGCAAAATTTAAAATTAAAAGAGCTACAGCAGCTGTAATGACAACTGGTGCTGGCAAATGTACTAAAAAAGAAATCCCTATTTTAATAGATGTAGGCTAAATTGGTCAAATTTTCTATAGAAAACTAGGAAAGCTTACATGGAAGTTGACTTTTCTCTGAGTGACTGGTTTAAAAAAGAACCTTGGCTGACCAACCAACTTTATTATTTTATCTGATTCTATTCATCTACAAACAAAAAGGTACCTTTGTGATTATGCCAAGTGCAATAATGTCCTATTTACTACTATGTAGACCAGAAATACGGGCATCTAGAAAATAATTGCATTTTATAGAAAATACATCAAGAATTTAAGGACTTATGTCTGAGGAGGATTTAGAAAAACTTGTCTATGCATTTATCTTCAGTTGGCTCAACTAGTGTAACGCTCCCTAAAAAGTCGATCAGACAGCTGCTGCTCGAGGAGAGTAGATCACATCACTCCAGTTCTCAGATCTGTGCACTGGCTTCCTGTGTGCCAAAGAATTGACTTTAAAATACTTCTGTTGGTTTATAGAGCACTGAATGGTTCAGGGCCAAAATACATTTCTGATCTGCTACTATGTCATGACAGGTCTGCTTACTGTCCAGCAGAGTCAAAACTAAACACGGAGAAGCAAACATTCAGTTTGGACTAGAACAAAACAAAAATGTCTGCTCCAACTTAAAACTTGTCTGATTCTTTTTTTCTATATGCCACTGCATTTTTATTAAGGGTAAATTTGGGACTACTAACTCACATCTTTCATTTTTGAATTTTTATTCTACAGTTAAGTCTATTTTATCTTATTTTAATATTGTATTTTACTTTGTTTTAATCCTTGTAAATCTTGTGTATGTGTGTCTTTTTATATTGCCTTGTGTTTCTTTTACATAACCCTTATTTTAATGCCTTACAGCATCAATAAGGCATTAAAACAAGGATCTGCCCTGGTCTCTGAGGAAGCTCTCAGGGAATCTGAGCAGCAATGTGGATTCTACTTAGAGAACTAATCCCCCCTTAATAAACATACATGAACAACATCGACATGGGCATCGAACCGCCAACCTAGTGATCAGTGGACGACCCGCTCCATCTCCTGAGCCACAGTAGTCTGCCTGAGCCAACGCTCTGCTTCATTTTATTGTACATACACAGAAGTAAAGCCTATACAATTGTTTGCTTTATTACTGAATGGTATGCGTTACAAAAATGAACAAACTTACAGCCTTGTTAAATTATACAGCCCTCTGAATGCGTCAGGACTCACATCTCGAATTCTGTTGTGCTGGAGATATCTATATAAAAAAGCACAAAACAGTTTGCAAATCATTTGAATTCCAAAAAGAACAATGAGAGAATTATTAAATAATCCTTGAGCCTGTTGGTTTATGGAAAAAAAAAAACGACAATGCTTAAATTTGGTTGTTTAAGTGAGAAATAGAACTTTGTTTACACGAAGAAAGCTTCTTAAATAGGGATATTAGCCCAGCTGAGAGAAATTAATTGATATCAAACAATCATGGTCTGTTTAAAACCTGGCATCGATTTTTATAGCACATACTGTGAGCTCAATAAACCCCCACTGACAGCTGTGTTCCGTCTGCTTGGCAATTCATTCTGTTTGTTTATGCATATCTCAGGGAAGTTTTCAATCCAGTCAAACCTTCAGAGCAGTGACAGAAGTCTGACAGTCTGGCACAGCCAAATGGTTCCTGGAAGAGGATCAGACCTATTCTCCTGCCACCACAGTCAGTGGCACTGTGTGAGGTTGATAACAATGTAAGTCGGCAATGAATGAATCCGTGCCCAGAACAGAAGAATTACTTTTGTCAGCGATCCCAGAAGTCGTTTTAGCCTTAACACATCAGCTTTGTAGAAACTCGTTTGTTGCATTCGTCACTCAAAGTCTAGTCATTATCTCGGCTCAATGGTATCATGAAGGCATTATGCATTACTGAATGAATAGTGCAGGCTCTCATGCATGCTACTACTCCTCAGGTATTATATACAGTGCTTTTCAGAACAAGACTGAATAAGATCAATAAAAAAGAACGACAATAATAAAAAAAATGTGGCAAAATATAATAATGTAAAATAAAATAAAACCAAATAATAATGAAAAATATAAATAAATAAATATATAATACAATAATATATATGTAAATAATATGCAGTCTATAATTCATGGGAAACTCACAGTTTCTGTAGGCTCTGGTACTTGAAGAACGTGTTTGCTCTCAGTTTCTGAAGCCGGTTCATTTGTAGGGACCTGAAGGACGGGGAGAGGCTTAAAATCTGAATGTAGAATGAGGTTTACACCAGGAACAATGCTCATCATGAATCTGTACTGCTGCATTTGAACAGCTGATCAGCTCACCCCTTCAGACTATCAAGGTTATAGTTTTAACAAGTGGGTTTAAATTATAAAGTAGTACAATTTCTAATTAATGGGGTTTTCGAGCCTGAGGATCACAAGACCCATTCAACATTAAAATGACCATCTCAACTTTCAATATATAAGAAATTACATCAATACTGCAGTAAACTTTTTCCTCCTCTCTCAGTGATGAATATTATGTTTATTAAACTATATATTTGGATACACTGAGACTTAAAAAACAAAACAAAAAATGAAATTACTTGTATAAAATAAATTCTATTCCTCAATCTCCATTATATTTGTCACTGTGGTTCTCATTTTCTATTCTTTTAAATGTTGAAAATACAAATAATCTATACTTTTCCATGTGTCAAAACATTTCCACAGACCTCATGGCAATAGACAAACCCTTATAGATCCAAAAGCAACCTCCTTTTACAACATAGTTTTAATGTAAAGACTGTTTAAGGTAAAACAACAACTTTGAATTAAATAAATAAAAATAATAATAAATAAATAAATAATTTGGTAGGCAGATATAAACCATTTCACAACTTTAAATAAATGATCACATGTAAATAAAAACACAGCAAAGAAATAAAAACAAAATGACCAACAAAAACAATCACCTGAGTCAATTACCAGAAAATTTAATCCGTGAACACGGCATAGCTACTGGTCTTTTTAATTCAGTTTTATTATCTCAAAGAGACGCAGAGTATCCAGCTGTTGATTCCAAGGCTTTTAACGGATTAAAGGCAAATTACAGGCTCATCATATAAAGCACTTGGAAGTGGTCAGTTTTGGGACAAAGTAAGACTTTCTTACTGTTAACACTGTCTCTTTGGGCTTGCTACATTGGTCCATTTCTGTGGCAACACTGACGAGTATCCCTGTAGGCAAACGTGTTTTCTTACCAAAACACACATTGGGCCTCATGGAAGAACATTTTTGTATTCTTATCCTAAATCTCTCTTGCTTTTTTCTATGAGGTTTGTGAGTGTTCCAAGCGTGAACTCAGCTTAACTAAAATTGCCATACAGGGCTTCCTGTTCCACTTCATTTGTGGGCAAGTTTCATTCACAAAAATGTTACCAAAGAGTAAAAAGAAGACTTTCACGCTGCATGTTTCAAGTTTCGCTTTCGGGAATCAGCAGACAAAAACAACAAGCTTAGCAGAAGATAGAATTATTAGATATTAATAGTACAGCTGCCAATGACGTGTCATCAGAGCTGTACTGCGACAGAAATAAAGAATGATGGATGGTTTAATATGAGATTAGATGCTAAATAACATCTTTTTTTAAAGCAAAGCCTCCATGACTAATATCAGAGGCAGTCATGTGACAGTAATGGAGAGAATATTAGCCTATAGCCAACACACTAGGTGATGTTACACTGTCAGGTGCAACCGAGGATGATACTGGACAGCGATCTGCATAAAGACCTTGAGGCAGCTGTCAGAGTGAGAGACTTTTCCCAACAAATACTGAACTGTATAAGTTGCTCTGCCAAAATCTGGCAATAAAATAAATTAAAAACCTCTCAGTAAATTGTTGAGCCATGATGATGATTATATGGTGAACATGTCTTAGTCATACACTTCATTTTACTTAATTTCGGAACACATTTAAATGCCAAATTCATTCAGACACAGTAAAGGCGTTATGATTCATTATGAGTGAAATTAGTGTTATTTCCCCTGTGGAGTGAGACACAATGTGAGAGAAGTCTGTCTTCAACGTGGTTAACGTGGTGAAATGGTCACAATTTGGTTAGGTTTAGGCAACAAAAATACATACTGTAGTTCAACGTTGACTTATTATTTTAACCCAAACCATGATCTTTTCCTAAACCTAACCAAACTGCGACTGTAGTACTACCTTTCTAACATGTGGTTAATGCTGGAAAACAGTCACAGTTTGGTTAGGTTTAGGCACCAAAACTACTTGGTTACATGGGACACGAACAGCGGTCTCCTGGGTAAAAGTCTGGTTGTTATGATCACGGGTGGGAACGCAAGTGCAGACTGAGGCACTGGACAGTAGCAAGCAGAGTTTATTTCCAAAAAACACAGGGAAAAGGGGAATGGTGTCAGGAGGAATGGAGACTGGACGACGAGAGGGGACACGGGGAGGTTGGGCGACGTGGCTGGCTCCTGGTCCGGGGTGAGGCGTGAGTGTGGAGAGATATCCTGGATCCAGGCGGGCAGGCAGGTAGGAGACAAGAGAGTATGATTGGCTTGGGAAGCACACAGCAAAGTAAAGGACTAACTAGTTTGTTTAGTTAGCGGCCAAGAACACACACACACACACACACACACACACACACACACACACACACACACACACACACACACACACACACACACACACACACACACACACACACACACACAATGTAGTTGACTCAATGATCTGGCGATGACTGACTGAAGGACCGGGGTATATATGCTGCAGGCTGATGAAGCTGATGGAAGGCAGGTGTGCATAATTAGGTCACGCAGCAGGTGTGTCGGAGGGAGCTCAGCCAGGTCATGTCGACCCAAACAGGAGACACAAAGGGGGGAAGGAAAATGGGAGGAAAACAAGACAAAACACACCAAGACCAACGGGCTCCTCCAGGAGCCCGTCCGGGCTTATTGGGGTGTGCCCAATAAAAGTCCTGGACAAGGGAACGATCCAGAATGAGGTTCCGGGAAATCCAGCTCCGTTCGTCTGGCCCGTAGCCCTCCCAGTCCACCAGGAACTGGAACCCCTGACCTCGACGGCGGACATCTAAAATCTGACGAACCGTGAAGGCTGGGTGGTTGCCAATGATCCAGGTGGGTGGAGGGGGTGCGGCCGGAGGGCACAAAGCGCTGGTGACCACAGGCTTTAACTGGGAGACATGAAAGGTGGGATGGATCTTAAGGGACCGGGGCAGCTTGAACTTAATAGCAGAGGGGTTAATAATGCTCTCAACCTCAAAGGGACCAATGAAACGGGGGGAAAGCTTACGGGAGTCTGTCTGGAGGGGAATGTTCTTCAAACTGAGCCAAACCTTCTGCCCTGGTCGGTAGACAGGGGCAGGGATCCAATGACAGTCAGCGATCTGCTGATTATGGGCCGAGGAGCGGAGCAGCGCAGTACGGGCATTCCTCCAGACCTTACGACACCGGCGGAGATGGACTTGGACTGATGGTACTGCTATTTCACCCTCCTGGATCGGTAACAAGGGAGGTAAGTAACCCAATGAGCACTCAAAAGGGGTCATACCTGTGGCAGCACTGGAGAGGGAGTTATGTGCATACTCGACCCAAGGTAGGTGGCTGCTCCAGGAGGAGGGATTCTGAGCGGCGACGCACCGAAGTGCTGATCCTAGGTCCTGGTTGGCTCTCTGTCTGTCCGTTGGACTGCGGGTGGTAGCCAGATGACAGACTCACCGAAGCCCCCAGAGCCTGACAGAAAGTCTTCCAAACTTGGGAAGTGAACTGGGGCCCTCGGTCAGAGACGATGTCCAACAGGATGCCGTGCAATTGGAACACATGCTGGACCAGTAATTCTGCCGTCTCCAACGCTGTGGGGAGTTTAGGGAGAGCCACAAAATGCACTACCTTGGAAAATCTGTCTACCACAGTAAGTATCACCGTGTTACCTGATGAGGGTGGTAGACCAATCACAAAATCCAAGGCAATGTGGGACCATGGGCGACCTGGAACCGGCAGGGGACAGAGCAGACCGGCTGGTGGTCGATGACTGGCTTTTCCACGGGAACACACGGCAAGCTGCCACGAAAACACGGGTGTCACCATCCATTGTTGGCCACCAAAAGTGGCGTTTCAGAAGGGCTAGGGTGCGGCTGATACCGGGGTGGCAAGCAAAACGGGATTCATGCACCCACTGGAGGACCTGGAAGCGAACAGAGTCGGGAACAAAAGGACAGTTAGGCAGACCAGTACCTGGATCTGGTTGAGCCTGCTGAGCAGCCCTCACCACAGACTCAATTCTCCAACCCACAGCTGTGACCACACAAGATGAGGGGATAATTGTGTCGGGACTGGTAGGAGCCTCATCCGGGATATACTGACGAGAGAGGGCATCTGGTTTCACATTCTTGGTACCGGGAAGGTAGGTAAGGGTAAAGTTGAAGCGACCAAAAAACAATGCCCACCGGGCTTGGTGGGGGTTAAGGCGTTTGGCCTTTTGAATGTAGGACAAGTTTTTGTGGTCAGTCCAGACAATAAATGGGAGTGCCGCCCTCTCCAACCAGTGCCTCCACTCTTCCAGGGCGAGCTTGACGGCCAGAAGCTCGCGGTTCCCAACGTCATAGTTTGTTTCTGCAGGGGACAGCCGGCGGGAGAAGAACGCACAGGGGAGGAGCTTCAGGTCCGAGGGAGAACGCTGAACCTCCGGTAGAAGTTTGCAAAACCAAGGAACCTCTGAAGCTGCTTAACGGACGAGGGTTTTGGCCAATCCACCACTACCTGAATCTTTGCTGGATCCGTCTGCACCTGCCCATGCCCCAAAATGTAACCCAGGAAAGAAACTGAGTTAGCATGAAACTCACACTTTTTAGCCTTTGCAAACAGTTTGTTATCCAAAAGTCTTTGTAGTACTTGTCTCACGTGGTTGGTGTGTTCCTCCAAGGTCTGGGAGTAGACGAGGATGTCATCCAGATACACGAACACGAAACGGTCGATGAAGTCCCGGAGCACGTTGTTGACCAGGGCCTGGAAAACGGCAGGAGCATTAGTTAAACCAAAAGGCATGACCAGGTATTCGTAATGGCCCAGAGGGGTGTTAAAGGCAGTCTTCCACTCATCGCCCTCTCTGATACGGAGGTAAACACCGTGGCTCCCTGCAGAGATTCAAAGACTGAGTTGATGAGTGGCAAAGGGTACTTATTTTTTACCGTGATATTGTTGAGACCACGGTAGTCGATACAGGGTCGAAGAGTCTCATCCTTCTTGGAGACAAAGAAGAACCCCGCCCCAACTGGAGAGGAGGATGGCCAAATGAGTCCCGCGGCTAGGGAGTCGTGAATGTACTTCTCCATTGCCTCCCTCTCGGATCGAGACAGGTTGTAAAGGCGGCTGGATGGGAGTGGGGCCCCAGGAAGAAGATCAATTGCGCAGTCATAGGGTCGGTGAGGAGGTAGAGCAAGTGCCCGTTGTTTATTAAACACCTCACCTAGGTCGTGGTAAGCTGAGGGGATGGACGAGAGATCAGGAGGCTTGGAATCCTGGGAGGAGGCGGCTGTCGTGACTGGAGCTAGTGCCGACTGGAGACAGGTAGAGTGGCAAAATGAGCTCCAGCTCTCCACTTTACCAGTGGCCCAATCAATGTGTGGATTATGTTTCACTAACCAGGGTTGACCAAGAAGTACAGGAGCATGAGCAGAGGCGATTACATGAAACTGGATCCTCTCCCGATGGTTACCAGAGAGTAGGAGATGTACTGGCTCTGTCTGGTGAGTAACGGGAGCAATCAGGCTCACATCTAAGGCGTGAGCCTCTAGGGGAGCTGGTAGCGGTTTCACAGATATGCCCGCCTGGGAAACCAGATAACTGTCCATGAAACTCTCATCTGCTCCAGAATCTACTAAAGCCGAAAGAGGAAAAGACATGTTATTTACACAGAGTTTAGCATCGAACAGAAGACGTGGCCGGGGTGACAAAGACTGACTCACCAGAATCCCCCCTGTGACTGGTGAGCCCTCCCTTTTACTGCTTCAGAACAGTTGGCCAGGAAATGGCCAGCCAGCCCACAATAAATGCAGACACCAGCCCGAATTCTCCGCTGATGTTCTGCCGGGGAGAGGCGAGCCCGTCCCAATTGCATGGGCTCATCTCCTGTGGCAATGGGAGGTGTCGAACTGGAAGGGGGGCTGGATACGGGGACAACTGGTTGCAGGAAAGATGGTGGATTGGAACGAGGACTTAGTCTGGCTCTCTCCCTGCGGCGCTCTCTTAAGCGATTATCCAACCTGATAGTCAAAGAAATCAGCTCGTCCAAACTGTTCGGCTCATCCTTGGACGCGAGCTCGTCTTTCAAATATTCGTTGAGCCCTTTAAGGAAGAGCCCCTGTAGTGCTTCGTCATTCCACTAGTTAGTAAGTCATTAACTAGCAACATTAAGGCCACAAACAATCCATAATGCAACACTCTAAAGTAACCGGCTCATATCCTTAAAGCCAATGCCTTCATCAGTCAAACAGAACATTGTCTATTGTGAGTAGATATGAAAACGTCCTTAAATATTAAATGACCTCTGCTTTTTCAAACATAATTTCCAGAAATAATCAGTCTCTCATTTTTGGGGCCAATACAGTAATTACAGTGAAGACTTTTCCCACCAACTGAGTTCAGACAATTTAGCTAAAAGGTCACACAGGTAAGCTCCAATTCAACCAAAGCCTGTGTAGTAAATGTAGAAAGACAACGGCTACAGAGTTATTTGATTTAAAATAATGCTGTAGCATTTGCATAGAATTGAAAACTGAAGTCAAACTGGGCCTGCGGGCCAATACTGTTGTGTGTAAACAAATCAGTGCATTGTGTAGCAGATGAATAGCTGTCTGGGAACTGAGTGCCACAACTCAACGCCCACTAAATGTTTATTATTGTTTTGTTTGTATTTTCATTTTTTTAATTCATATAATACAGTAATCTAACTCATTAATTTCACTTTGGCTCTTCGAAGCCCCCACTCTCTCTAAATCTTTCCTGAAGAAAATCCCCTCATGAAAAACAAGTTATGTGTTCCAGTGTATACCACCATTTCTTTGTCCAAACAGAATAAAAGCACAGCAGTTACAGTACCATGAATGGCAATAGCTACCATGGCTAAACTGACAATAGAAAGAGTGCCATGAATGTGTGTGCAAAATGTCATGCCAGTTCATCAAATAGAAGTTGAGACATGTCACTCAAAGCCACAAATGTCAACCTCATGGTGACGCTTGAGGAAAAGTCAGAGTATCGCTAAAGTAAGCAGGGTTGATCCTCTGGGCACCATGAATGTCTGTACAAAAATTCATGGCAATCCATCCAATAGTTAATCAATAGTGGAAATATTTATATCTGAACCAAAGTGGTGGAACGAATGACGAGCCAACAGACCTAAAAATTTATAGATTAGTGGGCTGGACATGAAATTTGGTGTGGACATCCATGCTTCCAAGAGGTTGATATTTATGACTCAGTGACACCTCCCCTTGGGCCACGATCAGGCCAAACTTTCAAATTTCATGTCCCCTGGCCAAGGAGAAAAACTACAGATTTTTGAGACCTAATCACCAATCCCCTAGACCACCATCAGGCCACATATTGACTACTTTTATACAACTATTTTGTCATCTACACAGAGTCATGTTCCCTGTGAAGGTAACAAATAACTACATAGATTACCAGCCCTTGGTGGAAGTCTGAACTCTTTTGCTCTTTTGTTCTAAATTGAAATTTAGATGGATTACAAAAGTCCCCTGCTTTGGTCAGCTGTACTTTAAACTCATAATGAGAGACAGGCTCTTTGAAGGTTTCTCGGCAGTGAGGATCAGACATCAGTATTCAGCCCAAATATGCCATAAAGAAAATGATGCTGTGGCAATGTCAAAGCAGGTACTTTGTAAAAGATAATGAGGACAGGCCAGTCTGCCTGGTAATTGTGTTGATATTCCAGGTCACATAAAAACAACCTAAAATGATGAATAAAGATTGAAAAAGGGTAATGTACTTTCATCAAACTTGTAATACCTACTAGGTCATATGTCCTTGTTGAATACATGTAAAGAAGCCAAAAAGTATTTTGTACTATTGTCTCAAAATAATTAAATGTTGAATTATTTACTTTTGACAAAAGACTCCCCAGATGTAAGAAACCAAGTGTGTGATGCAGGCTCTTTCAAGACTTTCAAGGACATACACTGCTCATCAGCTGAATGTGAACAGGGTTGAATTAGTCACTTACACTCCCACCAGAGATTCATCTTTAACTCTGGCTTCTAGTTAGTTGCTCACTCATCTCGTGGCAATGACAGGTACTTCTCACATGCTGTGAAAGTCACAGCCAGGGATGAACTGAAAAAATAAGGGGGAATTTTCTACTCACATCATGGTGACATTCATTGCCACCACTGGGATGTCTTGAAGCTGTGCGCCATCACAGTCCAGCTCCAGGTCTCGGCACTGGCAGAGCTCAGGAACGACACCCAGCACTGGAGAGGTGGAGGAGGGAGGGGAGAGGGAAGGGACATCAAAGGATACGTCAATCAACTGGTCATTCTGCAGAGTGACAAAGTGTCAAGACTGAAGCTATTTGGAAGAAAGGCAACCTAGTCCTGCTGGAATAGAATGTAAGTCCTGAGATTGAAGCAGCAGAGAAAAAAATGAAAGCAGAATTTATTAAAAGTGACTTGGAGGATAAACATGGGTTGGCAATAGTCAATAACTGAACCAGATCTCTCAGCATTACGTATTGAATATTCCTGGGTTAAGCCAGCTTTGATTATCTTTCATTAAATCAAAGTTTGGATGTGCAAGATGTGATGAAACGGAGCAGATAAGATTGTTTAACGAGGCCATCCTGGCTCCAGTGAAAGCAAATTATGTTGGAGGACACATCAGAACAAGCCACAATGGCATTTAATGAAAGGCTCACCTTTGACAGGCACACACATTTTCATTTACAGAGATAATAACACATTTGAGACATGTTTTTAGAGTTAGTACTGATTGAGGCCAGTTAAAAAATCTGATTAGTGGGGATAGAAGATCTTAAGATTTGTTTTAATTGAGAGGTATTGTCTATAGAAAGTCTAAGTCATTTATTTGTATATTTATTTGCTCCAGGTATGCCTACTGTTAAATACAATTTGCACTCCATTGAAACACTGGAGCAGCCTTCTGACACACAGAGATGTAAGTGCATCAGCAATGGGTAAAATGCAGAGCGCACAAAGTAAATAAACATAATCCAGGGACAGACTGAACCTTCTTCTGATTTTACAAGAACAAAGCACTGGCTATCAGGGTGGAATTCTGTGTGCTCAACAAAAGCTACGGTCACATCAACAGAACTGATTAGAAAAGGCAGGGCAACTTACAGACACTCAAAATCTCACAAAATGGAAAAGACTTTAAACAGTATACAAATACACAGTGCAATATGATAGAAGGCCAAAGACATGTTGAATAAAGAAAACTGACTGCTAAAGAACATTTGACTTTTAAAAGATTTCTTTCAAACTCACACACTGAAACTTTCTTTCAGTTAAACATAAAAAGACGTCAAGGTTGAGATAAAAGGGAGCACAGAGGTCTCTGCTGAGGCCCACAAATACTGTTTAACCTATTGCCATTTTCAGCGTAAGGAGACAGGAAATTGAGGAAAACATGTTCAGAAATCCCCTCCATGAATGGCTACATAATCACTGTGGATGGATTTGTGTTATTAGGGACAAAAGCTCTTGATAGGGTCTCCCAAAAAGGTCCAGGTGAGTGACCAGACTAAGTACAACTGAATGACCCCTATAAAGTGGCTTTGATGATGTTTGCGCTTATAAAGGGAAACCTGGACCCCCTCCTGGACCCAGGCCTGTACCTATAGTGATGAGAATCAGGGTCTAGGCAGAGGTAGACAAGTTACCATGCAGTATATTGAAATATTAACCATAACACACTATAGCAAATCACTGGGGAGGAATGCATTTGCATTAGGTTAGTACAGAGAATAATTGGAAAGGTTTTGGAGACATCATGGATATGTGGAGATAAATGCAATATTATATATATAAGTTTCCCTAACCAAAGCTGTCTTTGGTTGTCATGTTACAATCATCTGGGTTGACACAAACCTTTGATCCTCTATCTTAAAGTAGCACACCAGGCAAAACCTGCTGGGCTTTATTTTTGGAAAGGTAGGTGGTATGGATTCTGGATTTTCAGCCAACGCAGTGTGGATGTTAGCTTTCAAACTACTGTCATATTAGTGGGGAGACGCATGAGCTGAATGAGGAGTTTGCTCAGAAGAAAATTCTAAACTTCACTGTGAACAGAAAAGTCACAAAGCTTGATGTCATGGCTTAAAACCAAACCTGACTATTTCATTTCCTCTGGCTTGTTTGGGATTTCATGTTTGGGACTTTGTAATTTAGTGCAGATGGCAAATTAAAAGCATAATTATGTCAACAATTAGGCCATGCATGCATTATTCATGTTTACATAGATCAAGTCTGACAAACAAATGGCCAACTAAATATAAAGCTGTCAAAATATAATGCATTTAATTGAAAATACCTGACAAAAAGCATTAACTGAAAGTAAATTGATAGTACTATACTTTATTTAATTGCAGGATACATTTAACTTTCTAAACAAGCTGAGAGAAGACCTGATTGAGTTAATGGGAAAGCTAAATGAAATGGCTTTGTTTACATGCAAAAAATAGTACAGGAGGGTACATCAGAAAAAATATCTTTCAGAGTTGACAGATGAATCCTTTTATCTTCAGAAATAAGCAGAATGTCATTGCCTCTTTTGTGCTCTTTTGTGTGAAAGACTATGGTGGTACAGCCAGGTGCTGCTCATTTTCTTTTCTCATGTTCTCTTACAATTAATCACTTCACATTCTTCACAAGACATTTGCTATTTTTCCACTGTCTTGGTTACACACATTTAGCTTTGCTTTATTTACAAGCAGAAAGGAGAAGCACAAAGCCCCCTCCTGTCTTAGATGCAAAATGTGATTGTTGGCTCCTCATTCACAGTAATGAATTATCATTATGCTGAGGGGGGATGACCCTGTAGGCATTACAAATAACAAATAAACAAATAAATGTTTACCCTGTTGGCTGCCTGTCTTGATCTACATTCATGTCATTAAGAAATTGTGAACAACCACATCTAGAATGATTAGTATTGGAGCATTTATAAATATGGCTGTTGCATTTTGTTGCTTCTTTTTATCGGTCAGGGAGAAGCTTCATGAGGAAGCCATAATTCATCCAGAAGTTCACTCTATCCCCGCCAGGCCTCACCCCACCTCCACAAAGGCACCCCAACCAACCGGTGGGAGTCACTAGGACATGATCCCTCACCGGCTTCCCCCCACAACTGTATGTGATTATGCACCCGGGTGAACCTCAACTGAAGTTGATGATTAAACCCAGGTTGCTGTGTGGAGCGTTTTTACACTGCCCCACAGTTTAGTTTAATAGAACAATTCTGTAACACAGCAGTGATACAAACATGAATGGTTTTCTATTTGCTGCCGTAAAGGACCACAAAATAATTGAGAAAATCTCAGAAAAATACCATATCACTGTCGCTATAATGACGGCCATGAGTTATTTTCAAGTGTAGTAAAAAACAGTTATATATGTGTGCACAAATTCAGCAAAAAATATCTTTAAATATGCAGTTTGGAAACAGAATAACAGTACTTACAGCATACATTGGACTTGGTCCCAGTGTTATAGCTGGGCATTCCAAAATACTTGTCGAAAAGATGGGGCCATCCATTATTATCTCCTGGAAAAGAAAATGTGACAGACAAAGACATAGGTTACAACCCATCATGTGTCCCTCAGAACCAAATATATTTTATTAAGTATAATTTGAGGTAGTTCAGATGTAGACAATGCAGACAGTACACAGTTTCTATCGCTCCTCGCTCTTTTGTGATACACAGATGCCTATGTGATGCTGTTGTATGTGTTGTATGTGTAGGCGAGATGAAGATGATTCCTGTTGCTTTATGTTGGTTATAAGAAAATTATAAACATAAAGGGATTGGCCTTGCACATAACAAGAGCAGTTGTGAATATTGGTTAGAATCACCCATTAATTTTATGTAGTACAGACTCGGCTGTTGTTGCATCAAAAATTTTATTTTAATGTCCTTTTAAATGTTTTCTACAATAAAAAAAAATGTATCAAAGATACATACAGGAAAGGACTTTTTTAGGTTTGTAAGTGGGTCCCAGACAACCAAATCTTCAACGTTGATGTTTGGACTTTGCATTTGCAATAAGAGGTGGAACTCAAGTGCAAATTCATGCCAAAATGAGTAACAAAACTACTCACACAACATCTGCCGTGCCACAACAACTCCCTTGGCAGAAGAAAATACCTTTGGAGGCTCAAAATGACCAAACAGGTGCTAAAAAATGACTTTAGCATAAAATCAGAAGCTAACAACATTCATTTTCAGGTATTTGCTCACTCCTCTCCCTCTTCCCCCAGTATTTTAGTCATGGACAGGTCACATTACAGCAGAGTGTTTGTGCTCTCATTACAATTATTGTTGGTGTATCATCTGATGTATTTCCTAGAACATCTCAGCTCTGTTGAGCCATGTATTCCTATAGACCTCAGTAGTAATGACTTCATGAGCTTCTTTAAAGATAAAATTCTAACTATTAGAGAAAAAATTCAGCACCTCCTGCCCTCAGTTGGTACTGACTTATCTTCAAACACAGGAACCTTAGACACAACTGTAAAACCTGTACATTTAGACTGCTTTTCTCCCATCAACCTTAATCAACTAACTTCCATGATTTCCTCATCTAAGCCATCAACGTGTCTCTTAGACCCCGTCCCAACTAGGCTGCTTAAAGAAAGTTTACCCTTAGTTAGCACTTATTTACTAGATATGATCACTCTGTCCTTATTTAAAGGCTATGTGCCACAGTCCTTTAAAGTAGCTGTAATTAAGCCTCTTCTTAAAAAGCCCACTCTTGATCCAGGGATTTTGTCAAATTATAGACCCATATCTAACCCTCCTTTTCTCTCTAAGGTCCTTGAGAAAGCAGTCGCCAATCAGTTGTGTGACTTTCTACACAACAAGCTGTTTGAGGATTTTCAGTCAGGATTTAGAGTGCATCATAGCACAGAGACAGCACTGGTGAAAGTTTCAAATGACCTTCTAATTGCATCAGACAAAGGACTTGTCTCTGTACTTGTCTTACTAGATCTTAGTGCTGCATTCGATACCATTGACCATCACATTCTATTACAGAGACTAGAACATTTTATTGGCATTAAAGGTACTGCACTAAGCTGGTTTAAATCCCATTTATCAGATCGATATCAGTTTGTACACGTTAATGATGAATCCTCTATGCACGCCAAAGTTAGTCACGGAGTTCCACAAGGTTCTGTGCTTGGACCAATTCTATTTACCTTGTATATGCTTCCTTTAGGCAATATTATTAGGAAGCACTCCATAAATTTTCATTGTTATGCAGATGATACCCAATTGTATTTATCTATCAAGCCAGATGAAACCAATCAATTAGCTAAACTTCAAGCATGCCTTAAGGACATAAAAACCTGGATGACCTGCAATTTTCTGATGTTAAACTCAGACAAAACCGAAGTTATTGTACTTGGCCCCGAACACCTTCAAAACACATTATCTAAAGATATAGTTTCTCTAGATGGCATTGCCCTGGCCTCTAGCGAAACCGTAAGGAATCTTGGAGTTATCTTTGATCAGGATATGTCCTTTAACTCCTACATAAAACAAACTTCAAGAACTGCCTTTTTTCACTTACGTAACATTGCAAAAAATCAGGCACATCCTGTCTCAAAAAGATGCAGAAAAACTAGTCCATGCGTTTGTTACATCTAGGCTGGATTATTGCAACTCTCTATTATCAGGCTGCCCCAATAAGTCCCTTAAGACTCTCCAGCTGATTCAGAATGCTGCGGCACGTTTACTGACAAGAACCAGAAAAAGAGATCATATTTCTCCAATATTAGCTTCTCTACACTGGCTCCCTGTAAAATCCAGAATAGAATTTAAAATCCTTCTCCTCACCTTCAAAGCCCTAAATGGTCAGGCACCATCATATCTTAAAGAGCTCATAGTACCCTATTACCCCACTAGAGCACTGCGCTCCCAGAATGCAGGGTTCCTTGTGGTTCCTAGAGTCTCTAAAAGTAGAATGGGAGCCAGAGCCTTCAGCTATCAAGCTCCTCTCCTGTGGAACCAGATCCCAGTTTGTGTACGGGAGGCGGACAACCTCCTCACATTTAAGAGTAGGCTTAAGACTTTCCTCTTTGATAAAGCTTATAGTAGGGCTGACTCAGGTGACCCCTGAGCCCCCCCTTAGTTATGCTGCTATAGGCCTAGACTGCCGGGGGACTTCCTATGATGCACTGAGCTCCTTTCTCCTCCTCTTCCTCTCCATCTGTACGCCCTCATATCCCATCAATGCTTGTTATTAATTCAACTTCTTACCGTAGTTGTGTGCTTTCTCTCCTCTCTCTCTCTCTCTCTCTCCCCTTCTGTTGCTTTCTGCAGGTATTTCTTCCTCTGGAGCTGTGGAGTCTGGGTCTGTGGTTGCTGCCGCCTGCTGCCCCCGTGCTCCTGCTCTGCACCCGCTGCTGCTATTGCTGTTGTTGCTGTTGTTATTAGTATTGCTATTATAATGTTGCTCCTAGTGTTGTTTCCGTTGGTGTTAACATCAATGCCATTACCATATCTATACTGTATTGTGCTGCTATATGATCTCTTTCCTCCTGCTCTCTCTCTCCTGCTCCCCCCTTCCCCCTTCAACCCAACCGGTCGAGGCAGATGACCGCCCACCTTGAGCCTGGTTCTGCTCGAGGTTTCTACCTGTTAAAAGGGAGTTTTTCCTTGCCACTGTCGCATAGTGCTTGCTCATGGTGGGAACTGTTGGGTCTCTGTAAATATAAAGAGTCGGTCTAGACTTGCTCTATTCGAAAAAGTGCCCTGAGATAACTTTGTTATGATATGGCGCTATATAAATAAAACTGAATTGAATTGAATTGAATCTCAATTCAATTCTTGCTGTGGGCTGCTCAGCCTGCTGTGACTTGGGAAACATCAGCTCCTCATTTGCTGTCACACCCTCCTGGGAACGAACAAGTACCAGGTCAACTGGCACAAACATACAAATGGTAATAATAATAGTGTTGATCACAGGCACAAGTGATGTCAACAGCTGCCAATGTCAGATCTTAAGAACGGAGCAAAATAACCTGAATCTTCCAACAAGTAAACAAGGACAAACAGCGACCAGACAAATCGTATTGCCCTCTGGTTGAGTCACTGACAAAGGACAAGTTAAATTGAAATGCCACAACAAATGTATTTTGGCCATAAAACTAAGCAGTCACTGACACCCCACTCGTAAATGCACACCAACAGAGAACAAAGAATTACATATGCACAATACACATACATTCAATTGCAGTATTCTTATCATTTCCACATGGCAGTCATTGTTGTACGCTGTGTCAATGTAGAAAGAAAGCTTCTGTTTTAGTTGTATTTTGAAGTATTCCTTCAGTTTTGGTGACATTAACCAAGCAAGTTTAGGGCTGCACCTAATACTAACCCTAATTTTCATCATCTCTTCCAATTACTTTCTCGATGAATCAAATGGTTTATAAAATAGCATATAAAATGACCATCACAATTTCTCAGAACCAAAAAGTGGACGTCTAAATTTCTTTGACAAAGAAGTCGACACTCAAGGTTCACAGACAAGCTTTTTCCACAGTTTTCAGCTGCATTTTTCAATCGTCCATCTCATGCACATCTGACTGAGCAGATACACTCCTATTTGAGTGTGCGACTGCCCTTACTCAGAATATTTAAGGTAAAGAGGACATTTCCTCGAGTAACATAACAACCAAAGCGATAATGACAATAATCACCATCAAACCTCTACTCAGACTCTCTTGTGTGGCCTGCAAGGAGGGCTACACTTTTTTTATTTATTAACAAGGCTCTTGGAGAATGAATTCATTGGATGAATAATTCTCTATTGGAGACATGCACAGTATAATAAGTATTTCACCATTACAGTTTGAATTCCTACAGTCATTTAAGCTGCCATATATATATAAAACATTCAGAATCAGTGCTCATGGTGAAATCACCTCAACATTCACATGAAATAAGCCACAAATAGAGTGTATTGATTGAAACGCAAACACCTTGAACTCTATCCCATTATAGGCACACGATGAGCATTCCAATTGTGCACACATAGTGAAGTTCACATGGTCCACATTCAATGCTTCATTGGGTTTAGTTAGAATGCGGATCATGAGGACTCAATTATGTGACCGTGGAGTGGAATGTGTTCTCTACACGAATGAAGGACTTGGCCTTTAAAATCAATATTGTCTGACTGGTAATGCCTATTGGTCTGCATTGACATTCAACAGCACAAAGTGAATTGGGCATGTATGACAGACAGTACATTACAATTTAATATGAAATATCTAAAAGGAATAGTTGGACATCCATTTTCCATTGAAACGTTCCAAGTCCTTAAGTTTCTATTAAGCGATAGAGCTTTCCTTATCTTTGAGGTTTCTGTTTGGGAACCATGTTAATTGCAGTTTTTCATTATCTGGAGACGACTCATTTTAGTTTAGTTTTTATTTTGTATCCATTTAAAAAAAGGAGGGCTTTGGTTTTTGCTTCAGCAATAATATAATATCTCTTGAATATAAAAACAAGACTAACTCTGCAGTGACTCTGTGAGGCTGTAGTCGTACTGAGATAACTGCTAGCATCAGAATGCTAACATGCTCACCATGACAATGTTAACATGCTGATGTTTATCATCTTAGTCTGTTAGCGCTAAACACAAAGTGCAGGTATTTTGTCATAAAGCAGTAATAGAGTAAGTATTAGACACATTAAAATTTTGAACTGATGATGGCCCCAGATGAAACCTTAAGCGATCACCGAAGTTATTACAATTCATCCTGATGGGGACATGGATATCTGTACCAAATTTCATGGCAATCCCTCCAATAGCTGTCCAGACATTTCACTCAAAACCATAAATGTCAACCTCATGGTGGCACTAAAGGAAAAATAAAGGGATCTCTGGCATCATTAACACTCATCATCTAAGAACCATGAATGTCTGTACAAAATTCTGTGGCAATCCATCCAATAGTTGCTGAGATATTTTGGTCTGGACCAAAGTGATGGACCGACCGACTGACCGACATTCCAATCTTTAAAAATATATCTTATATTTGATGCTGTTTGCATAGAAGATTATTGTATTAGGAATTAGCAAAACATGAAGCAATAGATACAGAAAGATGGGAAAATGCAGAGTGAATAAATGAAAAATTGGGACAGAAAGTTGGGACAGGTCAATGACACGATGTCACTGACTGAATTATATGCACGGCTCTGCACTTGTCCAACTCAACCCCTCATCATGAGAGAAGTCTGTGCTGGTTCTAAACAGGGCCAGTCTTAGGTTGGTATATGTGACATATCACATTAAAATCATGTTGCAGTTTTGCGTCTCATGTGTTGAACACATATATTGTTATATATCGCTGTCTACAGGACGACATACAGTTAATCATTTTAACCGGAATAAATTTGCAGTAAAAAGGTGACCCTGTTGAATAGCACATTTTTAAAACTTTTTAAAACTGTGTAGCTTCTGACTATATAGTCTTTCACCACAATTTGTCATCCATACC
This sequence comes from Macquaria australasica, assembly GCA_005408345.1. Taxonomy (NCBI): domain Eukaryota; kingdom Metazoa; phylum Chordata; class Actinopteri; order Centrarchiformes; family Percichthyidae; genus Macquaria; species Macquaria australasica. Next base: position 117,000 of record SEMN01000369.1, on the reverse strand, counting down.
TGTGTGTATAGCTGCATAGTCAGGTATTCGTATTCACATAGTATTAGTGTTGCATGGTTCTATCTAAAGCCACATTTGCACTATAGTAGAATAACCTGGGGACCTCAGGTGATTTTAGGATTAATCCCCCGAATCTGTGCCATGCGCTGCATTTGTAAGAAATCAACAAAGTCTGTTTCAGTGAAATTTACTGACGTTCTTATTGGAACCTGGTCCTTCTCCAAATGGGTCTCCATGCCAAGTAGCTGGAGGAGTCTCTTGAATTTGCAGCCAAAATGCTGTTGTAGCATTTAATCATTTTTACTGTGGCCCGATAAAAAAGAAAGAAAGACCCAAATTAGTGAGATGCTGATTCACACTGGAATAATTTACCAGATGCCCTCTTTTTGTTTTGGTTATAGTCAGTGGAATTTCTATTTAACAGAGAGTGGACAAAGGCAAATTTGCACTGGATTAACAACACAGATGACTTCTGCGGTTATTACAAATCACAGGAGGACCCAAGGTAATACTAATAATACTAGAATAGTTATTAAGACTATAGAAGGCTGAGTTACAGTTAGAGCAATGTTTTGACATGTGGGTCCATGTATTTTTTGTATCAGGTCTTGACCATGCACAATGATGCACATGTGTGCCACAAGCTCGAGTGAAAAAGGGTGGTAGCTGTCGGTGGCAATAAAAGGTGGCAATTAGCCAATAAAAGAGGAGAATAAGAAGAACACCACTGTTGTAAACAATGCAATAAAGGTTTCAAAATATACAAACAAAGGCTTTTCAAATGTTTAATGGAGCGCAAAACACATTTAGTGTGTTTGTTTGGTCTTCAGGACACACAATGTGTTTTGGTGGTAAACGTTGAATGTAAATAAAGCTGCTTTTGAAAACTCCACAGGGTCCCTTTAAAGCATGCACATGCATATAATGCTGGGTTGAGAGTTTGGATCTCAGTGGAAAAAACACAGGACATTTATGTTTAGCAGCATAACATGCATCCAAGTTTATTGTGTTATTTAGTAGCAGTATTATTTTTCAGCCTTGCTAGCGGCAATATATCTGGATGGATTGCCATGAACTTTGGTACAGACATTCATGGTACCCAGAGGATGAATTTTTAACTTAAATCCCTTGACCTTTCATCTAGCACCATCATCAGGTCATAATTTCAGTTTGTGCAATACTTTGGTTTATAACAAAATGCCTGCAAAACTAATAACATTCCCATCAGCCTCAGCTGTACTTTGTGTTTACTGCTAATTGGCAAATGCAAGCATGCTAACACGCAAAACTGAGATGATCAGCATGTTAGCGTGGTCATTGTGAGAATATTAGCATGCTGATGTTAGCATTGTACAGCTTCACAGAGTTGCTAGTGTGGTTGTATTTTTGTTCTAATATTATTGAGAAAGAAAATACTTCAAAGAAAGTCCTTTTTTTCATGTGGTGTTTCTATAATTCTATCCAGCCCATGTATACATTGATGGAGACTACATACCAATTTGTGAACCTGTTTGTGTTCTGTATTCAGCGTAGAAACATACTAATATGCAGCAGTGAGGTTTGTGATCAAAGCCACTGCAGTAAGAGTGCTGGGGCAGAGAAACCTTGCCCTCCCCCTGTCGTTTACTGTAGATTTATGTTTAGCATTTTACAATTCGATGAGCTGCAGTACTTCAAAGGCAGCGGGAGGTCTCACACAATTTGCTATGAAATGCAAATCTCACAAAGGGCAGTTGCTATGACTCCATCAGCTGTGATAAAAACAGCTCTGATAAAAAGTCAGCGCTGCAGGAACTAATTGATAAGCTTCTGTGTTTGGATATAGGACACACAAGTTTCAAACACTGAGCAAAGTGAGAGATATTACTCACAGTGAGAGTTCAAATTAAAAAATGATACAACAAATTATCTGTTCAAAGACATTATGTCCAAAAGCACAATACTGACTGGGAAACATTTATGGATAACATTGCTAATAATTATGCACCGTCTCTGGAGGTCGGCACTCTGTTATTTTCTAATGCTTTTCTCTGTTGTCACATCCCATCACTATTGGAACTACCAATGGTTGAAAAGTTCAGGTTGTACATTCTTTAAAGAAGCAAGTGTGAAATATTCTGATAAGCTGCGACCCACTTGCCCCTATGAAACCACAAGCCTGAAATGAGAGATTGGGGAGTGAGTATGCTATTGATTGGTGGTGTCATGTTACTCTGCCTTTTTCCTCCCCTGGTTTTTGATCATATAGGATTTTATAACATGGCTAATTGGACTCAACTATTTCCTGATGATTGATGATGTCTCTGAAGCACCTCTCCCTTTAATGATTAGTTCTTGTTTGATCGTGATATGATGGCTCCCTGGACCTAGTATTGATTTTCATTTTGATTGGAGTTGTCATTAACGACTCTTTATTTATCTTTGTGTCTTGATTATAAAGCTGCATTTATGAAAGCTATGATGGAAACTGCTGCAATGAAAATGGATCCTCGTGCTGCATAAAAAACAAAGAGTTCCACTACTACTATGGTGAGAGCAGTATGCATTACTCAAGTTGGTGTTTGGTTTCACAGAACCAAACAGTTAACATCTTGTAACAAATTACATGCTGGTTTATTTCAAAACTTGCTTTCCTTTATGGATTCTATTAGTCTTGTTCTCACTGAAGCGGCGATGATGTGTTTGTTATTTTGTCCAAAAAACATAAAACACCTTACTATATGACGCAATCCAATGCAGCGCCACTACAAAGTACAATGACTGTTGTATATAGAGATCAAAGAGAGGCAAAAAGAAACGTCAAAGTACACAGAAATATTTTCAGACAGTTTTCAACTTTTATCATGTGAATAAATAGTTTTAAATGTTCATGCAGCATGCCATAATTGGTTCATAAGCACAAATATCATTTTGTGATAATACAAGAAATGCTAAAGGAAGATTATACAAACAATGGAAACAATTTTGTTTGCTTTAAGTACATACAGCCAAAAGTTACAATAGTGTGTTAATAGTGTAAATAGATTTTTCTGAGTTTAAAGCGCCTGTATCAATATTTTTACAATAACAATGTATGAAATGACAATGAAAACAATGTGACAAAGTGAACAGGGTTTCTAGTAGTGACCTACAGAGAATTATCACCTGAATCTTCAGCTCCCCTCGGCTTTACAAGAGAGCTGTTAGCTTCAGTTACTCGTTTGTCAGCTGTTGCACTAACTTACTGAAAGGAGCATTGGGCAGGAGCCAAGGGATGGCTGATACACGACTGATCAGTGAGTAATTCGAACTTGAAAAATACATTTCCCCTTGTTGTCCCTTCTGAGTTGCTCACCATTCAAATTACATCAGTCATCCACTTATGTTGTGTCTCTTATCCTGGTTCTGTCAGAACCTGAACAGTTTGAAACAACATAATTAAGGCTCAGTGTCCATGAGGATACTCGGTCATGTGTTGAAGTACTAAATCGGTACAGAGGGGTTGAATTTAATCCTCAGTGGGTTGTTTAGACTCTTGAAGAGTCATTGAGCTCACCTGTAAGCCATTAAAGCTCCCATGAGATGGTATCATTACTTCCTTAATCTGATGTATTTCCTGTTGAACCGGGACAGTGAGGGATCTATCTTAGTGTAACTAGAATTACTGCCCCGCGGTTGTATGGCTCCGCCCACCTGACTCCACCATGTAGTGAATACATGGAAGGAATTGAATAAAAGGTATAAAGTGTATTTTTTGGCTAAATGGAAGTTATCACTATGTTGATGATACTTATGTATAATTCCAGTGAATATACGTTGTTGAACTGATTAAGGATTATCATGAATGTAATGGCTAAACAGGTACACATGTACTTGATTACTTTGTAAAGATGGATTCTTATAGAGTATAGCTACACAAAATGTGGTGCTGAATAGTCACTGACTCACTCACTCACACACAGGATAATGATTAGCTAGGCGCACTCCAATACATTGTTTGCAGTCACGTGATTCCGATGACGCTCAAAATTCAGAATGATGCAGGAAATGAAAGGCAGAATAGACAAGGTGGAGGAAAGCCCGTACTGTGGTTATTGTTTATTCATTGTGTCCCAGTCAACATGTGTGAAATCTGGAATTGCCTAATTCATTCTTAAATTATGGCTAAAAATCTAATTTGAGGTCACCAATTCATTATCCGACCAATTGTGATATATGGTCATTAGTTCTTGAGTTATGACCAAAAACATGTTTTGTGAGGTCACAGTGACCTTGTCCTTTGACAACCAAATTCTAATCAGTTCAATCTTGTGTCCAAGTGGACGTGGACGACAAATTTGAAGAAATTCCCTCAAGGCCACGTTCACGAGAATGGGACGTACAGACGTACGGACAGGGGCGGAGGCTATCGCCGGCGTGGAGGCATAAAAACCAGTGTTTACACTTAAGTTATGGAGAGAAAAGTGTTTTGATGTGATATGACAGGCAGAGAGTAGGGACTAAAAAATTGTGATGATTTTATTGGTTGGACTATTTTCACCCACTAGAGCAGCATGAGGTCACCACTGAAGATGCGCTGTTTTCCAGGAAGAGACAGTTTTCCACAAAGTTCAAGTGGCCATTTAGTGGTATCTTAAAGGTCACATGGCATAGTACTTTCCTTTTCATGTTACAGCACTAAGCCATATATGTGAATGACACAATGGTCACAATCAAACCTAGCCCAGCCAGGAAATGCAAGCCCTCATGGAACACATTAACCCTGAAGATGATACCACACACAAACCCCAAAAATGCATACAGTCTCTAATGCAATGAGGCAAAACAGACAAAACTACTGAACAAGAGCTATACCATACACACTATATTACTAACAAGGTGGTTGATGCTTTTAAGCTGAAAATTGACTGTTTGCTAATAACTGTGGCAACGGTAGACAAAAACAGGCTTCTCATTTCTAGTCGGTGACAATGATAATTGTCTCTGGCAGAATTTTCAGCTCTAGCTGACTAGTATTAAAATGAGAATCCTGTAAAAGGGTCTTAAATTTGCACTTGATGGCTACATACATGATATTATGCTAAAAGACTGGCTAAAGCTAACAGGTCCCAGGCAAAAAGTCATCATCCTCACTGAGAAGACTTGTAATTAAAGAAACGACATCGTTCTTGTATTGCAGTGTAAGGCTAGTTAGTCCTGTGATAGGGAAAAATTAAACATCAGACTTATTTCGTTTGGATGCTTGTTTTCACTTTTAGCAATCCAAGAGAAAAGGATTTTAGGACTGTGAGGACTGTGTTTGGCAAAAGCAAATGCTATCTCGGGTAACGCTGCTGGTGTTCCTGGAGTGTCAGCTTCCCCAAATCCAACAAAGAGCAGAGTTGTGTCTCAATTCTAAAAGTAAAAGCACATTCATTTTTATTCATTTGAGTGAGCAAATAAGACGGCAGATATTTTGCCGGACGACAATCACGGTCAAATGTAGGGGATAATGCTCCGCCCGGTTGCAATTCACCATTAAAAAGAAGAAGAAGAAGCCGTCAAATGTTGCGATTGTCATTTCCGTTAAGCTCACATCAGCCGTGTTCGATTTGAGACAACACTAACCTGTCAAAAGTCACGCACTACGCAAGCACAGGACAGAGCTGCTAACGTTAGACTAAGCTCTGATAGGACTGGCATCAATACAGCGGAGAAATACTATACAGTCGATCTACTAATCACGAATGGGACCTTTTTTTTAACGTAACCTGTAACCCCACAAACTAATGTAGTTAGCTAATAATGTGCTCCTTGGCCTTGGATGTAATGCTGCTACTGTACTGTAGGTAGTAAGCTAGTTACCCAGTGATTGCAGCTTACGTTAAAGCAGATAAACGCACTGTTTAATCCATTCATTTCGCTTTTGCTCATGTGTTTTTGGTTTTGGAAAGGCTAAAAATATACACCACCTTCAGCATGTGCAGAAAGCTTGACAGACCTGCTGCTGGGACCTTTGGGTGAGGGATTTAGCTAACGACCAATTGCATCAGAGAAGGCAAAAGACAAAATATGCTGAAAGTTTTAATATGTTTTTCGGGTTGTTTTTCTCTCTGTTTGTGAATCTTCAAAGTTGTTGGGTGGAAGTAATCTACATTTATGATAGCCATGCATGGTTAAGAGTTTTTTACAATTAGTCACTGATGCCCATCCATTGCAATATTATATTTAATTATATTATTGCAGTCAACAGTCTAATTGTAGGGGAAGAAAACCATACATGGTTTGATAAACCATGGAAGGGATATTATCAGAATTTCACTGAGTCACTTTGAACTGTAGCTTCAAAGGCAGATTAATTTGTGACTCATTATATTATCGTGATGATAGACATAAGTTAAATAGCACAAACAGACTGATGCTCAATCAAACCAATAATTGAAAAACGGATGACGTCATCATCAGAGATCAACAGCCACAGTTATACAAAAGGGGGAGGAGGAGGAGGGCCAATCTGTGGGAACATTGTGATGTAGCCTGCTCAGTATTTAAAGTCAAACTCAAAATGAGACACATGACATGCCTGCAGATACACAGACAGGACTTAGAGAAAAAAATAATTTCATTTCTTTCTAACAACCCCCCTACCAACCATCTGTCTTTGTCTTAAACAAGGCAGAATTAGGCTACACGCTCCTCTGTGACTTTCAATCTTCAATCCAGGTTCTCACATTCTGGAGCCCCTGCTGGTTTCTATTCTTGTCAGGTACTACCTGGGACACCAAGTAAATGTAATCAGGTAGCTGGTAAGACAGAACAGCAGCAGTGCTCTATCCCTGTGGCTAGGACTCACCACTACTACTACTACAGAGGATATGTGTAACCATTTCTTATCATAATTGCATAACAGGATCCAGAGAAGAGTTCTGTTTTTTTCAGAAGGGACGCAGCCACAGCACAAACAGATACATCCGGCTTTAAAGAGAAACATGTCACGTTTAATTGGGTAGAGGGCTATTCTATATGCTCAATGCTCTGTAGCAGACATGGGCCATAGAGAATGTATCTCACAGTGCAGTGCAGGAAAAGACACTTCCAACCTTATCTGGGAAGAGCCTTTGCTTCTCCATGCTTTATTCTATTACATGCAAATTCTTATTACTGCAGGAGAAAGCATCTGTGAATGCTACACTGGAACAAAGTGACCTGAAACAGTTGAATGGATCAATTGTCAGAAAATACGTCATCCACAAATCCTTTGATTTTCATTTCAAACTGATCACCACTGCACAATGGGCTTGAAATGATGCAACTCTTTTAACCATAGAATCTGAAATGGTACATAATGCACAGTCGACTCTGTATGGCTTTCCTCATACATCACTGAGCCTGATCTTCTCTAGGAGGATTAACTTGTTAAGACCAGTGTCACACCAGCAAACAGAGCCACCGGTATTAAGGTTTAGCACAAAAAAGAATAAAATTCATTTTGGGTCTGGAACAAATGAACAGCGGGTGTCTTCAAAGATTGACCTGAAGAGCTCAGGTTTTGCACTTAAGCCCTTTTCACACATTAACCTTCATCCAGAAATGTTCCTGAAATTATCCATGTCAGGGTCATGTTTACACTGGAGCTGATATGCCACTAATTAGTTTTTGTTTCCATTGTTGGCTATTTTTGTTGATTGTTTCATATGTAGAGTCATTTCACTTATTTTATTATCTTTATATTTGGCTTGTTTTGCTTTTTTTCTCATTTTATTGATATTGTTTGATTTTAAATTGTTGTTTGGTATTGTTTATGTGTGAACCCCAGGAACACTAGCAACCACTTTGTGGAAGCTAATAGGGATCCAAATAAAGAATAAAGAATAAATGCCCTCCCTCCCCCTCCCTGGATGTTTCTTTGCAACACATAAGACAACAACTGGCTCAAGAGCACTCTAAAGTAAAGTGACAAATTTCATTTGGCACAGCGTTTGTTTGGAACGGTAAAAGCAAAAGTTTGAAAATGGGGATTTATGCTTTTTTCCTAATGTTTTCCAAAATGTCAGACAGCCAGCCATCCAGGCAAAGAATGAGATTCTTAGAAGAAAATAAGAGCATTAAGTGCAAAATCTTTTTACCACTCAGTGGACAAGAAATCAGACTGTGGTTGTATTGTACAGCTTCCAGGTGTAAATGTGGGTGACTGCGTGAGTGTGCAGCAGGTCAGTCCTGAAAAAGAGAGCATTGCCCTCCACAAAGCTACCTTGGTTTGCAACTACTAGAGTAAACAGAAACCAATCGCACAGCCGAAAAGCATTAACTTGGCAATGATGGGCTCTAAATGAGGAAGAGACTTTGTAAGTTGTTCCAAAATGTGCTATTATGTGAAAAATAATAGAAAAACACTACAAATACTTACTTCAATTTAACAGGGAGGATGGCATAAATAACCGCTCTTCCCTTCTCAATGCTAATTGCCAAAATGCAAAAGAAATCTTACATCTTAGCTAACTCTAGTTCATATATCATGAATACTAAAATATTGATATGCCTCCTTCTTCTACCACTACTAATAAAAATAATCGTAATGCAGTTAATCACACTTTAAATTTACAAAGTAGCTTTCACACCAGCTATGATGAATATCCAGTGTTTGATTTGTTTCCTGAAAAAGAAAAGGAACTGTTTTATGTCCATGGAAGTAGCCACCAAGGACATAACCAATATTGATCAACTTCATCGACAGAAAAGATGAAAGAAGCAGCAACAGAAACAGAAAGCCACACTGGGGATCTCTATGGATATAATGTTAACACCACAGCATGGTGTGCTGGGCACGGAAGATGTTGCCTAAATAAATAACTAACGGACCTTTCAACTAGAGTTGTGACTTGAGGGCTTGATGGTCTGTGGAACCGGCGTGATAGATTGGAGTAAGAAAGTGACTGGGGAGTGATTGCCTCATCCAAAGTAATCAGTGCTTAGTTGCCGTGAGACTGGGGACGTAATGGACAGGTACTTTCAGGCGTGATTGTGTGTCTGACCAGTCGTGTCGTCTGTAAGGGAGAACTTTTAGCAGCCACCAATTTGTCTCGTTCTGGAGGTGCTGATCATTAGGGATTTAGCCGGTTAGTGATGACTTGGGGAAGATTTGTGAAATTGTTATGTCATGGTTCTTCTCACATTAAAGCAAAGTAGTGAGCCTGTTTTGATTTATAAAGCTTGCTGGTTTATGATTGCTTTACGGTGTGATTTATCGGTGGGGATAGACTTTGTCTGTGTGCATATCATGGTTGGCTAAGGACAGAACCTGTAGTATGTTTTTTGTGCTTTTGGGACATATAAATAAAATCAACTTGACTTGACAATGTGTGCAAGACAAAGAGAGAGAAAAAAAGAGTGAATGACTTTACTGATATCATGACCAGTGTTGGGCAGAAAAATTAATAATATTACTTTCCCCAGTAGCTAGCTGCTTTGAAGAAACGCTTACATTCAGTGGTTGGAACTATTCCAATTACTTTGATTTTGTCGGGAGGAAAGATGACAAGAACATTGTTGTCAAATGTAAATTGTGTGCAGGTAGTGGTGCTACGACTCTTTCCACTGCATAAACACAACCTCAAACCTCCTGAAACACCTACTACGACAGCACAACAACGTGATCTTGGGGCAAAAACACCCCATCAAAGATGAGCCCTCCTGCGGCTGCGGAGGATGGCTGTAGCCCTACAATGGCTAAACAACCAAAACTGGATTTTAATCATGGGCAGCAGACTACAAGCGACAAAGAACTAATGAAGCTCGTGGCTGGATATGTGGTGGATGAAATGTTGCCTATCACCACGAATGACTCTCCGTCTTTCAGACAGACCCCCAGGTAAAAATTCATCAGTTTGAGCCGGGTGTGCTTTTCATCTAGCCTGTAACTTTAATGGATTCATAGGCTGCAGAAAAAAACTGCTAGTTTGAAGCCATAGCTGTGCTTATTGGCGATTACCCTGACATTCACACAGAGGTGTACATGCAAAGTCTGAATTTTGAGGAGAAAGGATGCAATTACCCATTTTGAGGGGTGTAATGGAAAAGTAATATAACGAGTAGTGTAACGAATTACTGTTGGCAGGGAGTAATAAGTAAAGTAATTCTATTACTTTTGAAAAGAGTAATGAGTAATACATTAAATTTTTTGAGTGATCATGATCATGACACTGATCATAAAATACTGTATATACTGTAATACTGCAGATACAGTAAATTAAACTGTCCCCAAATAACTACATAACAAACATAAAGGATCCCTGTGGAGTTACAGTACAGTATATGCCTGGTAATTCTGAATAATGTCCTTAATGGCTCCTCATAGAAAACAATGCTGGATATAAAATACATTACGTTGTTACAGCTAAACACTAAATGTGTTTCGGTGAGAAACACTGAATGTAAACATAACTTTTATTTTTTACAACAAAATTCCACAGGGCACCTTTAATACTAACATAATTTTGGCAAACAATGACCTTTAAATAAGTCACAACAGTGACAGAAACCCACTGTTACACTGTGTTTCATGGCAGAAATGACTGAGAGGGGTTTTATTTTACTTTTTCAGGCTGTTTCATTTTGGAATTAAACATTTTATCATGTATCAATCACGCAGCACACTTTTCACTTGGCACTACAATTACATCTCATATCAACATAACAACATTAGACCACACTGAGCCACAGTCATTACTTAGAGGCTGACTGTACAAGAGTCCCATCAAGTGCAATTACAGACTGCACATTCTTTTTAGCATGGGGTAATGAGTGTTTCATGAAAATCAAGAGCCAATGTCAGGGGCTGTTTTTGTTTGCATCATTGGTTTTTCATTGTTTTGCAATGTGAGAACCAAATCACACTTAATTAAAGCAATAACAGAGGTGACTTCAATTAAATTATTTTAGCCTTGGTGATGTTACACTCCAAGGGGAATGCCACTCTGTAGCTCTAACATGAAACAAATACATGCTGCTGAGACTAAGCAGGGCCCTTCCAACTATTTGTAATGTGTTGTGTTGTAATTGTCAAGTAGCATTTAACTTGTTAAAGACATTTAGAGGATCCATTTCTGATATAGAAATTTGTTTCTGTTCATATGTGTGACTTTGTCAGTGATGGAGACGCTGTATCCTGGATCAAATCTGTGATTTTACAGAATGGTCTCTTGTGACACACTGTTGTGTTATGTTATATAGTATATATATAGTGTGTTTTGCCTTTTGGTGACAAGATGTTCTCTCTGACTATACATCATCCTCCCAGCTCTATTTTTCCCAACAATATTCCCCTCTCTATGACAACGTATAAAAAAAACAATGCAAACTTGTTTTATCCTCCTCACTTTGAGCCTATGTGAAGAACTCTTTGTTCAGCAAATCCCTGGGTAAAAACAACATTTCATCTTTCAGATGCCTGAATCTTTTGGCTTTGATGTCCAGTGAACCCTGACAAACAGCCAGTGCGATATGTTGTTGAAAAAACCTTTCAAATCCTGGGCCAAAATGGAAATTGAGTATACATGTTGGTTTATATGTTGTCAACCACAGTTGCTAACGGCATTGTTTAGTGAAAATGGGAGCAAATATATCTATCCTAAGTTTCTGATATCAGTAGTGACATTATCAAAGCAGTTTTTACAGAGCCATGGGATCATGCAGTGAAAATCCTGAGTACATTCAAACAGAGATTAAATCTAAATGTCATATAAACCCACAGGGCTGCACATGGCGAGTGACGAGGCCTTCAGCTGCCGACTGGAGCAGCTGAGGTGTGTGATGTCATTCAGTGTTTATCAGTGTATGATTAATTAATGTTTTCTAAAAAAAGTAATAACTTTTTCTAAAGCAATTTGGTTAAGGCCTACATGGCTATTTACTATGTTTCTTTTGGGGCTTGTGCAATATTTCTTGCAGAAACAGATATCTCATTATAAACCACACAAACTCATACCTAACATTAATCATATATTTTAGAAAAGGCACCAGTGAAAGAGGGGAAGCAAAAAACTAAGGTCTTGGGAAATAAAACACATTAATTAGGATTAAAATTAGGATAGTAATATAATTGACCTAACAAGACCAGTACACAGGTTTATATTTAAAAGTAGTGGTAGTAGTAACGGAAGTGCAGTACGTGTAGTATTCTGAGAAGTGATAAAAAACACACACAAAAAAAATACAAAAATAAAATACATGCTGTCCTTTTCACAAGACCATTATATGACACTCTAAGGCCACGCTGAAAGGCTGAGTCATGGTCAGTGTGTTCTTCATCACACTTCATCACACCAGGAACTCTGCAGACCTCCTTGGACTCACAACCTGTATCTATTTTGTTTTTCTGAATGTCAAAAGGTTAAATGATAACATCGATATTAATCGATAAAGTACACTATAAGAAACTAAGTATTGACTGTGTAGCCACACCTGATATAGCTTATGCTTCTGGGCAAGAGACTTGTTGTCCAAAAACTATTATTGAGCCATATTGTGGTATTCCGGTGATTCCATATTCCTTGAGTGCAGTTTAATACAACTTTTCAGCTGTATTTTTGATCCATGGAGTGTAGCTTCACATCGTGCTGAATTAACTGAGCATGCTCTGACATGCAGTTCAGTTTACAGTGTGGAGAGGGATAAACGACACTTGCCACATTCATCATAATTAAAGAGCAAATTAAAGGTGCCGTGTGGAGTTTTTTTTGTAAACAGAGTTATGTTTACATTTAGTGTTTCCCACCAACATATTGTGTGTATCTTTCTATCTGAATGGAGTATCCAGAGGCATGGACTACCACGCAGCATCACAGATTTTCTTTTTCATCTACTGGGTAGCATTACTTGAGTTGGGTAGTACAGTAAAGTGACTGTTCATGTAATTTACTAGCTCAAAAAACTGACTTCAGTGTTTTTAAGGAAACTCTTAACAGGGTGACAGCTCTGTAGCTCACCTAAATCCTGAAGGGGCAGGATCATTTTTCTGGGTTAAGAAGGTTAAGCTTTTAGTCCTTTGTCCGATTTCCTACTCTGAGATGCTGAATAAATTCAGGTCCTGCTCTGTATTTTTCTGTTTTCATTAAAATTGTAATACTTATTCTCATGTAATTAGAGAAAACACAGTGTTACCACCACTTGTGTAGGAATTGTTCCAATTAAGACACTGCTGACAGGCTCAGAATAAGCCCATCATTTTAGAAGCTCTACATTTTTCAAATCACATCGTCTTGATGTGTTAATATGCTATTTGGGGAAAGCTTTTACACAAGCTGGCTTACACTGCTGTGATGCACATAGTCTATGGTTTACTGAGGTGGTAATTAAATGGTAACAATGGCAACCGCTCTTTACTGTACTGGGCTGCATGGGAACATAGTGATTATGTCAGACACTGTATAGAGGACATGGAGGAAAGATAAAACATGCATCTTTGGAAATGTGTGATGTTGAAAAGTGTTCAATTACGATATTTTTCAAAGTTATAGTAATTGTTTTTGAAGGGTGTCATTGCTGCCTAATTTTCAGGAATGGGTATGATTTAGATTTTTGCTAAAATACATAATATAATTCTTCTGTGGTTTGTGTTTGCTTTGGTGTTGTTGAAGATATATAAAAGCCCAGAAGTGGGCAAGGATCTATAGCTTATTGAACTTAAAATTACGTGAATGGCAGAGAAGATTCCAAGGTATTTTCTTTATTTCAAGGCATTTGAGAAAGCGTGTCAGATAGTGTTAAAGTATTTGAGCTGTATGGTCTTAAGGATCAGGGTTGTACTGAAGAACATTGTGCTAACTGAGAAAAAGGGAAAATTGTGCAATTATAAAAATATCAAGAAGGAAGAAAAAAAGCCATGTCTAGCCTGCTCACAGCCAGGCTAACCCTTTTAACATAACGTTAGATGCCTAATGTCTCACCCTGGAGTCACACAGTATTTTGTTTCTCTGTGACAGTTGATCCTCTCTATCCTATTGCTGCTACCCTCAAGAGAGTTGAGGAACCAGGAATACCCATGACAGCTTCTTATCTTTTGAAACTAACTGTGCCAATGCAAGTGGAGGGGGAAACAGCTCATCTGAAACTGCAGTGCTGCTGAATCCCACCAACAAATGGGAGGCAACAGTTGGAGCATGAAAGAACCAAGGCTTTAATCTCTATTCTAATCTATTTTAAAGAAGGGATGTGCAGGAATAATTGCTGATTTTTAGAGTTTCTGAGAAATGAGATGAGGAATGGGAAATTGTTTTTCTGCATGATGATGGAAAGAAAGAGGTTCAGACAAATTATCAATCCTCTCTCTGTAACTAATAAAAGCTCTAGGCCTACACATCAGTCAAACAAAATCCTGCACTGATGTTCAAGATATGGGATAATAAATTGTGGCAAAATCCTGCAAGTAATTTCCTCCAACCAACCTGATATCAGGGTTAGGGTTAGTGATGAGCAGCTGCTACCCTTTAAATTATGGTACCCCTTCACTCAATACACCACACAAATCTGATCATTTGGAATGAAGTTTTGGCTGGCAGCAGAGGAGGAGACCAAGGCCAATCCTGTGACAGATTACGCCAATCTATTGTTAACATCGCCCAAGAGAGTGCTGCTATTTTTGATGAAGGCTTGAATGGGATGAAGTATCAATGTAACCAGTGACAACTTTTTCACCTCTTTTCACCTTGCTAATAAGCATCATGAGAGAAACACTATCTGGAAGGAGCTGCGAGAAAAGAAAAAAATTAGATGGAAACTGTGTAGCATCTGTGTATGAGAGTCTGGAACTGTTCAGCACCAAGATACTTTCTGTCAGTGGGGCTCTCGCAACAAACGTCAGTGCAGTGAAAGCCACACTGGGAAGCCAAATAATCGGTTGTCACTCTGCGCACAGATTGTCAGTCTGTGGAGGTCAGGGGGGGCAGAGAGGGAGGGTAAGCCAAAGTCAGTCACATATTACGGTTCCACACATGGTGGGGAGGATGTGCAGGATAGGAAGTGTTCTGTGAGAAGTGACAGTCAGTGATGGACGGTTGCAGCATCATGCAGTTCGCTGCGCCAGGTAGACATCTATGCATGTTTTATGCATAACATTTTGACTGTCTTGCTATTCATTTTTCCTACACAAAACTCTGGAGAAAGTCACCTGTGAGAGATACAGTTTTTCATAAGGTTAAGTCAGACTTATTTTTATTTTAAACAAATCAAGGAAATGTTCTTTTATGGAAAATCTGTTCCACAAAGCAAGTTTAAATAAACTTGAGCTAAGCAACTACGGAAACCTACAGAGCCAGAGGGGGTCCCATGGAAGAAAACAAGACTCTGTGAGCCTTTACTATACTATGCTAACTAACTATACATGCTCACAATTACAATGCTGACATGCTGATGTTTAGCAGGTATAATGTTTACTATGTTATTTTAGTCCTTGAGCACATAGTTTATCACTCCCCCCTCCTCACCCATTTATTTTGAAGGTCATAAGTCCATATTGGGAGTCTTACTGTCCAGATATACGCATCTTGCATCTGACTGTTGCATGGATAAACCCTTTGCTTGGTTTAGCAATCTGTGCACACAGATTTGCACATTATTTTCTTTTGCATCATATGACCCTGGAGGGATTTCAGGATGAGCTTCAGTTCAAGCTTTACAAATATTACAATCATCTGACAAGAATAAAACACAGTGTTTTCCCCAAAGTTCTGGGCCACCAGTCCTGCATTACTGTTAAATCATTCTCAAAGTTCAGGGAAAAAGAGACAAAATAATTACTATGATTTCTAAGAATTTATCACAATGAGGTCAGACCTGTAGATAGTTTTTTGTCCTCTTGAAGGTATTTTCCACAGCCAGTTGGAGCAGCAGCCATTTGTACTAATAGTGTATTGTTGCGCAAGACATGCAGGTTTATCTGAATGAATGGGTATTTTGATTACTGGAAGCTCACACAATGTCACAGAGGAGAGATGTTCCCCATACAAAAATATTGATATTTTAGAAGGCTTAAAATGATTCCATTATCAAACTCCACTGGAACAGCATCATCAGGTTTCCTGTTGTTGAATGGCTTTTTACAGGAGAAATACACAAAAAACACCATGCAGCAAAATGGGTAACGCAAGGCACACTGATGACATTAACAGTTTTCAGATGGACTGGATAAAAAATGTTTTTCTTTTTAGTATGACATGCTTGTTTGTCGTGTGCCATATGTCTTTCCACTTTATTAGGACAGCAGCTACTCTAAGTAACTTAGCAATGAGAAAGTAAACAAATGCAGGGCAAAGAATTGCTGTCTCTGATGTGGAGAAATTGCCATTAGCAATAATCAAGCTGCACTGATGACTCGGATGTTTTCCAAGCACAAGTTTCATTTGCTGATCCCTCTGAATTCCTTAAACCACTTAGAGCTTTTTCATCTCTCATCTTCTTTTGGGAAACTTTGTTTATTCTCTTATATACTCTTCACCAAAGCTAGGAAATGATCCTTACCTACATCCCTTCAAACACATGCATGCACAGACACTCCCTTCCCTTCAAGTGACATACGCCACCCCATCCCGCTGCTGCTTTGACGTTCTGTGACGTTTAGAGAGATTTCTCAGAGTGCTTCATTAATTTTTCCACATGTTACTTAAAAAAACAGGGGGGGATTTGATAAAGTTTTTAAACACTTCCTGCAACACATCTGTTTATGGTGCTTCTTTGCAATTTTATTTAAAAACCTCACCTCTCTCTGTCTCTTCCTGCTTCTGCACAAACTTCCAGGTCACTTGGCTTTCAGTTATTTATCAGGTGGATGCCTGCCAAATAGTACAGTGTATACAGAGGAGTCAAGGTAATCTAATGGCTGTTGTTGGTGAAAAAGCAGACGTTAATAATGGTATGCCTTTAAATGTGCTCCACACCGTTAGATGAGTTGTTTGAATAAAAGCTATTTAGATTTGATGCAGATAAGTGGGACTGTTTTTGATGTGAATTAAGAGTCACTACTTTTGTTCATTTCAGCTTGTTTTGCGAAGTCGTAGGTACAAAGCCAAGATTGCTGCTCTCCTCAGCAGTGAACATTTTACTCAGTATCTTGTTAGGCTAACTTTCTGTCAGCTTTCTGGCTGATGAAGCAATTACATTGGGAGATATCATGTTTTAAATCTAAAGAGCCTATAGCATCCTATAGCTAAATACACTACAAGTTTAGTATGCTTTACAAACATGCTGACATCCTTTGTGCCAGGAAATACAGCCACTGCTGATGATGTAGTGTAACATTACCTTCTAAATAATAAATTGTGTACAAGCTCCACTAATATAGTACTTTTCCAGGGCTACTGTATTGAATTGTATTACATTGTAAAGGAATTCTGTTATTTTGACTACCTATATATGAAGGTTACCCGGGGCGAGTCTATCTGTCACTTTAAGCTTATTTTCACTGTTGTTGACAGATATATTCACAAAGAAGAACTACTACACCTACTCTTTCAGTCAAAGTGCACACTGACGGTTCAAGGTGAGGCTCTGAATACAGCAGCAAGAGGATTCACCAAGCCCTGAATTTGCCAACATTTCTGTCTGTTCTGTCATTTCTGTCAATATGATACCCTGGTGATCGACACATGAAACACATTTTATTGAGCACACCTTCTCGTTGTTAACCTCTGAATCATCATCCACATCTCAAATTAGAGAGTTGGAAGTGAAGCTAGAATTTCTGGGTGTGTTTCAGAGGTAAGAATACAAAATCACACTGGCATTTGCAATAATGCAAATAAAATATTCATCCATGGAGCATTACCTTACTCAACAGTATATATCGTCTGGTTCACTCCATTTGTCTAGGCAGGGATAAACATCATGGGAAGTGTTAATTGCCACCAGTTTGACAAACTTAGGCCATATAGCACCTAGGTTACTGCACCATGATGCTTAGACAGCTGGAATTACAGCTAAAAAGTGGTAGAGATGACAGTGGTGGAGGAGGCACTGAGATCTTTTACTACAGTAAAGTATTAGTAGCTAAAGTATCAAAAGTAAAAGTGTGCATTAGGCAGCAGAATGCCCACTGTAAGTATTGCATTACTGTGTAAGCAGCATTTTAATGTTTTAGCTGGCTGAGGTGAAAATAACAAGTTTATATACTGCTGGGTATTTTAGTCTAAAGATGCATCATATTTTATAAGTTGATCAGATGATTTTTTGTGTATAAACTTGATCTTTAAAGTACATTAGAAGTATAAAGTAGCATGAAATGGAGATACTTAGGTAAAGTACAAGTACCTCAAAATTGTACTTATGCCTAAGTACTTGAGTAAATGTAGTTAGTTACTTTCCACCAAGCGTGCGTGGGTGGAAATTGTGGAAAAGGAAAAGATTCAAGATTAAAATGACATATTACGTCTGTTGTCATGCTGGTAAAACTTCATGGGAGCTACAGATTTTTGGATCGTTGTCCAACTTTGTTAAATTCATAAAGGGTTCAAATTCAAACAGCAAGCGCTCTACTAGCTACTCATTTATCTCAGAGTATGGTTAGTTCATCTCAGGAATAGAGCGGAAACAATTGGCAGAAGTCGTTTAAGTCATCTTTCAAGCAAAGGTGCCAAACATTTGCTGGTTCCAGATTCTCCAGCTGCTTTTCTTTGTCTTACATTACAGTAAACTGAATATATTTGGGTTTTGGACAGATGGTTGGACAAAAAAGCAATCTGAACACATCATTTTGGGCAATTTTGGCAAATTGTGACAGGCATTTTCAGGCATTTTGTAGATTCATAATCATTAGCTGAAGCCCTAAAAGAAACCCTCAATGAGAGTTACACAAGCTACTGAAACAGCAGCTCGTCTGGAAACGCCATCAGGACTTCGGCTCTTGAATGCTGTTTGACTGCTGTTCTATGCTAACTGTGCACCAGCACACATCCTCAGTGTTGACTGCAAGTGACATCAGACCGGCTGGAGTTCAAATCCTCCTCCCTGAAAAGAGCTTGCAGGAGGAGGAGGTCTGACTGAATACTGGAGAGGTAACAAAATGGCGATTCAGTCTGAAAATCAGGCTAACCCATCGCACCCATGGCACTTGTGCTTGTTCTGTCTAAACACTTCACCACATGCATGCCGCTGATCACGGAGACTTCAAGTGGGACAAGTGTTTTGTGCTTCTCACATCCCTGAGGCAGGCTGCTATTTTCAGTAGGAGTTTATGGCTGAGGCAGGCCGAAATTTGCACTGATTAAATCTTTGAAACACCTCCAAATTATGGAATCAAGAAACCATTAAATTATTCTGTGAAAAGCCCATAATGACAGAATAATGCTCTTCCTGTTTCTAAAATCTGCTGCATCAAAATGTAGCTTGATGGATCTGTCTCCCTGATGGAGCAAGTCAACAACTTATTTTACGCCTGGTTTGGTTCTGCGGCTTCAAAAAATTGAGGAATTAGGTATTTTGCACTATCCCTCCTAAAGACATTGATGCATTTGACCTTAACACTTATCCAGAGGGAATTAGGGGCTCTGTTGCTCAGGGATGCTTGAAAAGGGATCCATCAATCTAACTGCCCCAAGAGGATTTTATCAGTGACCCTCAAATTCTAAGGTGAGCAATGAGTTCCTCCTGACAGGAGTAATATCCAAAAGGTCTAGAGTTAGAGGCTAATGTGAAAAGCCTCTTTGCAAATGAAGACATTTAACACTACTTGAACTCAGTTCAAGACATTGTTGACATTTGATCTACCCTGTCCTCTGATTTAAATCATTCAATTTTTATTTAAACATTTGCCCGATTAACATTTATAAAACAATTAGGTAAGCACTTCACCTTTTTTTTTTATTTCTGTCGATGAATAAAACAGTGAGACATTATATGAATAAAACTAAAACAAAGCATAACTCAAATGTTCACAAGTGCTGAGTAATGCTGAGAACATGCTGTGAGGGGGCAACCTGTGCAGCTTAAAAGCCTCATTCTCAAAACAAAAAGGAAATACCAAAACAGTTTTAGAAGTATTTTGTGTCATGGTACATTATCTCTTTCCTGGATATTTCAATAACATCTCTTTTAAAGTGTTTCATGAAAATGTGACTGAAATGTGACCTGCAGTACAAGGAACTACAAACACAACACTGACATTTTATCAACTTGTAAAGTTAATACGGCGAATGTGTTACCAAGCAGTGGCTTTTTTACACATTAGTTGATATGAAGCTACATTGGCATTCATTTTACGTTGTGTTTATTGCCTCCTGATGAATCAAAGTCCAATATCCACTCTCATTTTAGCTCTGTTATGTTCCCCCAACTCTTAGAGAAAAATATCTGTCTCTTTAGCTGCTAAATGCTCCACTAGTTCACCAGCTAGTTGCTAACTTTGTCTGCCATTTTTATCGCTGGACAGGTGGTGTACAGTGTGTTTTTAGAGCTTTTTTTTCTCCTGATAAAGGTGATAATTATCTGTGGGTTCATCATTACGAGTGAGCCCTATCACATTACACAAAGTCATTTCTTTCCATTGCTAATATAAAAATATGAATTAGTGCAGCTTCAAAGCTCAGTAGGTTTGTGAGAGGTGGGCAGACATTGAGAATCTTGTTGCAATGTCTAGAGGTCAACATGAGGTCAGAGATCACTTAGGTTATACTTTGTTAATTGCCTTATTCCCATGTTTTAGTCATAAAGGTTTTTTCTGTCACATTCACAATTCTTGCTAGTGTCCTCTGTTTTGCTATAGCCAGCCGCAGCATCCTGACTTGCTTCCACCATCCACTGATTTATTATTTTTTTGCCCTAGAGTTGCTGCCATTCAGTGTAATTCTGTCACTTAACTTGGAGAGTGTTACATGGGTTAAGATTCATGCCACAGAAAGTAGTTACAACAATGGATGATGAAAGAACTACGGGAAGTGTTTTTCCCCTCTCTGCATAGGAGCATCACTACTGCTTTGCCTTCTACTGGATTTGATAACTGTTTCAGGCAGAAAATCAACACCCAGCAAGTTCCCAGTCTATTACAGGTAGGTACTTCTACAGAGGGACAAGAGGAGCGTTGACTACTGAGTAAGTGTTTCTGTAATCTAACACTGCGTCAGCCGGCAATGTACTTATAACATATTTGTGATGGCATACTGCTAAATATGTCTCAAGACAGGAAAATGCACTTTTCTGTTAATATAAAAGGCAGTGAAATGGCTCTAACTTTGATTCGACTACATAAACCACCAGCACTTATTTGACACAAAGCTGACATCAGCTCACAATCCTTCCTGTGGGATGACTAAATCGAGCCTGGGGAATGGACGGAAGTCAGAGGAATTCATAGCTGTCATTTATTATAATATGACAGCTGTTTTATAAGCTGCACCTGTTTCAGCACAGGAGTCATGATTGATGATTTGTCTCCTCAAGATAAATTCAGGAAATCACTCATGTATAAGCCTGTTTTCACAAACTGGAGCTGCGGGTCAGCAGAAGTGAGGAGGCTTCAACATTAAAAGGTTATCATTTTTTAGTGTTACCTAGTATTTTATCTATACTGCCTATGCCAGCAACCAGCTCTGAGCCTATTTAATTTTGGGTACAGGTTGTGTGGGGTCCGGTACTAAGCTTTGCAGGTGCGGGACAGTTGTGGGTTTGCAAAACTGGACCCGTGCAGAACTCTGAGGTACACCAAAAGCAAACCAGCACATTCAAAAAAACTGATCAATGAGCATGACTCGCGAGCGTCAGGTGTTTGGGCCTTTAGGGTTACTCTTTATATGTACATTAGTACATGACACCCCGTCATCTTTAATACCTTGATAATACATCTGGTGGTGATCCAGAATTCATCAAATTAAGTTATTATAATTTAGGTTCTGGCACAAAGATCTAAAGATCTGTCTCTAATTGAGTTTCTTGTGCCCACCTTTATAGGCACGTCAAACCCCTTTCTTTCACGTTTGACTCAATTCTTGCAACCCTTCCCTCCAAAACTCTCTTTCTGCTTCCTCTTGTCCTTCTCTCTCATTACAGGAACCAAAGGGGGGGGACGATGTAGCCACAAAGCCTCAATGAGACTTGCCCTCACTCCCTGGGATCCCGCACACCCACAGCCCCTGGTATCATCAGCTCCCATTCTATCGTCTGCTCAATCCCATTTCATCCCTCCGTCCCTGGTCCTCATTCATCCTCATCCCTGGTTCTCATTCAGCAGAGGCAACGGACAGGGCTTTCCACTAGAGTACTACTATTACTAGTAGTAAGCTAATTGCCTTGTACTTCTTGTACTACACTTTTTTTTGTTGGTCTACAGGTTGGCATTACTTTATTTATTATAGAAAAGAGCAAATAACTACCATTGACCACTATAGACAGGGGCCAGAATTAGTTGATGTTATAATAATGTGACTGTAAATATACAGTAATTTACTTACACAAAAAAGTGGCTTTTGTGTTAAGTTACTCTTTAAAATTCCATTCCATATTTCAGTGTATGTGTCAGCTGTTACGAGGTTGTACAGCACATGGCCATATTGACATTTGTTCAAGTAGAAACAATAACTCACCACAGTTCTCCTCATCTGCTTGATTTCCACAGTCATCGATGCCGTTGCAGTGCAGGAGCTGAGGGAGGCACACTGTCAAGTTGCCACAGGGGAAATATCCAAGGGGGCATGACGCCTTCTCCTCTGTGATGTTGAGTGCTATAAACAAAGCAGAAAATCCAAGAATATGATTATGAATATAAAATGTATACCACTCGTCTTCGTCAGGGACACATTGAGAGCACCTGTCAAAGATTTTAGTAAACATGTGGAGTCTGGGCATCTCAACAAGGGAGCTTAAGTATGCATTTGTCCAAACCCATGGCACTGGGCTCTATCACTGCTTCCTGGAGCTGTTCTCTGTGTGTCCTTAATCAGCCCCACTTCTAAGGCTACTGTTGTACTTATCTTTAGAGTGTAGATTATGTAGAGACATAGAACAAACAGTACAGACTGACAAATGTGGTAAATGTAAAAATACACTTCCTGTATGCCATGCAAGCTGGGAGATACAGTCATTAATTCCCTCACCTCGTCCTGTCTTGATTATTGAAATTCCTTATTCATGTGCCATAGCGAGTCTGCCTTATCATGCCTCTGGTTAAAAATACAGTTAAGAAGAGAAAAGTAATAATTTCCCTCATTATCTACAAGGCGCTTAACAGTCTGGCTTCATATTAAATCACTGACTTATCACGCCAGTATGTCCCAGCATGGCCTCTCAGATTTTCTCACTTTTTGTCCTTAATTAGGAACTAAAAAGGTAACTGTGTCTCATCCCAGAAGTACTTTGTAACCTAGTTTTGATGTGTTCAATATGAATAAATATTTTTATTTTGTGGGAAATAAACTAAACATACCACTTCACATACACTGCCTTTGGCTTTCATACGTAAAGAAGTGGTATCAAGAAGCAGTCACAAAGAGCTAGGGGTGCTTCAGTACACGTAGAGCTGATTAATGACATATTTTTCAAGTTGATAACATTACATTAGTAATTTGAATACACCACATTAGAGTATCAGTCTTTAATTAGAAGGTATAAATTTTCTGTCTACAGTAAAACACCAGATTTAATTGGAAAGTAAAAGTGTTTGCTGGTCTAATCATTTTTAATGTGACACTCTGTTTCGCAAAATAAATATAAATGTTCACGTTACAACATTTATTCAGTGTTATTAATAAATTCATCATCCTGCCGGGCCCTGAAACACGCTGTTTTTCAAAATAAATATAACTTTTCATGTTACAACATTTATTCAGAGTTAATAATAAATTCATCATCCTGCCAGGCCCTGAAAGACTGTATGACCTGCTTCTGAAAACATCTGCTGCATTTGACCTGTGTGTATTACAGCTCTTTTCAGTAAAGATGTAAGTAAAATCCTGATGAAAATTGAAGAGTTTGTGGTTCTATTAAGTCAAAAATACATTTTCTAAGCTGTTTACTTGTGTCTCCAGTTATGCTATGTGTGTTATGCTGTTATCTGTCAAAACGGTGCATTTTTGCTCTTGGGGGCATACAGTACGTATAGATTCAATCCAATAAAATTACAGATTTAAGGCAACCAACCGGCCCCTTCCAACAAAAAAACCCCTCCACATCTACCTTACTATATCAAATCAAGTCCTCTGATCCTAACATCCTGTTTACTGCAAAAACACATCAATCACCGGAAAATAATTTCACTCTCTGAGTTATTTTAAAGAAGGCTTTTGCTGATGTGCCTCCTTCTCTTGGGTGCATTTTGTTATTACTGATAATAACAGGTCAAACATCAGTGATGTCGAGATATTTTCAGAACCAACAATAATTTAGGTATTTTTTGGGGCATTTTATTAGAGAGACAACAGTGGAGAGATGGCAGGAAATGAGGGAAGAGATAGGGAATGACTGGGGATGTTGCGATTCATGATCCGCAACTTAAACCACTAGGCCAGGGGGTGAAAAATTAAACTTGAATGAACAATAAAATGTATTTAACATTGAATTTTGGAGGCAGTCTCTCAGTATCAAGAACCAAGGACTATTTGCTTGACCAACTATTTTACATAATAAACACAATATAAATCCATCATACAAGAGGACGATACACCTCCAGCAGCTGTAATAACCCATGATGTGGTGCAGCCACATGGCATGTTGACCCACAGTAATTTTAAGTCGATTCATCATGTTACCATGGTGAACAGCACAGAGTAATCACCTCAGGTAATTTTGAGCAATGTCCCAGGAGACACCTAATGAAAAGTGCTGTTACATAATTAACACTCAGTGTGACCAGCCATTCCTCGAAGCACAATAAATCACAAAGTGAAGAAAGAAGATAGCTGTGCCTTTATTTTATGTTACTTTCTAAGTTTTTTTGTCCACCCAGGTGTCCAAGGACAGCAGTGTAAGCATTGGCCAAAGACTTTTAGTTTACTTATTATTAGTTGGGGCAATACTGTTTGTTTGCAAAAAAGTGCAAGCTAGGTCTGAGTCCCTAATCCACATTTACAAATCTCAAAGCATCAGCATCAGCCACTGCATTTATGGGTGAGTTTTGTGAGCATGTTACATTTCTCATAAAGAACATGACTGCCGGTCTTCTTTGACTGGCAGCAAAAGTGAAAACTGTGGCTACTAATGTCTCCACCTACATTTAAAAACTGGAGGGGATCTAGCTTGACATTGGATATTTGGGGGAAATTTGTTTTCTACCTACAGTAACTTGTAAAGCAAAGTGATAAATTCACTTCAATAATATATTGTATCTGTGATTACTGGAAGAGGAACAACAATTTACAGCTACTAGTTTCAAATAATAAAAAACACAAGTTCTCTCTCTTACAAAGAATATTCATAAATATGCTTGCATAAATATGTTTTGCACATCACTAAAGGTTTACGACTTTGGTCATTTATAAACCAAAGCTAATTTTTTTACTTTATTAAAAAAACACTAACTGAAGCAGAAAAAGTAACTACAGAAGAGGAAAGATAAGTGAAATGTGTTACACCTTTTAACATTTGTCACGTAATTTACCTGTAAAATAAGTATTCTGATAGGATGTTTTTATTTTGCTTTTAAGCTCAGACTATTTGTTGTGCACAATTCTTGTAAGTGCAAGTAAGATGGTGTTCAATTAAAGCACAAGAGATCGTCATCCATTATTGGCTTTGGTTTGCTTTAGACATGTATCATATTTACAATGGTTAAGTGCTGGCACTTAACTGTGTGAAACTCCCACCTGACAGGAGTCGTACTAATTCTGTGTCCAAGCCAGATGGGAGGATGTTTTAAGATGTCCGTATTCAAAAAAAAAAAAAAAAATAGCGAAATAAATCACCATTCCTTGGAGTACAAACTTGTAAATTCTTGGCAAGTATGAAATTCTTTTTAGAACCAGACATCCTCTAATGTGTGGGATGCACGATGACTGCCACTACATCACCAAGCCAAATTATTGGAGTCTAAGGAACTCCATCGCAGCAGATGATAGTTTCTTGGATTACATAATACACACGCTCCAGGAAACAATTGATATTTTTATGATTAGTGAAGAAAAGTAGTGGAAAACCGATAGCTATGACAAAAATATTTCTTCAGTCCAACAGGAGGCTACATCATGCAAAAAGCAACCTTTTGATATTAGTCAAGACTGCATATGTGTGAATCATTTCCATGGCTGTGGATCAGAGAGTCCCCATTGTTGCACACCCCTAGTAAAGCTTGTCAGTCAAAGCTGACCTTTTCAGCAGGAAAGTAGTCTAACACTGCCACAAAGGCATCCACTCTCAACCACCAGCTACTGTGCATTGTCAGAATTAAAGGGGGCGGGGGGCATTAAGATATAAAACTAGAAATCAAAAAAGGGTCTTGGAGTGGGCATTTGACTGTTCTTATTTTACAGTGTTTAAGAAAAACCATAAATGTCACAAATAAAAACGAACTACAAATGCATTACAGTTTACATAATATAAATGTTCTTTAGTGATACTGTGTTAGTGTGCAGAACATTCCCATACAGCACATGTACTGTAGACATTTATATGCAATTTATAGCACTGCAGTTCAACTGTAATATTCCTATAATCGTAAGTAAGGTTATCACTGAGACACATTTAGTCCACCTGAGAAGGCAAATGTGTAACTTATATTTCAAATAAACTGCTAAACTTGGAAGTGTATATTTGCTCTGTTTAAGGCCCCTGACACACCAAGCTGACATTTGGCTGGTGCTGTTGGGCTGGCTTCTCGTCTGAACACACTGCAAAGACAACAGCTGATGGCCAGCTAACTGCCGACATGCATGTATGTTGTACGCCTGTGCAAGAGGAAATATCTACTCATTATCTGTAGCCATAATCCAAAAAACATCATGGAAAGAAACATAAAACAAACTACTCAAAAACACTTCACTGTCCTCATGGGAAACCTTTCTTGGTCTTCATCGCACTGAAGATCAGCCATAAATATTCAACATTTTACACCCCTGGTTATCTGTCTTTCTTAGAATATGAAATAAGAACTGATAAAAAGCTCAAACTGGCACAGTCAAGTTTGCTTAGATTGTTAGACTCTGGTCTTTTACTTGTGGAGAGAAAAGGAAAATACAAGAGAAAGCACAGTTAAAGGAGCAAAAACAATGATTCCCTAAGCTGGACAGCCACTCAGATAGCTCTCTCTCACTGACTGCCTCCGACACTGATTCAATGCTGAGTCAGCCAAAGAGAAGCTGATAAGGACCGACTAGAGACAGCAGTGCCAGGCACATCGCAAAAACCACAGGCGACGGTTAGCCACAGACGCTCAATGATGACTCAACAACGCCTGATGGCAGACTGGCTGTGAATCAGGGCCCAAGAGATATTTGAATTTATTGAAAGGATAGCCCCTTGAGATGTAGCTATCCTCATTTTCGAAAAATGAAATGAACACATCCAAACAAAAACAGCATTACATAACAAACATACACTGCAAATACACAGATACAGACAGCTCGCACCCCCCCCTACAAAAAATAAATAAATTGGATACAATGACCTGGATAATAAATCAACTGCATCAGCATAAAGAGCAACTGAAGCAGTTTGTCAGTTTGTAAGTACACACTAATCAAAAGCATAAACAGGTTGTTTTAAGATGAGAAAATAAAGATGTCCTGAAGCCGAAGCAGTGGAAAGAGGTAACAGATCTCAGAGAAAGAGGAAGATTATTTCAGTCGGATGGAGCTTCAGAATAACCTGCGTCTGACTTCTTTGAAAAAATTCTGGGGACAAAGAAAAAGGGATGTTGCACATGTCTGAGTGGATATGGAGATCTGCATGGAACCAGAAACTGTTTCAAATAGGAAGGACAACTAAAATAAAGACATTTGAAGATGAACTGAACCCAGTGAAATTGCCTTCTAGATTTAGGCTGCAACCAATAATGCGATTCATGCATGAAACAAAGTGAGTTCTATATGGACACCTCAAAACAAATCTACAGAGAATTATATACAATATTAAGGGGCCTAAGATGATTGTCGGAGGTGTTCTGATAGACAATGTCATTATAATCAATAATAGGTAGATCTTTAAGGTATTACTCTGTGAGCCTCTGAAGAGTAGCCTGACTGTGACAACATAAAAAACAGAATCTTTATTGTTTGCTTCCTCCTGCAGGAGATCCATTTTTCACAAGGCAGCACAGTGTTGGTTTACACCAGTTGGGGTTTTGAATTTTTTTTTTCTCCACAGACCTTGGGATGCACGGTTCTAGCTAAAATGCAAACGAAGCAAACAGAGTCATGCAACAGATTCAAATCAAACTCTTTGGAGAAAACCCCAAATGCACTAAGCTACGCTGGTCTACAGCCACAATAAAGAATGCAATTATCACTTAAGATGTCTAAAATAATCAGATTCCAGTGCTCCAAACATTTTCTAATCTATTCACCGGTTCTGCTTAGGATTTATAACTATGTCCTATCTTCCTATGGAGTTAATTGTTGTTGTTAATTACTACACAATTTTGTATTACAGCTGAAATGCGAAATCTTGATTTATGGGGACCAAATACACCCACTGGATTAAAGCTCCTATGATCTATGGACTAAAAGCAATATTTTGACCTGACAGGGTCTTGGTAAGGCACTCTGACCCAGCAGATAATTGCTGTCTTTTTAGTCAGTACAACATTGGCAGGTTGAATTCAGCGAGTGGATACATTCAGTCCTCCAGGCTTCACAAGGACCGGTAACCCGCACAGACACATTACTGGACAGTGACTGATAAGGGCTCACACATTCAGTTACATTAGTGATGAATGCAGCATCACACTACTCATGCAATTCTTAAAAAAAGCTTCAAGAAGGTAAGAAATCTACTGACATAACAAGATCCACTGCACTACTGAGCAACCTCACACAAAATGCAAAAACACTAGGGGATAAAACACTATATTGGTATATTGTTTAAATAAGGTTTTCACAGAGTCTATAACTGAGGATATCTCATAACAGAACTACCTCCCACAATCTCTCCCACTTCCAGATAATTTAACAATATTCAGGCAGCTATTGCACAGTGGGTGGCATATTGCTTCCAACAGCTTAATACAGCTTCCTGGTGTTTTAAAACTAATACTGGGAATGTACAGCAAAACCATTATTTACAGATACCCTGATCAAGTCATTCTCCAAGTAACCGTCTTCTCTTTCTCTTAGTTATCGGTGCAGATTTCAGATATAGTGACTCGGGTAACCTCAAGGCTACTTCTTTGGAGACCGATTGTCTTGTACGCTACATTTTGTGCAATCTGAGCAGATTTGATTCACAAGTTGCGCGGGATAGGTTTTAAAAGGCAGGGACTGAGCTTCGTAAATTCGTCAAAAAGAGGAGTTGCTGAACTTACCCGACACTCCATAAGCGAATATCACAGCCACATAAACTTGCATGGTACCTCTTCTTGGGAGTTTTTTTTTTTGTGTGTGTGTGTGAAAATCGCACGGGTGGTGGTGGTAAGAGAGGGACTAGTGATATTCTCTGCTGCTTGTCCAAATTGGGAACCTGTGCGTAAAAATAACACAAAAAGTCTGTTCGCGTGCGGTTGCAGCAGCTCCGTGAGAAACTGTAGTCGCTTCGCAAGGTCGACTCGGTCTGCAGCCAGTTCGACAGAGTGAAAGGTCTGAAGAGTTGCCATAAGTTGACGCACGAGCAGCAGCAGCACAGGTGCAGCGCGCAGAGAGGGGTGGTAGTGAGAGAGAGAGAGAGAGAGAGGGAGAGAGAGGGAGAAGGGGGGTGGCTACCTGGGGCTCTGAAGAAGAGGAAAATCTAGGCTCTTAAAGAAACTGACCTGCTCATCAAATGCTGATTTGTATTCATGTGCCCAGGCGCAGATGCTATATAAAAGAATTTTCTCCCATATGTGTGTTTGAGATGGGGTCAGGGGACTGAGGCATTTGAGTCTCCTCAACTGCCATAACCTAAGCCTGAGACAGCTTTCATGTTTTATTTTTCAGGAAAATAAAACAATCTTGGCATGATTACCTGAGCGATTTCCCCCCTGCCCTGCACATTTTACATCTTCAAAGCAATCAGCAGCAAAGTCCAGAGGATGTTGTCAGTTTATCCTCTGTCATTGTTTACGTATGTGTTCACATAGAAGACTTGCTGGCAGGCAGTGGCTTTGGTCTGACAGGCAGAGTGATCCATGCCTGAAATCTGATTTCCAGTGTCATTGGAACATCTTATCTTTTTTCCCCCATCACACAATCTTCTCAGTCTATATGCCTGCATTCTAGCCTGTAAAGTGTACCTAAGTGCAGTCTTTCAGTGCTCTCTACGGAGCATTTTAGTGTCTTTCAGCTCATTGTTTTGGTTTTACAGCCTGCAACTGTTTGGGTTCACCCTTACCACTCTCATTAGTGTCGTTTCCAGATGCAGCAGGCAGCTGTTTTTATAACAAAAACAAAACAAAAAAAAGCAGTATGCTACCTGCTCAGCACCAAACAGCAGACAGACAAAGTTAGCGACTAGATGGTGAACTTAGCGAAGCATCTAGCAGCTAAAGAGCCAGATATTTCCGTCAGGAGTTGGTGGAGACTGAACGGAAGTAAACGGAGAGTAAACATTGGGCTTGTCAGTTGGCCACAGACACGACCCTAAATAAACGCTAATGTTGCTCCATGTCTGCTGGATGTGTAAAAAGCAACTGTTTTCTAACATGTTAGCCACAATTTATGAGGCAAGTATACTTTTTTATTGATTTATGTAAAACACTTGACAGACCGGTACCATACAACATGCCCTATATGCAACATATATGCAATGAACTGGAAAAACAACTTCACCAAATATGACCAACTCTAAAAGCTGAAGTTGTCCTAAAGCCTTTTCTGAACAAAACACAATTTTTTGGCAGATTTTACAGTGGACCTTTTGACAGCTATTATCTGAAAAGTAGGTTGAAACATTTCAAGGGTTTTTTTGAGGTTGTACTGTACTAAAACACTTAATTTTCAAAACATTAAATGTGTTTTAGCAGTTTAGAGCCTCTGACAAGCCTCAGATTGTCAGATCATTACAAGCCCTTTGGGTGTTTGGCAAGCTACAGTAGCTTGTAATGTTTTGGCAGTCAATAAATTACTTGAATTACACCACTGAAGGCATCCTCAAACACATTTTTAAATCGTTTCTCTGTTCTTGGAAAAGGGGATTGCGTATTTATTTTTAGGTTTTGCTGCTTTAGTATTCAAAATATCCCTCAGTTGTGCGTTTGAGCTCTGTTTTACAGATTCAAAGAGGGATAAATACCAACATGAGCAGGAAGTGTGGAGTGAAACATGTATAGTTTCTTTGAGATTTGAAGAGAGCTGATTAAATATTTCCCAATTAATGTCAGCTTAAAAAAAGCCCCTGCTTACCAGCTGAAATGTATACACCTGACCTGTGTTATAACTGGTGCCAAAGCAACTATTGAGGATGGCGAGGTCAAGTCCTTTGTATTCTTTCTGGGAAATTTGACTAAATGTACTGTACTTTAATTTGACTATGCCAGCCATCATTCAATAAATGAAAGACTAGGGCTAAGTATTGGTAATGGTGCCAATACAATATCTTATTTTGGGGGAATATAAACATGTTTAAACCCCAATTATGTTTTGATGGATTATGTTCCCAGGCAACGTTATGACGGGAGGAAAGGAACAACAAAGTTGCAGGGTTGGATGTGTCAATGAAACACTGGACTTTAATACAGGAGATCGCTGTTTGCTTCTCGTTTCCAACCAAAAGCTGATGTTGGGTTCCATCATTCCATAACCGTAACCATGTGGTTATTATCGTAACCATGACTAAGAAGGTACCCGTACCTTAACAAAGTAATAATTTTAAACCAAGCCCAGATGTTTCCCTAACCTTAACTAATACTTATTTGAACTCAAACCATGATCTTTCGTGCGTTGTATCATAAAACTTATTTTGTAATGCTTTTGGAAGGGGCAGACAAACTATGTCGCCCTGACGATAGGGGCATCAGATCAGAAAACGCTGTATGTGTCGTTCTAAAGGGCAGTTACAAAAGACATATTTTGTTGTTTAATTTGAAGGACTTATTGCTTGTTGATACTCTTTGCTACATACACATTTTGGTCAATACTCAAAAAGTATATAGGTTTGATACTCAGCTCCAAGGTCCACAAAGAACCCTTTCTTCTCTACCAGAATTTTAAATCTTCATCTTGGGAAATGAATTTGAATGAATAAAATATGAAGGAGGGTGGGTGGTAGTGGGTTGACCTCAGTAGTTTTACAGCCCTGGTAATAATATCTTTCCTGTTTAGCATAGTTTACTTCCTCTCCTTGATAAACCCTTGAAGCTCACAAGGTTGTCTGAAGGTAATAAATAAAACCTTTTCAAATGAGTAATGTAATTAATACACAAAATTGAATACAAAAATACGACTACACTGGAAATATATCATCATGTCAGATCCTGAGACTGAATTAGAGTCATGTCATCACATCAGCTTAAAAGAGTTGTGTACAGCTTGACTTTCCTATTTCCGAAGCTATTACTGATATGGAGAACATTCAAAAGCCTTCAAAATGTGTATGAAAATGAATTTGGATCCTGTAGTTAAAGATGCAATTTTACAATTATTAGACTATCTTATACCTAATGACTTTAAAACTTTTACTATAGAATTGGAACTAATGCAGTTTTTGTGCTGAGAAGACATTTGGCAGACTGAAGCTGAAGTTGTCATTCTTGCTGTGAATTTAGTTACTGGAGTTGTTTTTCCAGTTCACTGGAATATATATATATATATATATATAAAGGCCTAAAATTGATTTACTGACTGGAGAAGGAATCATTTTCTAAACCCAACAGCATGGTTGGATCAAGTTGTCTGTTGTCAGTATTGCTAATAAATTATACATTTTGTTTTACAGCTTCCTAAAAAACACCCATGAATTAGACAAATGATCAATAATTCAAAGACAAGTAAATATTAAATTGATGTAGAGTGAAAATAAACTGGTTTGTAAGTGTTGAGTGTGTGTCGGTGTGTGTGGGAGGTTGTTATGATATGACACGCGTGTCTCAGGAGTAGCAAAGCTTGTCAGCATTATTAGTCTCTTTAACTATTCCTTGTCTCATTTTTAATTGTGGTCATGAATTCTACCCCTGTTAACTTCTGTACGTTTCTTCTCTCTCGGTTTTGTGTGGTAAAGCATAGACACGAGCTATACAGAGAATATCTTACTCGAGTAATTTATGATTCAGAATGCATGGCTCTTTGCATTTTAATGCATGTTATGAGCAGTATTTGCTTATGTTCTTTGTCTTGTTATTGTTTTTCTTTAATCTGCAGGCTTTTGTTCCTGAATGTGCTGAATGTAAACAAAGGTTGAAAGAAATGTAAATCTCATGCCTCATGCTTTGCTGTTGAATAAGAAGTATCTTAGTCTTGGAAATCCTTGAAATACAGAAACATTCATAATTCTCAGTTTCTATGTTTGACAATACTCAACTTGCACATCCAGCACACAACTTTGGTATGCAGCAGAAACATATAAGGCAGGACACTTGAGTACACTTGAGTACATCTCATTTTAATAACTTTGAGTAACATGATACTTGTATTGTTAGTAAAATGAGGGATAACCCACACAGTAAACAGCTTTAATTTACTTGAGTGTAGATCCCCATAACAACAACAGGTCCGTAATAGCTCAATGCCACATTATATTCATATTATATAACAGAACAACAATAGAAAATGTAAGTCTGAATCTGAAAAAAAAAAAACCAATGCAGACTTCTGCTGAAATTAACCTTGACAGGGCTCCAGCTGGCTGCCACATCTAATAATTTGATCAGTAAGAACCTGCTGGGAAAAAAAGAAAAAAATCATCATTGGTATTGATCAAGACCTGCTTCGGTTCAGTCACACTCACATTTGCTAGATGGTGTTGCTTGGATCAGTATTGACACTAACACTACCCACAGTTTAGGGTTTGACTCATGGAGGCCACCCATGTACAGAAACAAAAACTTGCAATGAAGTTTACCCAAAAGACAGAAGATGAAGCTACTTTCAGGCATTTAGCCGAGAGCGAGCAGGTGGGTGTTTAGGGATGAATTCTCTGAGGGTTTTCGGAGGCACTAATGTATAAGGCTCTAGATCTCTATCTACTAATCTGTGCAAGCTCTGCAAAAGAGCTTTGTACTGTATATGGAAATTTTTCTTGGCATGATACTTTTAGCATCCTTTGCCTAACTAATATAAATTGAGGAATGGAAACATTAGTGTGCAAAAATGGAGAGGCAGATTATTAAACTGGATCAATCTCACAAATTACTAAACAAAATCGTGCCCATTTCATCTGAAACTGCACTTAGTGTTTAACAGCTATAGAGAAGGCACTAACTACTATCACAGCAGGGTACAATTCAAAGAGAAGAGACGTGGCTTTCTTTTGTGAATTTATATTTATGTGGGTTTATGCTTGTTCTTATGCAGAAGGCTGTGAGTGGGAATTTTGCCTCAGTGTTATTAATAACAAAAGAAAAAGATTCACTCAAATTGCATTGATGGAGCAAATGACTCCACAGCCAATTATTCCTCATCCATGAGAGCAAAATGGCTCTATTTATGCAAATTAATGGAACGTACAAAATACTCCAAATTCCCAGTGACCACTGCTCTGTGCATTTGATGTTCAAATGCACACAATAATGCAACAATTGCCTATGTTGCTATTAAGTCTGATTAACCTGTTTACATGACTGCATAAAGTCACAACTCCTTATAATAATTTCTTTTACATAACTGAAGTACTTAATCAGCACTGAAATACTGATTATGCGGAGATAATTAGAAACCAGGCAACTGGTCTGATGTACACAGAATATTCATGTATCTTTTATTGAGCAGCATTCTGTTGATAATTGTGCAGGATTATCCACATGGGATGAGAGTGATTGTGAAGCACTTGTAAAATGCCTACCTCATTAATCAATTTACATTTAATTTCTACCAAACTAAAGGTAACAATTACTACTAATTAGTGCACCCGAGAAAGTCTAAGGGTGTTTTCACAGCTATAGTTCATTTGCTCTGGTCCGAATCAGTTGATGAGTTTGTAAACTTGGAGCGTTTTCCTCTTGGTTCGGTTTCTTTTCACACAGAGGAAATATCCAAGCGAACCAAAATGCATCGCTACAAACCAGGTGAGAACGTTCACTCCTCTTATTGGTCAGATGTGTCTGGGATGTTGCACACGGTATGCACCATTGACGTTGGTTTGTAGTCCGCCAGTAAAAGCAAAGAAGAAGAATTAAGTAAATACAGGAAGAAGGTCCTGTGTTCTGGATGAGTGTGTATTTCTGTGAAAGAAACATTGCTGGTTCATTCTCCGGCTAGCTGCTACTACTAGAAACAGTTTGCGTGCTTTGCCGCATCACAGAATGTAAAGCTCACCTGGCTACAGAAGCCGTTTAGCTCAAACTTGCGTTGGGTTGGATCGAGGTCGAATCACGTTCCCACCACAAACGAATCGCTCCAGAGTTCGTTTGGAACCGGACCGAGACCACCTCCTCTAAAGGGTCTAGGTATGGTTGTTTTGGTCCGTACCTGAGTGCAATTACTGTGTTTACATCTGCGCAAACGAACCACACTAACCGGGCAAATGCACCAGGGTTCGTTTTAACCGAACCAAACAGGTTAGTTTGGGTTATTTGGAAAAAGCAATACATTGTTGCCTTTTAGTTCTGGTCCGCTTTGTATTCACACTGACTTATTTCAAACAACTCGACAGCAGTAAAAATGAAGTCATAGCATTGACAGGTAACTCATTTACTGAACAGTTTTGGAGATCATCATCAGCCCTACATGGATCCATGAGAGGAAACAGAATTCAGGTGACTGACAGCAAGTCATGCTGCACTTTACTGAACCTCGTGTGTTTATTTATCTTCTCTGATGAGCTCACAAATAAATAATTGATTATGAGCATTAATGGTATAAACTGCAAAGGGACCTCGTATATCATAAATAGTGACGAATAGGTACAAACAGGAGATAATATTACAGGGGGACTTAATTACTGTGTGGTTGCATTTAATCAGTTTCAGTCACTTTTTAATGAGAAACTGCTAAACACTCTTACTCTGACTAGCAGACAAACCACAACACACTGCAGCTTTAATGTTTTTAAGTGGCATGCCCCCCCCCCCCGGCACACACACACACACACACACACACACACTCACACTAACATGCTGTATGTGTTAGTGTGGTCACCAGATGATTATTGCATGCAGATTACTTGACAGTTCATGATCAGCGTGTAGATTTAACTTAGTTTAACTTTTGAATTCATGCGAAAATCACACTACTACCACAGAATCCTGTGGTTTGACGCCAATTTTCAGACTGTTGAGTCCAGTTGACAGCTTTCTCACCAGTCTAAACGAACCGAACCAACTGGTCAAAAGCACCAGAGCTCAACTGAACTGAACCACTAAGGTTAGGTGTGAAAACAGAGTTATAAACAGGCGAGTCAGATTAAAATCTTTGACTGTGAAAGAACCAAAAAATCCTACACACTATCGATCACTTCTCTCTCAGCGGTCTGAGGACAGAGACGTCATAAATAAAGAGAGTACAAGTACATGATTGACAGTGTGATGGGTTTTTTTTTTTATTCTTTCACCATTTACCAAACTAAAAAAAAGTATATCCCATAAGTGGTTATGGGTGACACACACTGGTTTGGTTTGGTTCAGATTATAGTTTAGTTCTCATGTTCCTCTGGAATTTGGCCTTTTTTTTTTTTACATGCAAGACAGCGCTACAGAATCCAAATGGATATCTTTAAATATCTAACAAGTGGCATGCCCACCTTTGAAATGGTTGGGGGAGTTGGAAAGATAAGGAATAGGTATTCCACTAATGCCCTGAGAGTCATAGCCACATGCCAAGTACTGTATACCTAATATCCAAAAGGGGGTCTTTGATGTGCAAACCTCTCTTTTTTTCACTTGTCTCTGTGTGTCTGTCTCTGCTTCTATATTTTTTGTGGTAATCTTTGACACCTGCTTTTCCATCTGAGCACATAGTGACAATGAAATAGAATAATCACAGTCAAAAAATCAAAAAAAACAAAACAAAAAGCGACAGAAAACAATCAGCCACAAAAGGCAGATACACGTGACGGACAAGACAGCGGTTGTTGGTACCCTACACACATTTGTTCTGACATAACTAATGGCACTATTCGCTCACCATCAAAAGCCATAATGTTTCTTTTTTCCTATTTGGTGACATAATTTAAGATCAGTTGATACAGTTTGCGTTTTTGGTGTACCCAAAAAAATCCCCTTAAATTTCCTCAAGTACTTGTGCACCAGTTATTGTCTATTGTCTTAATAATTTTAAACAACCTCATCAGGTGAGAACTTGTTGCATTCAGCTGAGTAATAAGTCTTAAAAGACGTGATTTATCCATCATTTAAAGTGGAAAATGGTGGTTGCATTGCTTTGCTGGGGCAACTGTCTTCTACGTTTGATTTTTCCCTGTATGTTCATTTTCACTGGACACTAAGGCTGATGTTTAGTGTTTGGGAATACCTTAATACATTGTCATATTGTTGATATTTTGACAGCTATCCATAGGAGTAAGAAAAATACACAAGCAGACAATAAAATGGCCCCAGACACAGAACAAACGACTGTTGGTGAGCAGTGTTAAGTGTTTTGGGGTGGATTTTTTACTGTAAATTTATTGTTGATATGTATGTAAGTCATGAAGGTATACACCCACACACACACACTCACACAAAGAAAAAACGTATTTGCATCAGTCCATCACCCCATAATTTCAAAGTAAATCTGTCTCACGCACACACACAACAAAGTCAAGTGACAAGACTGTCTGTCATCTGCTTATTCTTCATTTGAAGAGTTTTTCATCCACTTGAAAACTGGTAAATAATTATGTTTTGCTAATGCCTTTGCTTGACTTATGCATCAGTAACCCTTCACTTCAGATTTTAGTTTTTGTTACATAAACATTCCTCAGAGGGAAGGCAGGTCTGTCCGTAGAAATCTCATTATGTTAAATCTCAGCCAAAGAACTCCAGGTTTAGCTTCATAAGATATTAAATTCATGATTGCTGCAAGATTTGGATGCAAACACAGTCACAGCAGGCGTATTCATAACACCCCCAAGGTTAATTTAAAATATCTTCACAAGAGAAGCTCTCATGCAGAGATGCAGAGAACAGTTGTGGCTGATAAGCTCCAGCCAATAAGCAAATGGAATGTGAAACAAAACACTGTTACAGTGAAAAACACAGAAAAAGAGCAGGAACAAGCAGTGGGGTGCCATGAAGATTCAAAGGCCGTCTATCAAGTGGAAGACGCAGGCTGAAGCTGTCCTTGACTAAGAAATTGTCAAACCAGGGGTCTGATGCTGACACGTAGCTGAGGGCCAAGTGAATGCAGTCAAGGTCTCATTCAGGGATAACAAAACATAAAAAAATAAAGAATTCAGATCAAAACAATGACTTTTCAATCATTGCATTTAACACTGTGAAACACTTTCACATCATATTCTTTGTAAAACGGGAAATAGAAATAAGTTACTTGCAAAAGGCAGTAAAAATTACAGTAATACTTGTTGAACAATACAAAAGGATATATAATAAGGCTGGCATTATTTTATATTTTTCTTATTGTCCACTAATCCCTAGAAAAGACCAAAAGCTCACAAAGACACGTTAGTTCAACTCTCAGTACTTTCTGACTTTCCCAGCCTGTCTGTGGCTCTCAGGTCGGAGCCCATCTGTTTCTACTGAAGACATAAATCTTTAAAAACAGGTCACACATATATTCTTTCATTTAAAAAAAAGGGTTAATAATTTCCTAAAACAGCTGGGCACTTCAGTTGTTGCATTGGCAAGTAATTATAGCAGCAGTACGGTGTATATGTGGGACTGACTCAAAATAAACTACAGTGCCCGTGTTCATTGTAAAGATGAACATGTCACCCAACCTTGACGTGTTTCTAATAGTTTTTGGACAACAATGGAGGTCTATGGCACAAAGTAATAAGCTACACAGACAATACTTCATATAGGATCAATTCATTTTTGGTTTTGGTCTTTTTTTGGGATTTGCTGACACTAAGAAAACCTATCCTTTAACAGAACGATATCTGACTTTCAAAATTCAACTTTCAGGCATTTCCTGTAGAAATTCTAAATAAATTCAAATCCTGAGCATGAAAGCTCTTTCTTGACAATGGAAACAGTAGTGACAAACAAACTAAAAAAAAAAGCACTTTTTAGTTTTCTGGAGCTGCCTTGGTGGAACTGAGCCAAATATCTCAGAATCTGGTAAAGAAATGAATAACTACTAATATAGGTCAACATGAGTTATTACTTAAACGTCTCTGTACAGCACCTTGAATCTTTCTGTGTATGACACATGCTTTATAAATAAAACTGCCTTGCCTTGCATCACTATCAGCCAGCGCATTTACATTGCACTTAAATAACCAGCTTACTGTCAGATTTCTTTACATATAAAAGATACCAGGTTTCTGTAAGATTATAGATTTCTGCAGGAGAAACCAGATTTGTTGGTCATCTAACCGTTTTCTTATCATGTTTTCACAATAGTGCATGTGCATGACAGAGACGTCAAACAAGTAAACTGGGATGAGGGAAAAGACGATTACAAGAGATGGATCCTTTTACTCAAAACAATTAAATTCAATTTCAACTTAAACTGAAATCTGAACC
Organism: Macquaria australasica; assembly: GCA_005408345.1. Lineage (NCBI taxonomy): Eukaryota > Metazoa > Chordata > Actinopteri > Centrarchiformes > Percichthyidae > Macquaria > Macquaria australasica. The sequence goes on along the minus strand of SEMN01000369.1, from coordinate 77,216 downwards.
AAAAATTAGAAAAAAATGCATCTAGAAGTATAAATAACTTTTATTTATAACTTGGTTTACCTTTTCTAAAATTGGGACCCATTGGGCACTAAGCAAATATAGAGTGCACTCCTGCTTCAGGGCCTGTTCTCTCAGTGTACACTCAGTCGGCGGCCCGGCCAGCTTCTGATCCTGTTTCCTTGTTGGAGGTCCGGCCGACTTCTGTTCCTGGTTTCAAGTCGGCAGCCCGTCCAGCCTCTGATCCTGTTCCCGAGTCGGCGGTCCAGCCAACGCCAGATCCAGTTCCAGAGTCGGTGGTCCGGCCGACTCCTGCTCCGCGGACCCGGTTGGCGAACCGGCCGACATCAGTTCCTCTCCCCGACCTGCAGCCTCGTCGGCGGCCTCCAGAGCGGCTCCTTCGTCGTTGCCGGCATCCTGCCTGTCCTCCAGAGCGGCTCCTTCATCGTTGCCGGCATCCTGTCCGTCCTCCCGAGCGGCTAACCACGTCTGGTCGTCCTCTTGGCCGTCCTCCCGAGCGGCTCCCCACGTCTGGTCATCCTCCTGGCCGTCCTCTCGAGCGGCTCCCCACGTCTGGTCGTCCTCCAGGCCGTCCGCCTGATGGTTCCTGTTCGGCCTCTGCCCTGCCTCCAGGCCGTCCTTCTGAAGGTTCCTGTTCGGCCTCTGCCCTGCCTCCAGGCCGTCCGCCTGAAGGTTCCTGTTCGGCCTCTGCCGCCAGAAAGGAAAATGTCATTGTATCTGCTGCTTCATTTTAAAACTGTACAATCTAAGTATGCATTGTGGTGCGCAGATAATGTCTGAAAGCCTAGTTTCTGCCACTGATGACACCAGCTAATGTTTTGATTAATATTAAGATAGAGCTGCAGAGTAATGGGGGCATGGTATTGCCATTGGTTCCAGTATTTAATGTGCTGAAAAGCTATGGTTGTCTGAATATAATAGACCTTCTATCTGGGACAGCACTAATCTGTTATAATTTGCGGGGATCTGAAACTTCTTGTAGTCAGCAGGGTCCTTTTGTGTCACTCGTTTTTTGTTGTTTGACTGATGTGAATTCTCGACCACCACACAGCAGGGAAAGTGAAAATGTAGTTATTTAAATGATATAAAGACACGTATAAGTGGAAGCGAATGATGCTGAGATTGGACTTCAAATTGTCCACATGTATAGCCAATTCATTTCTTGCGGTCAGCTTTTGTGAAACTGCAGGGAACTTGAGGGAAACAATCCTGACTAGATGAAGTCATCACATGCTGTTGCCTTCCTTTATTTAAAATAAGCAATCTGTTTATTTTGGAAAGCTTCATTGAATTTACAGAACTGTCGAGTACCATCCTAAAAAGGAGTGTGCCTTGTACAGTAAATCTTGCTCTGGCTCATAATTCTTCCCTTCTCTAGGTTAAATGATTACTTTGAGGTCACAGTAATAGTAGCAATATACAATAAGTACCATTAGTAATAATTACAGTCTTTTGTAAAAGTGTGGCTCTGACCATTGCAGCTATACAGATACACAACACTGTTGTTTAGGGGGTTGCAGAAGGACTTTGAGAACATAAACAAATCTCTTTTGGCCTGCTGTTTTAGGCAAAAAGAGAAATCTTTTAGGTTGGTTAAAGTGGCAGTACCAGCAGCTCCAGACCTTCAATTTTAAGCCCAGTTCAGACCAAAGACTCGTGACGAGACGAAACCGTTTTAGGACGTCGCAGGGAAAAGTTGCAGCGGTGTAAACTGGCCTGTCGCAGCTCGACTCAAGCCGGCTGATGGCGTCGCCTGCGATTTCAGCTTGTCAAATCGCCAGTGGCTGGTTTTAAAACGTAAGGCATGTCACCTCTTTCAACAGCCAATCAGCTGTTAGCAAAGTCAGCTGGTCATCTCGACCCTTTTGTTGTTTTCGCTGTTTCATCAATACTATCACTATCCTCATTCCGTCTCGTTGGGCCGTATCAGTGTAAACTGGCAGGTTTCAGAACGCTGCAGACCAACACATTGCAAGTAGTTGCAAGTTTCAACTCGTCTCATCGCGAATCTTTGGTCTGAACTGGGCTTTAGACCTGCAGTTTCAGTCCAACGTGTGTCACCTACAGGCAAGAAAAGTAACAGCAGCTGCAACTGTGACGCTGGAGCCATCAGCGAGCAACAAGATATTTTTGTTATAAGACTTTTGTTAAAGCTGCTATAATCAATATGTTGTAGGAGGTGTGACCAGGGTGGCAGAAAGATGGCAGTAAGCAGAGGTCTTCCAAAATGACAAGCATTTATTTATCAAGGTGCGTGTTTCAACAAAATTGTATATGTGAAAATTCAACGAAACTTAGTGTAACTTAACAGTTAACTTAATCAACTAAACATAATTGAAAACTAACAAACAAAACTTAAATGACACATGCACCCTGCTACATCATCGTGGCCTTTCCCCCCCCCAACACCGACAAAAGGCCAGCCTTATATAAGGTTGAGTTCCATTAAACAAAATGGCTTCCCTAGGCTCCTTCCTCTTAACAGGTGAGTCTATCCTTTAAACATAAATACAACACACAATTTAAGTGACTCATTCCCAGTCAACCTAAATAAACACTAACACAATTTGTAATAAATCAATCCTGGTACCACCTACAGAACTAGGCAATAGCAAAATCAAACATTTTCTGCAACACAACATTATCAATCTCCCCCCATACTTGAACTCTTCCAGTGACCTCCTTAAATCAGGGCAAACCCTATAAATACAGGAAGTGATGTGCTTTTTCTCCTTTTGCTCCTGGAACTCATGGTAAGTATGGAGAGAAACATATACAAATTAAATATTTAACAAACACAACAGTTTTAACCAAATAAACAGAACTAAATATATTAACACTGGTCTGAGTCTTACTTTAACAGATGTTTATGTATATTAGCTGAACTCAAATAGAAAGCAAAACCCAAACAAACCCGGGATAGTGTCTGCTGACCACTGAGAGATGAAGCTAGCATTGTTACAATCAAACAGTTGTGGTTGAAATTATGTGAACAGGTTGATATTATGTGACAGTGGCAAATGGTGTGGACTCGCCCACTTTGTCACACAATATTTTTGATTATAGCAGAGAATTATCTCCTGACTCAGTTCAGCTCAGCTCTTAGCGTCTTTCAGCTTCAGTTGTTTTGGTTCAGTCTCACTCTTATCAGTGTCAAAGTTTGTGACTTGTTTGTGAACACAGTGGAACCTTTAACAGCTAAAGAGCCAGGTATCTCCCTTGGGAAGACCAAAACAAAGCTAAAAGGAGAATGAATATTGGACTTGCATTCATCAGGTGGACGCAAACAAGACTACAAATTAACACTAATGTTGCTCCATATCTGCTGGATGACTAAATAGGCAAATGTTTGCTAACACATTTTCCATATCAAATTTAAGTTGATAATATGTCAAAGTAGCATTTAGAGCATGTTGCGCTGCCCCCGGTGGCCAAACAAAACAAAACAAAGATTTATTGCAGGTTTTAATGGAGATCATTTTCCGCAGAATACTAAGAGGAATTCCAACATGTATCTGAGATGGACAGGGTCAAAATTAGAAAAGGATGGGTCATGTTAATATCTTTCCCAGTTGATGTCTTTCTTGAATCACCAAATTGATTATGCGCTGGCATTGTCCAGGTACCCATATACTGATTGTCCAGGAAAAAAGATTTTTATCCATGTAGCAAGACCACTTGTGTTTCTTATGTAAAGTTTCATCACCTTCACCCTCACAAACCAGTGTTTTCCTCCTTCCCCTGTTTCATACAGTCACACTGTGAATCAGAGATGTGACCTTGGTAAACATAGGTGATCCACTTCATAAAAGACGTGGAAAAACTAAATAATGTTGAGCTTTGACAGGTCCTTGGGTCGTATAGATTTCTGTCCATGACATACTGTAAGTCCAAATGTTGTTGATTACCTTGTCAGTTACACCTGTTCTTCATGATGGGAAAACTATTTTTCTCTCCCATTTCATGGTTAAACAGGTCTCAAAATGTATAACATCTTAGCTTTAGTGGAGGGTAGCAGGTGTCAAATTTATTGAAAGGATATACCTTAGAGAGCCATTTACTTTTGCAAAAAGTGATAAGGTATTTTTAACGTAATGGCAGAAGTGCTTTCTTTGTCATTTCCTCTTTTTGCTTTCTTCTATGTTCTGAAAGTGATTGTGAGTGATAAAATGTGTACTTCATGGACATCATGACCAGAAAGCTATACACCAAAAAGACAAAACAGAAACACCTGTATGATGTAATGCAACCAAACAGCCCTGCAACATACACAGTGTTTGGACCTTTTAATATTCAGTTTTTGTGGACATTGTTTCAGAAAGGTGTGTTGACTCAAATCTCTAATACGTTTTGAGGCTGTACTTTGTGGTGGTGTGATACGAAAATGCATTTCTAATACTTTATAAAGCAAATTAGAAACCACCTTACAATAGCATGCCCCTCACAATCTAATCTAATCTAACACCACAAACTACAGCCTCAATTTCTAACATAAGAGTTGAATCAAAACCTCTCATTATGACTGCATGGGTGACATCCATTCAGCTAATTATGCTTCCTCCCATCCTCGGTTCTTTGCCCTTCAGCCAATTACCCAGAAATTGATCACAGTCCGCCATCAATCAAGAATCATCCAATTCATCTCAGCGGAATCAGGAGAGAACAGATCTTAGAAGCTTAGAGCTTAGAACAAGGAAACATAGGTGAATCTTATGTTTCTTTTAATGGATATACGACAATACCCCTTCAATGCATCTGTGTATTGATTGGGACTGTAAAATGATCAGGCTGCTGTAAACAACATTACAGCAATATCAATAATTCTATCATTACTGCAGTATTGTACATTGGGAAAACTATTCCTGGGAACAGGAATTACACCACCAACAACAGCTGCAACATTATTTCTATTAAGTCATTAAAAATCATTAAAATACTATTGCAACTTTGTCTAGTGTTCTTCATTTAGGCTTAGGCTACTATCCTCATTTTCCTTCCCAAGTTCATCTTGGCTCATGCAGGGAAAGTTAAGGAGTCCAAACTTTTTCGCGGCTATAATTAGTCCTCTAATATCTAGCTTGAAAAGGACCGATTTAGCCTTTCACACACTTATTATACACAATATAAAGTTTAGTTTAGTACAATTATAGCTGATTTTATTGCTGCCTCATTTCTGTTGTTTCAGTAACAAAATTATTTTTGTCTCCCTGCGTCATTTCCATTCAGTCACAGTCTGTGATGCTAATAATAGATTTATAATCGTACTGCAGCAGTACACATAATCAGTCAGCCTGTGTCAGGCAGAAAATCCATAACTGTGAACTCGCTTCCTGTTTCCTAACAGCAGTCAATGTTGCTTTCTTTTAACAATGACCACATTCATTCCCCAACCTTAACCAAGTAGTAATTTTAACCCAAACGGTGATCTTTCCCCAAGCCTAACCAGGTTGTTTTTGTACCTAAACCTAACCAGTCCTTAACCATAGTGGTGTCAGATCAGAAAACACTTTTTTTTTTTCGTTGCAACAATGACTTGTAACGGTTTTGGGTGGCACTGATAAATTATGTCATCCTGCCGATAGTGGCTTCACATCAGAAAAAGCAGGCAATTACAACATGACATACAGTGCAGTACATTGTCGTTTAGTTTGGAGGACTTGTTGTTTCTGTTTGTTTGATCCCACTTTTCTTCTCCCAATACCTCAACTCAAGTTATCTGCCAATACCAAGTACAAATCCAATACCAATACTTTCTATTTCCCAAATTTAAAAACTCTTTACCTCACTGTGAGGGACTCATTGGAATAATCTTTGTTAGGTAACATGAGGCTATAAAAACTGAGTTGGCGACCAGCCGGGACTAAATGAATATGTAACTAAGAGCGGAAAGTCTTTTAATGAATTGTAATTAGTGTGGATTATGTTGTGGCTGATACCCGATCAGCTTAATGAGGTCCCTATCTGCGCTACTACCAATCCGGTGGATTTGATCACTGCATCCCTATGTATAACTCAAGGTTCTTCCTTTTCAATACTGATAAAACATGACAAAACAATCAGAAGGCTTAACTCAATAGCGGATCAAAGAATGTTTGAAGATACAGTATTTTCTCATTTGCATTGTTAAGAAATAATGGTTCACCTTCACTAACAATTTGTTCTGTTCAGTTCAATCAGTTTTTCTTCTTACACTGCAAAAGAAAGGACCAAGACCTGTAGAACTTCATTATATAGGAAACATGAAAATACTGTACAATATCATGCTAATCTTGTTTTCACTCTTATCCAAGGTTTACTCTTTATATCATATTTGTCAAATAACTGCTGATCAATTGTTGCCACTGTCCTGTTTGACATCTCTCTCATTTTCTCTTTAGTTTTTACAGTTATAATTAGGACCTGTTGGCTTATCAAGTAGCACTATTACTTAATTACAGCAATTTTTAATTAGCAGCCCACACAGATGGGATTTTTACCTTTCAGGGTATGGTAGAGTGGTCTTCACTTTATTTCTAACCCTTCAAAGATTCCCAGTGAACAAGCTAACATTTGTATGTGTATATATATATATCAGTATGTGTATGAAATTATATTATTCTAATGTGTTTGTAATAAATTGACCTGCTGGCAATTGACTTCATGTAAGTAAGTAAGTAAGTTAGTAAGTAAGTTAGTAAGTAAGTAAGTTAGTAAGTAAGTTAGTAAGTAAGTAAAGCTATTTATGTAGCACATTTTAAAACACACAGTTACAAAGTGCTTCACACACACACACGAAAAGCCAAAATGAATAATACATAAAGGAAAAGTAAAATACAATCTAAAACATTTGCACTTTTGCAAATTTTCCCATGTCTGTACAGCCCTGCAATATATCAAATTGAAGTATTTAAAATCCAGACTCAAGTCTGAATTCTGCACCAGTGAAGAAGACAAAGGACAGTTTTTTAAACTGTTCATGCTATTATTTTGGCTAATTCAGACAAAATGTGTCAGTATGACAGAATAAGAAATCCAAAGCGTAAAATATGTAAAATATATAAATCAAGAGTTTTAGTCCAAAATGAGACATCCCCTTTTGGAGAGACTGCTGTTATGGACCAAATATTGAGAAAATTATTAAAATCTGAGATAACACCAGCCTTAAATTTACCAATAATTATGTCTTGAAAGATCCAGCGTAATTATTTTTTGTCTGCCAATATCGACCAATTAATTATGCTGCATGGCATTTTAAAATGAAACTTTTCAAATACATACATAAAATCTAATTGATCTCACATTCAGGTAAAACTGTAAAACTATGACAAAAGGTGATTTATGCAAAGGGAAGGAGACAAAAAAGCCCCAACGCAAATGCAATGCATTTTCACAGTTAATTTGACACATTCACAGGTGCAAAAAGGCAGATAATGATGATGAATTGTGGAGACGTTTCCTTTTATCTGCTGTCTGAATCATGTTCCAAACCAGCTTGAAGAAATCTGATGGCAATTAAGATTCATCACAACTGAAAAACCTAAATACATACAATGGAAACCAGTTTCACACTTGATGTTTTTATACTGTAACAGTCTTTTTATGTGCCCTCCTTCCATCATGCTCCTGCAGGACCAACGCTTGACAACAAGCATGAAGGTGTAAGCCATCCTGTGTTCATGCTGTGTGTTTCTGTATATTTTGTTATGTGTTTTTATGCTTGGTGCAGCACGAATTGCCCACTTGGGACAAACAATAAATTGAACTGAAGGTGTTAACCAAGGCGCTCTGGTTTAAGGTCATGTACAAGCATGTTCTTGTTGCTATCGCTGTATCAAAGCTGTTTGCTTTGTGACACCCATTAACCTACACAGGGGAAATAAGTCCTGTACTTGGTGGTGTTATCCTATGTCAGGGTTCGTCAACTGGTGGCTCCTGGGCCACATCCGGCCCTAGCTCTGTGTTGAGGAGTGGAGTGTGGGTGATGGATATGTCCTAAAAAGGATTTGTTTGCTTAAACAGCAAATGAAAAACAATATTCTTAGTCTGTTACCCAGTTTGTGTAATCCAGTGGATGATGTTACATAATGGAGGGCACATACATCACAGTGGCAGAGGGAGGTAGAAGTTTTGTTTTCCTTTTGAAATTCAAATTACCATATGACAACAGAAGGTACTGTGTATGTTGTTTTCCTCCATCACCAGCAAACAAAGCTCATAGTGTTACGTTTTTTCCTTTTGCAAAAAACGGCTCAAAAGGCTGGACCCAAGCGCAAAACACAGACAGGTCAGGCAGGTTTAACAAGAGTTTATTTCCAGAGATGAGTTCGTGGGCTGAGGAAGGGGATCCAGGACTGGGCTGCGGGACTGGCAGATGAGGGCTGAGCGGCAGTGGCAGAGGAGAGTTCCGGGAAAAGTCCCAAGGCTGCAACCAGGGGAGTTTCTACAGGAAAACAGAATACAGTTCCAGGTGTGGCGAGCCACAGGGAAGCTGGCAAACAGGGCTGGAGCAGATGATCCTGCGCACAAGAAAAAAACGGTTAAAAGGTGATGTCAAATGACACAAGGAACGCACTCGATAACTAGAGTGCGCACAGGTTAGACAACAATCTGGCGTGGATGGACTGGATTGCCGGAGTTCTTAAGCTGTGGAGTTGATGAGCTGATGGAGAACAGGTGCGTGATTGCTTCAGAGCTGGAGGGCAATGATTGGTGGTATTGAGAACGGAGCCAGCAACTAGGAAGAGGGAAACAGGGAGAACTCGCCCACGCCCACAGACAAACACACAGACTGACATGACATACCTGACAGACAGAGGGAGGCAATAGAAACACCAGGGAAGGGGAAAACACAGGGAAAACACTAGGAAACACTAGAGGTGCAAGGAGCATCCCTGACACATAGAGGTCAAGGTCGCAGGGAATGGCTGTTTTCCACAGAAAGACGTCCTCTTGCAGAATGATGTCCACTCTGTCAGACTCTACTGGATGCAAATAATCTTGTGCAAGATAGAGTTCAGGTACATTGTACATCAGAAATGGTTTTCCATGATACAAACTGCCCGTTTCCACCTGGTCGAATACGATGGTTGTTCCACATTCTCACAACTGTGTCCAGCTCGTTCTGCAGCACATAAAACATGAGCATTTCAATGTAGCATTTCAAAACTTATGACTTCTTTTGAAAATGAGTGTTACTTTACGTGGGCATTTGATCAAAGCTACTGAGTTGCGAGGTAATGGAAAAAATGTAACCTAATTAATAAAGGGAACGTAAAAGTATTAAAAAATCATGGTCGGGTTTTTAATACTTTTACGTTCCCTTTGTTAATTAGGCTAAATTTCTTCCGTTTCCTCACAAAAACTTCGCTGCCATTTTTATATGAAGTCCAGCCACAGTAAACATAATCTTTAGCCTACATGTTTATCATGCTTTCATTGCATTATCAGCTTCCTTTTAGGCCTTACTAGTAACAGTTTAAACAAGGCGTCTCGTCAACCATTGGCGACGGAGAAAATGCTCTTCAGATAACTGACAGGACAAAATTAATGGTCAAATTGCCTTGGAGTCAAGAAAGCTGTAACTACAATTGACTCCAAGTAATCATCGTAGTTGGATGTGGAGGGAAAGGAAAACAAGCTGCTGCGTGTGAACAGTAGCCTAATCAGCACAAAAGGGGCCTGGACAGCTCTGCTTCAGGCTAACCAGGGTTAAATCATATCTGTGGGTTAGCCTATATACAGTGTCAAACCCATAACCCATGTATGTTAAGTCAGAATAAAGTTAGCTCTAGGTTAAAATAATAATAATAATCATAATAATAATAATAAATAAAAGTAAAAAGACCTGTACATTAATGTTAATCATAATGAAAACATCATGTTTATGTGGTTGGATGGGTTATGCTGATCAAGAACAGCCCTTTTCCACAAAGATAGAATCCCTAATATTATATTGGACAAGACTGCACAGGTGTCGGCTTTACACATCATCACGCCATTGAGGTACAGCAGTGGCAGACGCAACATAAAATAACATGAAACACTAGCCCTGATATACGTTAGAAAATAAAAACCTGAAGATGCGGAGGACTTACTTGAATAATTTTAAGAAAGCAGAATTGAATGAGACCCTTGTCTATGAAATCCCCACTGAAGTCCCCAGTTGCCTGGAACTCTTGGAACACGTCCCTCCAGTAGTCCACGTTCTGTCTCCTGTAGATCCCCCACCAGCTTTCGATCCTTTGGTTTGCTGTACTTCGTCCTTGTAACACACAAGGCCCATGGACAGCGCCAGTGTCATCCTCTTGGAGGAAGTGTTGCAGCCTGTTAACATGAACATTTTCAGTTCCAAAATCTGATCTGAGTATCTTTGGACACCCCCCAAGTTCAGTGACTGCGCTTATGAAGTAGGCTGTGATGACTTTGGGGTTACTATTTGAAAAGTTTGTTTGCATCCAGATTATATGACGTGAAAATCCATCTATGCACCCATTTACTCTAATGCCAAAAGGGGTCAGCTTGTCATAAGAGTCCATGCCATATATAATTTGGCTCTGGGGCACTATTGGATCTTCTCCAAAGTCTGGTGCCTCTCTGTTGCTGTATGCCCTCTGGGTCAAGATAGGACTGAACCTCGTAAACCAAGTCATGGCTAATCTGCACCTCTCGTACATCAGCTAATCTGCACCTCTCGTACATCATTATGTAACCATGAAGACGACCTGGTCCCCTTATCTGGTTACTAATGAAGTTAACGATCTCAGCAGGATCACTGAAGTGCACTCGCCTGTGAAGTCGCAGCCGGGCTAGTCTTCTCCTTAAATGACAAGGACTGATCTTTATGTTATCTCTGACAGAAAGACACAATGCAATTTCTGCCTGTGTTAGACCTTGATTGAAGTACAATCTGATGCGTTGATCAATAATGGGTAGGCCTACTCCTTGATCTGACATTTTCAGCTTAAATCAGTTGCCGTCAAGATGTCATCTAAGCATGCTGGCATGGCACTCCTGATCACTGACTAACAATAAGGACAAAAAGAGGAAACAACCTTTTGTTTTCTCGTGATAACGGGTTGATTATCTCGTGATCTCGAGATAACGGCATTAAAAAATAATTGCAAGCACGGCTGTTCTCGGCTTCCGTAATCAGCGGATCAAAACGTGTCTCTATGTTGTTTTCCTTTTGTCTTTGTATTGTCTGCAAGAACTTAATTTACAAAATGAAAAGCAAATTCTCAATCTTAATTGTGATCTCTTTCTGCAGTCTGGCTATAAGAACACATTAATCTAGTATCTGATTTAGTGTCCATGTTCTTTCTCTGAGAAGAAATGCCATTATTGGGCACATATTAATAGATTAACTGATATGGATATAGTGTCTAGAGGAATCAACCACATCACTAATGTACATGCATCAAATGTAACTCAGTCCTTGTGAAGTGTTGATCACCCAGCAAGGCACTATGTTTTCAGTGTGGGTTGCAGTTATAATCAATAAACACCATAGACAGCAGCAGTTTGCTCGAGCCAAAGGAAAAGGAGCGCATGTTTGGAATCCAGGCACTGAATCATTTGTGGCAAATGAGACAGTGTTGGATCATGTTGAATACAAACCGTACTATAAAAGGTGCTTGGTCCCATCTGGCAGCAGACTTCAATAGGAAGGGAAAACCCAACAAATTTCAAAATGCACCTCAACTGCTAACATAAGATTCCCTTGTAAGACGATAAAAGACGTCCCAAAAGATAGCTTACAATATGAGCAGCATGAGTGGGGAACAGCAATTAGTGTGAGGAGACTGTAATGTTGTGCGTAAAGCTGCTGTGGTCAGAGCAGCCAGTAAAGATGAGGAGACAAGAGGAGAAGTTCCGATGACATTATTTGTTGAAATAATTTTGTGTTATGTAAAATACTGTATATTGCCTTTGGAAGGCACTGGGGCATGCTGGACCCCAAAATTCAAATTACATTAAGTAAAAGGGAAATAAAAAAAAGAAATCCTCAGCAGCATAGAAACCCAACCAAAACCATGCTGTAAAATAAGTAGAAGTAGAAGTAAAATAACCTTGATTTGCAGTTATGTAATCAGTAAATTATCTCCACACAGTAAAAGGACGTCGAGCACAAACACTGTCAGTTTCTCATCCATCCTGAGATATATGTGGTATTAGATCGAGCACCACAAAACAGCAAAGGCAAATTAAAGAGCAAATTAAACCAATGCCTGCTTCACTCATAAAATTTGCATAGAAACTATGCATAAAAAACAGATTTCTGATTCCCTTCAAAATGTGTAGCCAGAGCTTTTTAATTAATGAGCAACATTGACAGATCTTTATTGTTGACAGAGCTTATCAATGAGATTGACACTGACACTATTATTTTGTGATTGTGTCGTATGTCTGAGCATCTCCAAATAGCTTGAAGGCAAAAATCAAAAATGTCATTGTTTGTACATATGAGTTATTAGCAAATTACATATTTCTCCTTATGCTGGCACAAGCTGTGTCAGGGAAGAGTGCAGGAGGAGGTCTGACAAACCTTTTCTCTGAAACAATGGAACAATGATGGAATTATATATTCATTTCAGTGTTACTGCTCTCATGTTTAGGTGTTGTATTGTTATTCATGCATTGGTATGTGTGCAAACTAGGCCAATTACATTTTAAACAGTCTGCACTATTTCATGCTGTATGCAGACATGGGCCTAGATTTGCATTAGAAATACATTGGTGCAAATGCATTGGGTGCATAAAAACAGACAGAAGAATCTGAGCTGCAAACCTTCTACTTACTTGGGCGTGTCAATTTGAGTCACAATAATGGTGAAGGACTTTCTTATAATTAGATTATGTAAATGACTCCCTCTATTTGCGATTTTACCAAACCATAAAATGCAAATGCACATTTCTTTTTACCGCCTGGAGGAAAAAATCTTCTTACATTTCAATTTGACAAATTAGGCCTCAGTGGGGCTGTGCCACAACTTTTAAGTCTGATATCAAGGCAAAGTGGAGCAACGTGCCTCTCCACATCAGTGTCTACATGGAAATGTAGCCAATTTCTCATTACATCACATATAAAGCTCATGGGAAGTTATTTGCCAAAGAGAAGTTTTACTCACTGTTTCAGCATGTTTTCATCTTCGGTACCACGCAATTTAGAAAAATGCTTGTTGTGGTGAGTAAGTGAAAGAGTGGAGGACATCAGGAATTGGGATGGGAGCAGAGTGGACACTAGAGTGACATTTTCAGTAGCAGATGCAGTAGATGGCAGTAGAGTGAGAGGCACAGTGAGTGGATATTTCACCCCTGACAGATATTTTATTCCTGATCTGATACTGCAGATTTTCCATTCAAAACACCCTTGCATCCTTGAGTCCACATTTTTTTTTTTTTAAATGATCAATATTCTGAGGTTGCTTAAGTTGTCATTAATAATCTTACTGATTCTCTTTTACTCTCTTTGCAAACTACAAGTTTGATTGTAATTATCATTGCTACTGAGTTTAGCTACAGTTTAGCTGAGGTGGTAATTCTGAAATATCTAGTCTTTTCTCCTAAAAATTAAGCTTTTATTTCATAAAAGTGTAAACATTTTTGTTACGATGTTAGTGAAGGTGAGACGAGGTGGCTCAAACCTGATATAAAACACTGCAGAAAAATAGCCTGTCTCAAAGACTTTTTGGGTTTATTAGATTAAAAAAATCCAATAATGATATATCGGTTGATATTAATTTTCTTTACACAACTCATAACATAAATAAACATTTTTGATAAGGTTCCCTTAAATTAATTTTTTTAACAATTGCGACCAAGAAATGTACTGGGCAGGACAAATTGAAAAATAAACTAACTAACTCTCTAGTGGACAAACTATAGAATGGTGACCTGTTTCAAAACATACATTTGGCATTTCTTTATTCAGTTTCTTGTCATTTATCGACTGAGTCGGGCTCTACTCAGATTCCCCAGTAATTTGCTTTTTTACCACACTCGTCCAAACATTCACTAGATGTGAATTCTTTAATTTCTTGAGCTGATTTCAGTTTGAGATTTAACTTTGCTACTTTGTCATATTGTTCAGGTTTTGCCGTTTTCTTAGATAAAATCATCAAGATTCAATCAAGGTAATGAAGGTTTAGAATAACTATTTTTAGCCCTGATGTTAAAATATATTTGGATCCGATACTACAATATCAAGTATTTGGTCAACCAAACAAATTCAGTGGTAAAGTCTGCAGCGTGCGCTTTGTCACAACTGGGCTCTTATTCTACCTTCGTTTTTAGCTCAGTTTAGGTATTTGTGTATAGTCTATTTGTAAAATCAGAACCAGCAAGTGACCTGCTAGGACACTTTTTAGATGTTCTTTTACGACAACATGTTTTTAAAACTGGAGCAGTTATGCCTCCTCTTATCGTCTCTTGGTGATACTGCTGCATTGTTTGTTTGTTTATGGCTTTAAAATAAAGATTGCTCCAAGCGCCTGGTGTCACGTCAGTCACCCAGCAAAAGCTCAAATGTGTTGAACTTTGTGTCTGTCAAAACAGATGAAAATCTGACGGAGACAGTTGTGTCATCATCGCTATCAGACAATAGAAACTAAACTGAAATGAATGTAAACAGACAGGCACAATGCATCACCATGGCCTACCTACTCTCTCTCTCTCTCTCTCTCTCACAAACACACACACACCCAGGACCTGTAGAATACAATCTGTCATTTTCAGCAAGTGAGCTACAGTGTGTTTAAAAAGCATTCACCCAAAAGTCAATGTGAAACAAAATCATGAAAAGGTCCTTATCTTACAAGGTGCTTTACACCAGGGTCTAGTGCAGGTGAGTAAAATAAAGCCATGTGGCTGCTAAAATAAAATAAAAAGATGGTATTTTTTATTAGTGACAAAACATTTAAAATAAATCTAATGATATCTGACTGCCCAGTGACAATGATATCTGAAAGGCACATAATTACATTTGGACGTTAAGACTTGGCAGCTCAGTTCTGGCGATACAAAGGTAGTGAAAATTTAGAAATTTAAAAACTCTTGATACTGGTCTAATCTAAACATCGTCACGAGACATGATGCCTCTAAACTCATACTGCTTAGCCACAGGATAAACAGCATTCAGTTAGTTGTATGCATCTTATATATAAGATGAGGTACATTAATAAATGATCAGCTGTCTATATATGTCTGTATATTTTGCCTCCATCTATGATTGATTATATGTTCTTGAATAAAGATGATCCTCTGGAACTGAACATGTAAATCTAACTCCTTTGAGCCTTCAAGGGGCTGACAGCAGCTGGTGATTATTTGTGTCCACAGAGGGTTAAATGTATTAAAACTGAAGGGGACAGATCTCCCTCCAGCTTATACCAAAGCCCATCCTTTCAAGATTTTCAAGCCGTCTCTGTGATTAGTTATATTGGACAGGCGTCCATCTCTCTCCTCCTGCTTGTTATCTGCTCCATCTCTGTCTGTGTTGACTCGAGATGAGGTACCCTTTAGGAGTGTTTCCCTCCTGGGAGCTGGGCTGACTTTGGACTAAAGAGGAACTTGCTGTCTCTTTGTTGAGGATCAAGTTCAAGGACTTGGAAATGTGTGAAATAAGCAGCTGCTTCTGCCAGCTGAAGACGTTGATGTTGTTGGGGAGGCGATACAGAAGGTGTGACGGTAGAATGGAGAGTGGGTGGCTGGTTCAAAAGTTGGACTGGCGTTACGAATTATTGTCATGAATTAATATCAACATTATTCAGGATAAATAATGATGCAACTCTGCTTTAGTTTTTGCAGAGTATCCTGATAAAGAGTGATTCCTGAAGACACATAAGAAGTGACTTTTTAAACTTCTTCTAATAAAACTTGTCTTAACAAAAAATATGGATTCTGTACACACTTTTATTTGTGGGAGTTTGAGCACCTTCCTTGCTCCTTTTGAAATAATTTTTTTTTTCATGTGTGGGAAGAGCTGCATATGATTTGTGCTGCTGCTGACAGTCAAAAAAAATGGCAATATTAGCATGTTGGGTACTACTTGTGGACTGTGAAGTTAATAGGGATTGTATTCTCACTGATGTGGTACCTTTTCAGGTGCTGGAAGAACAAATTAGTTATGTTTCCTGTCTTGGTTTCACCGTCAGGCAGAATATTTTGCAGAGCCTTAATCACTTTCAAGACTTCCAAACTACATCTATATAATGCCATAAAATTTCAAGATCTGTCTTCCATTACTTTTCTGCGTTCTTTTTGATATTATAGATATTACCACTGTAGAAAATAGACAAACAACTGCACTCTTGCAGTAAATAAAGTAACTCCTTGTATATCAGATACTCCTCACATGCATGCCTCCCTCCAAGTGCAGTTAAAGAATATGTTATATTCTGTAACCTCACTTTCTACACATAAAGTTGCTTTGACTGATCCTAAGTGTAAAAAGGAACATTTGTTATCAGGACCCTTAAAAAATCGGAACTTTGGGAGCATATATTGATTCTATACTTAAAATATATATATTTTTTTCTTCATCATCTGTCATTATTAGCTCACTCTTTCCTTTTTTGTTTTTCTTGAAAAGCACCTTGTAACTTATGTTTCGAACAGAGCTATAAAAATAAAGTTTGCTTGCTTGCTTGCAGTTGTCAGAGTAGGTCTAGTTGTCATCATGGAGATTAGTGTGTGTGTGTGTTTACTTGTAGCCAGATGAGTAAACAGGAAGCAGAAATAAAGCAAATTTGCTAGGAGAAGGAGCGAAACATTTTTTGTGTAAACTTGCATTTTACTAATTTAACCAAACTAGTCCAATTATTTGTAGATTTATGATTTGTATGATGAGTAGATGACGTTAATAACATGCGGCGTCTGACTGCAAACATTTGCTGAAGTTATGCATCAACATCATGCATATTCCCTTAAATCTGGTTGTGTAGCCTTTGATGGACTTTCTCTGGAGGACTCAGATGGATATATTTGATGTATATTTGACATATGTAGTCAAGTTCAGTGGAGTTTTCTTTTGTTTACATCTGCTTCACTGTCTTAAAGTAAGGAAATCCAGTTATATAATTGTGTTACGTTGCACTTAAATAAGGAAAATTTAGCAATTTATTAATAGATTTCCAGCACGTTTCTTGAAGTGTAATTGAGAGACTACAGAGCACACGTTTAACAAATGAGCACGAGTAAGATTACAGCTCAGAGCAACTAGAATATTTAAGGAGGCATTTATAGTCGAGATGAAACGGCATTTCTAGCTTCTGTATCGTGACACATTTATGAGGGAAACAGAATATGTAGGCGGGACATAACGTTGGGAGGAATTGGATTTGAACGTTGAAAAGTGGGCGTTTCATGCTGTTGCTGGTTAGCTAACCAATGAATCTCCTGTGTGCCGGTTGAAATTTGTTGGTTCAAGCTTATGTAAGCACTTGTCATATTTTGTTTTACAGAAGAAAACATGATTGGATTTTGATATAAGAATATAAAGAAATAGATTTTTTGTAAAAAATAAATAAATAAATAAATTAAAATCTTTGGCATATATTGTTGCATATATAGGTGCACAATATGACCTAAAAGGGTTAAAAAGGCATTTTTCCATTTCATCTCAACTTTAAACAGTATTTATTTATGATGACCAACAAATGATTTATGAGCTCACATAAAGTGTAAACTATGGGTATGTGTACTACGGGTAAATGTTAGTGTAGGCTCATATAAATACACACACACACACATATGTGTGCGTGTGTGTGTGTGTGTGTGCATGAGTGTGTGTGTGTTTGCTATATTGTATTGTTGCTTGTTGAATACAGATGACACCATCTAAAGTGCTGTCGTTCACCAGAGCTGAATGAAAGAAATATAGACATATACTGTATATATTGTCAAAATGCCAGACCTTGATTAGATATGTCCAAAGAGTAACAACATTTTCTGTCACACATTGAAGAGAAAATTGGCTGAAATGAACCATGTGTCAGGTAGCAGTTTGCCCTGTGTCAAAATCAAGAGCTGCCTATAACATCGCAGTAGTGTACTGATGACGGACAGAAGCAGCATATAGCTGCCAAACAAATGTCAAAACCTACAAAGCAGAGTGGGAAAGCTTTCTCCTGAGGCTAATGCACACACTGTCAAATGGAGGCTCGATGTTAGTGCAGGCTCAAATCGCTTCCAAATGCACAAGTTAAATCTAATAAAAAGTGTCCGTGTATCTGGACATTTGCATTAGAATAGCAGAATGCAAACATATTCAGCTGAGATTGATAATAAGTCATATCAGTCAGTGCTGAGGATTGGGTTTTGGTGTTAAACTGACAGAGAAAAATCACACGCTAGTTTATGGGCTGCCAATTCCCAAATGAGCACAGAAAAGTGATTTGCTGATGTATGTGAATAGAAATCTTTGCACTTGCAATATGTTTATGCAGTATAGGCCTTAACCACATGCCTGTCCATTCATACAGTGGGACTGCATGTATGTTGTGCATGCCATCTCAAGTGATTGGCCTGCTTTATGTTCAGTGTACCCAAATTATTTGTGTTGTTGTGTTGGACGGGGTCGTTGATGGGGAACCCGCTTGTTGCACAGGAGGTAATGAAGTCAAACTTGAAAGTGAAATAGAAAAACTCACAGCAGCATGTGAGTGCTTCAACCTGCTTTTCACCAACTCCATCCCCACCAGCAGGCAATTACAGTTCCAAGGAATGCACAGTTTACGGCTTTGCTTTACAAGATTTCTAGGTTATGCAGTCCTCAAAATTCAAACATTTCATTCTTGCTGTCTGTTAAGGCCACCAATGTGTGAAATTACCCAGAGAAGCTTTCAAGCTGAGAAGCATTGGGTCTTTTACAATCAAAAAACTGAATAAAATATATGCTGATTCCTTGGCAACAACATCAGAAACAAAAGAACATGCAGCAGACTCCTTCAAAACATTGCTGCACAACAGCATTTATGGCAGATCCCCTACATTCACCATCTGCTCTTTCAGCTTCTGCTGTGGCTTTTTCAGATGCTGTTCGTCTCACCCTCAGGCTTTATGGTGTTTTAAGGCAGTCAGCTCATCAAGATGAGTAACAAGTGTTCAAGATGGACCAGCTAAGGTGGAGCAAGGCAGGACTAACAAGACAACTCCTACCAGGATGAAATGTTGCATATTGAGTATTTCAGAAATCAGAAAATGCATAAAACATTTGATTATATTTTCCAGTGCAAGTGTGCTGTATGCTGAAGGAGTTCAGGAGGAAGTTAAATTCACTCCTTGTATAATAAATCAATCTGACACTTAACTGGTTGCTAAGGAAGAGCGCCTCCTTAGGAATTGGCTTCTGCATGTGTTCTTTTGCACAATCGTTCACTCATAATGTGTTTGTTTGCATTTATATTGTTTTGCAGTGCAGAATGCAAGGACAATAATGAACATATACTGGTGGATCTATGTAAACACACTCAAAAAAAAAACCATGTTCAACAGGTACACCTAGTTAAAACTAATGCAGTCTAATACAACAGTCTTGCAATAATATCAAACGCTGATAAAAAGCTGTAATTTTCAGCTTTAGCTGAAATTGTTTTCTAAAGGTGTCCATTCAACTTTATGGTCACTTTGGAGGAGTTTGTGGTGCTGTTGAATTTGTACTGACAGATGTTTCTTATATTCTTTCTTATATCCACCCCATTTATACCAATGAGGGGAAAAACACCTCTCAGTATAACAGCACCACAAATTACCTTAATTAGCATCCAAAATAACTGTTAAGTTGAATTAACACCTCTGTAAAACAGGTTCAATAAAAACTAAACACTAAACCTTCATGAAGATAGGATTTATAGCAGGGCTGTTGTATTAGACAGCATTAGTTTTAGCAAGGTGAACCTAATAGCTGCTGGAATGAGGCTTGAAAGTTATTCATCTGCAAGGTCAAGTTCTTAACAGCTAACCCATCCAACGGATTATGTCTAAATGCTGCCCTTTACCTTGACTGTGAGATAAAGCCAGCACGAGTTCTCTAGGTCACTTATTTTATTTTTTATTTTTTTATGAATGATTTAAAAATAATTCCTAAATGATGAAGCAGACAAATATATAGAAATGTCCTCTGCATCTACACAACCCCAGCCATTCTCATGCTAAATCCAGATCTAAGCTATGCAGCACTATGGTAGGTCAAGATCAATTGCAGCAGTAAGTCCTTTTTAATGCAAGACGAAACCCAGGTAAATGAATATAGTGTGGACATTCAAATGCCACACAATTGAAGCCACAATCAAGTCTGAACATGTAATCTTCTTGCATTTTGCATTCAACAAATGCATACATTTCAGTAAGACACCACTACTTTGATGGACATAGTGAGTACTTCAAAACCAATGCCCTCTTCTTTTAAATTTGTTAATTTCATCTGATGTATTGTTACAAAATAATCCAGATTATTGGCAAAGAACAAACCAATCACAACCTGGCACAAAATCACTGGTGTGGAATTTATGTGCACACTCGGGCAGATAACGACCAACTTAAGTCTCTCAGAGGGCAGCGGCGTTTTTTCAAAGGGCTTTTGCCAACATTTCCCAAATATATTCTTTTTGAAAATGTGGGATAGCACATTTTACAGCAACAGAAACCATTTAAAATGCCATTTGTAATCCAAAATGAGTCAGGGACCCAAAGAGGAAATATTTTTAAAACCACTTTTTCTTCTAAATCCAGAGAATTGCTCTTCTTCTCCCTTATTACCAATTATATTAAATCACGCATTCACTGAGTTCAAACATTACTACCAGACACTTATAGGAATGTCTCTTCAAGGTTTTTTTGCCCGATCCCGATCCGGGTCTTTTAATGTTGAATACCTGCAGATACCGAGTCCAATATGATACTTATATTTACTTAAATGTTGATTAAATATGTATCATCACATTGAAATAACAGCTATAGACCACTAAATTTGACACAGCTTATTTTTCCTGAGCAACCTGATCCAAATACTTAAGTTCCTTATTCAAAACTATGGAGTTTGATAAGCTTAAATTATTGATACAGTGCATCCGGAAAGTATTCACAGCGCTTCACTTTTTCCACATTTTGTTATGTTACAGCCTTATTCCAAAATGGAATAAATTCATTTTTGTCCTCAAAATTCTACACACAATACCCCATAATGACAACGTGAAAAAAGTTTTTTTGAGATTTTTGCAAATTTATTAAAAATAAAAAACTAAGAAATCACGGTGTAAAGATAATAATCTGGTGTTGAAACACTAAGCCCCATGTGAATAAGTGAGTCACTTATGCCAAGGTTAGGTTACAGCAGCGTCTAATAGCAACCACAAATCAACATGCAATTACATATTCTGGTGGAGGCTGAAAAGCTGTTCAGACGTAGTGAGAACCAGAGACAAAGAAATATTAGAGGAAAGTTGTGCTCCCTCATTCTCTGAAGCAGAAAGTTACGATATGCCATGACTTCTTATCTAGTCATTCTGTCCTTTCTTTTCATTCTTATAATCAGAGTAGGACTGCAACTGCCGGTTATTTTTATTATCAATTATTCTGCCGATTATTATTAAGAGGTGCCAGAAAACTGTGAAAAAAAAAATGCTGTCAACCAACAGTCCAAAACCTAAAGATATTTAATTTTACAATCAGATGATACAAAGAAAAGTGGCAAATCATCACGATTGGGAAGCTTGAACTAGAGAATGTCTGTCTGAAAGTTTTGCTTGAAAATGATTTAAACGATTAACCAATCATCAAAGTAGTTGGCAATTCATTTTCTGTCAATCTATTTAACACCATACGTAGTGGCCTGCCAGTGGGTAAGTCATTACACACTCATGTGCAACCAAACATTGTTCAAAGCCACAGAACGTTATTTTAAATTCTAGTGGAGGTCCCAAAGTTTCCAAAATACTGTTTATCAGGCTGAATTTGGGGAAATGTGTGTAAAATCATGCACAGGACATGTAGAATATTTCCATTTGATTAAATGGTGCAGCCATGAAAACCATGAGTCTTTTCTTTGGATTCCACTGTGTGGAAGACAGATGGTTCCTCAGAAACACTAAGGGAAGTGTGTGTGCTGCTCTTTAACTGAGCTGGGGCACATTTCCCAAACCAACGAGTTAGTCTTCATCCTTGAAGTCCTTTTCTCTTCATATTAATTTAATTCTGAGAGAAACATATATAAGAAACATTTATGGTCATGTAACTGCAGTCACTGTGCCCAATGTTGTCACATCTTTTTCCTAGCATTTTCTGGTTCCCAGAAAGATCTGACACACACTTAGTACTCTTTCAAGACCTGACTATAGGATGAATCACTATTGTTTTAATCAGCAAATGTGCCGCAATAAAGACATTAATTTATATGAAAATGTAATAGGCTATTACATTTAAGTTTAAGTAACATAAAAATCTAACACAGTGTAATTAAATTTATAGAATGATTATGTCTAATGATATTTTAGATAGGACACAGGTAATACATAGGCACACGGTAATATCTTATTAGGAGTCAAGCTAAAATGATTATTATTATTCATAAGAGGAAATTAGAGGTTCAATGTTGTCTTTAACATTCAGCTATGAAGCAAGTCCTTAGGTTGGTTAATGGATTATAATTAGGATAATATTAGCTCATTTTCAAATTGAAACATTTTTTTTTAGAAAGGCCTCAGTGGGAGATTGATGTACAAAGAATGGATGTTTGCCTCATATGTATTCAGTCATTGTACATCTGACAGATATTGGTTTTAATCATCTACGGTATCTACAGATGTCCATTACTAAGCTGGTATCCCAGCAAGAGACATCAACATTACACAGCTTTGACTGACTGTTTTTTGACTTTGCCTATCAGTGTCTCTGGGTTCTGTTTCCTTTCTTTCTTTCCTTTTTTATATATTTTTTTTTACTCTCATCTGTTACTGTGAAATGTGTGTACTAGTTTTCTGACTATCACCACACATTTTAGGTCCGGTTTGGTCAGGTTTTTCCGGACAAAGAGAGTCTTGGTTTCATTTGAAGTCAAAGCCACAGCTCAGTGACATTGTGTGATATGATATCTGAACATTGTTACACAAAAGCAGGCTCAGTTCTGCTTCTATCACTCTTGAGCAGAGAGCCGTAGGGCATGTGGCCTCAGGGTTAGGACTCATAGCCAGAGGAAACCGCATTACAACAAAATGTCCAGAACCAGGACTAACCCTGGTGGGCACTTCCTAACTGTGTCAATCACTGTGACTGGGCTTGTCAACCTCACAGTACAAGAAGACACTCAAGAGAGCAGAAGAGGATGTGAGGACATGTTGCTAGAACAGGGCTCCTGAGTATCTTTTTACATTGGTTGCACTGGTGCCTTTATGTTTTCAGTTATTGGTGCAATGCAAAATTATAACACTTCCCTTTTATGGCCCACACCTGAGTCAGACAGTCATACTGTGTGTTAGAAAAGATCAGGGAAGTGGCTGTGGCTGGTCTTTAACAAGGGTGGGGAGGTTAACCAGACGTACATCTGTCAAAACAATCCAGTAAAGAGCCCATTACGGTTTGAGGGTGAAGAAGACGCCGCACTGGAAAACTTAATTACTCTAGATGGGATTGCCCTGGCCTCCAGCGACACCATAAGGAATCTTGGAGTTATCTTTGATCAGGATATGTCCTTTAACTCCCACATAAAACAAACTTCAAGAACTGCCTTTTTTCACTTATGTAACATTGCAAAAAATCAGGCACATCCTGTCTCAAAAAGATGCAGAAAAACTAGTCCATGCATTTGTTACATCTAGGCTGAATTATTGCAACTCTCTATTAACAGGCTGCCCCAATAAATCCCTTAAGACTCTCAAGCTGATCCAGAATGCTGCGGCACGTTTACTGACAAGAACCAGAAAAAGAGATCATATTTCTCCAATATTAGCTTCTCTACACTGGCTCCCTGTAATATCCAGAATAGAATTTAAAATCCTTCTCCTCACCTTCAAAGCCCTAAATGGTCACGCACCATCATATCTTAAAGAGCTCATAGTACCCTATTACCCCACTAGAGCACTGTGTTCCCAGAATGCAGGGTTCCTTGTGGTTCCTAGAGTCTCTAAAAGTAGAATGGGAGCCAGAGCCTTCAGCTATCAAGCTCCTCTCCTGTGGAACCAGATCCCAGTTTGTGTACAGGAGGCAGACAACCTCCTCACATTTAAGAGTAGGCTTAAGACTTTCCTCTTTGATAAAGCTTACAGTAGGGCTGACTCAGGTGACCCCTGAGCCCCCCCTTAGTTATGCTGCTATAGGCCTAGACTGCCGGGGGACTTCCTATGATGCACTGAGCTCCTCTCTCCTCTCTCCTCTCTCCTCTCTCCTCTCTCCTCCTCTTCCTCTCCATCTGTACGGCCTCATATCCCATCAATGCTTGTTATTAATTCAACTTCTTCCCGTAGTTGTGTGCTTTATCCCGCCCCCTCCTTCTGTTGCTTTCTGCAGGTGTTTCTGCCTCCGGAGCTGTTGAGTCTGGATCTGTGGTTGCAGGCCACCTGCTGCCCCCGTGCTCCTGCTCTGCACCCGCTGCTGCTATTACTGTTACTGCTCTTATTATTAGTATTACTATTATAATATTGCTCTTAGTATTATTTCTGTTAACATTAACATCAATACCATTACCACAACTATTACTTTACATCCCTATGTGGAACTGTATTGTACTGCTGTATGTTCTCTTTCCTCCTGCTCTCTCTCTCCCGCTCCCGCACCCCCCCCCCCCCCTTCAACCCAACCGGTCGAGGCAGATGACCGCCCACCCAGAGCCTGGTTCTGCTCGAGGTTTCTACCTGTTAAAAGGGAATTTTTCCTTCCCACTGTCGCCTAGTGCTTGCTCATGTTGGGAATTGTTGGGTCTCTGTAAATATAGAGTCGGTCTAGACCTGCTCTATTCGAAAAAGTGCCCTGAGATAACTTTGTTATGATATGGCGCTAAATAAATAAAACTGAATTGAATTGAATTGAATTGAATTAATGGCAGCAAGCCGGATGGAAAGTTTGACATCCACCTAAGGAATCGCAAAGTTGTAACAATGCATTCGACTTACATTTAAATGGCTTTTAAATGCACAAAGACCCCAGTTTTACAAAACGGTGCAGCTAACCGCTGTGAATGCTTTTCAACACTGGCACAAGCTGTCATATCAGCTCTTTAAATACAAAATGTTTGCTGAGCCAACCAACTCTGGCTCTCTTCTTCTATTGCTCTGTCTCTCTGTGTGGACAGATAGGAAGCAGCATAGCATATAATTCCACTGGTGCCCACTTCATACAGGTGACTTCAAGCATCAGAAGGAATGGTGAATTTCACCTCAGAGATTCCGCTTTCTAACAAAAAAAACAACAAAAAAAACACTCCATGCTGGTGGTCTGTAATCTGCAATGAAGCTTTGAGCCATACCAACTTTATATCTGTGACAAGTTCAATCATATTAAATTATCTCACTGTTAGTATCAGATGGCATTTATATGCATTAGACTGTGGTCTTTATTTAGGCCCCAATTTTTGTTAATAAAGTATGTATTATGACTCCAAATTAAATAATTCTAATGCATAAAACATTTGCAGTAAAATGCCATCATTCTGTAATACACTAACAGCTTGCAGAGCAGATTGTAATTTTACAATCATTTTTCAGAAACAGAGCCTCTCTGGAGGTGGGAGATCCTAACTGACTTTTCCCATTATCTCTGCCAAAAGAGTAGCTCTGCCTACAATATATAACCTAAAACTACAACTCAAAGGAGATTTTTTTTAAAGAATCAGGCCTACAACATGTAACGTTGGCTAGTGCAGGTGAAGCTCAGTGGTTAGATACATATGTTTTTACGGTTAAGGCTAAGTGCAGGTGCACATTCAGTGTTGACATTGTTTGTCTGTGGTATTTCCACATCCCAAAAAACCTTGTTTGTATGTTTTAGATAATTGTCTATAAATTGGGGCACTATGTGTACAAAGGGCTACAACTTCTATGCTAACATTCAAAGTACCACAAGGTCCATTTAGTAGCTGTTCTGGAGGTTTTCATCATGTCACATGATCTTCATCAGATGGACCCAGCGTCACAGAATTGAAAAAAAAAAAGATCATTCACGTCTTTTATTTTTTTCTGAGCAAATCGTGTTGCTCTAACGTTAAGTTGCTAATAAAGATCATGCGATATACTCAAAAGCTAGTAAATGGACCTTATGGTGAGATTATTCCAACCTCAAGAACAGATTTTGGACCTCAGCATTTAAACCAACATGGATGAGACATCCTTAAACTGCTCACAAAAATAGAAATCTGAACATCTGGGCAAACTCAATATATTGAAGAAAATTGTGGGATATGATCAAAAGCTCCACAACAGTTACTAAGTGGACCATGGTGGGGTTGTTTTCTCAGCAACGTCTACACTGTTCACCCAATACAGATGTGAACACCCTCAAACACCCTTAAAGCTTTAGGAGGAAAGACAAATCAGCCCAAGCAGACCAGTTGCAGTTTTTGTGGCTTTGTGTACATGTACATCTGTTAATAGTATTATATGATATAATGCAACATTACAATAGGGTTTGATTCAGGAAAAACTAAATTTAACACGTATTCAAACTGCAAATGTCAAAGTTGTGATCATTCTGCTAACAAGTGGTGCTACTGTCTACAGGGCTGTTACCCTCTGTAATGACACTTTTTTTTAGCTCTATTAATTTTAGGAAATTATCTCTCTTTCTCTCTAGTCTAATGTGGTCATGTCGAGAGCTTTTTCCTGGAAAAAGAGATTAGATAAGGTCTGGTCTTGACTGAAAATACATTGGCCTTACCATGCTACATGCTTTACATAAGCATTTTCAAAAGACTGCCCTTTGCTGTCCAAATACTGCACTGAGCATTTACACGTTGCCCTCTTTCTGCAGGTCCACTCTCCCTGCTGCTTTTGTCAAACAGAGAGGCTCTATGAAATGCTTGCTATTAAGATAGTTTGGACATGGGGCATCCAGGACTTATTACCTGCTGATGCTCTACATTTTAAATATGAAAAAATAAGATATTTTAATTTCTTTGTAGATCTTAAGAGTATGATGACTTTAACAGTTTCTGCTCTCAACAAAAAAAAAGGGTGCACTGTCTTAATGTATAAAGCATCGTTTTGTTGCATTCAAATCTGCACCTAATGTTAATGTAGGGATGTAATTATTTGTCCAATTTAAATATACGTAATTCTAACAAGGCGCTTTATGCAAAACCACCCACCTCATGGTATACTTTAGACAAATGGTGCACTCAATGAATTAAGGCCACTGTTAGTTTTTCCATTACTCTCATTTCTAATCATTCTCATTACAAAAACTGTCCCAAATGACCATTAGCCGTGCCTACATGGATTAATGTACTAGAACTCTAGTTTCACACATAATGTCCTACCCACTTAAGGGGAATAATTTGAAGTGTGTCCTCTGTTAAGAACCTCTGCAGGAGCTCGGGGTGGGGGGGGGGTCTTATCTGAGAAATTAAGGAAGAGAGCATGAGGGGAGAGAGATATAACCATAACCATTTTAATGAAACCCTGGGTACAGTAGCTATTTCCATTGAGACACCCTCAGCAGCAGATTTAGCAACAGCTTGAAGTCCTGTGGTGACTTGAAGAATGGCTATGGTTTCCCATGAAATAAATGAAGGAGAACAAAGATGTGCCCTCACTGTGAGTGAAATTAGCTGCTAGTAGAAAGTATTCTGAAATAAAATCACTAAAGTCATAATATAGGGAATATTAAAAGCTTGGAGGTAATATCGGAGCAGGACATTTGCTCTTTAATTAAGATTCTGAAAATATCAGTAGAACAGTAATTGCATTGATCCTCTAAACTGCACCTTTTTGAAGTTTGCCTAAAGGTGAACTACAAAAAGACCATTTGCAGGTTGGCTGTGATGTCTTATATATACCGTCCAGCACAGAACTGGCCTTGCATGCCAAATGAGTTTCACAAGTTCACACTGCAAAACATTTCTATTCTATACCCAGTAAGAGGCAGTGAGTAAGATATATGACCGACCAATCACAGTTTTGGAAGTTGTTTCAAAAGGAGTTGATGCAAGAAAGAAGAAAGACAGATGGAGGAAGTGTCAACAAAAATGTTGGCAGTTCAAAATGGAAGCCGTAGCAGAGTTTATATTGATGTAAAACTGCTGCTGCACTGCACTCTATGTGTGTTGAAATGATCATGAATGATGCACTTATGACCATAACCCAGTCAGTGATGTGAACTGGGATGTTGCCAGAAATGCTTAATTTCGTAGAGAGCAGTGCAGCAGAGATTTTGTGCCCTGTTGGTTTCAGGGTTATGTGAAATAAGATTAAGATCCTCATTCCTTATTCATGTCCTGTTGACAGCTGCTGCATCCTCCTCTTTCTTCCCTTCACTTCATCTGAATAATCTCTGTTATTCACACAAACCTCTCCGGTTATTTCAGATGTTTCATTACAAATATATTTACTGAGAAAAATGGTGACATGTTCAATACTTATTTTACCCGCTGTATATGTGCAGCAGATATTTTGTGCCCTGTTGGATTCAGGGTTATGTGAAATATTAAACACACTTTTGTGCTAACCTCTAAAGTTTCACAAATGTCATTGTTTCACTCATTTTAGTTTTGTTTAATGCATTGATTCAGGAGGTTGGTGGCAAAGAAAAAACTGCACTCATGGATCTGTAAGTGTACAAAAATGGCCCATGAAAATAGACCATGGTAATTGTTAGGATGGCCGTATAGCGGCTGGACTTAAACAGTAGGAGACTTGAGGCCGAGGTGAGGTGCATACCAACCTGGTGTTTATTTCACCCACAAATACATCAACGAACAGACATCTTCACATAAAAAAATACTGTGGACCACAGGACGCATGTGGTCCTGCCAGCAGCAGCGCTTGATGGAAAGTGGCAGCCTTTTATAGCCTGCTGCTGGCTACGCCCTCGACCACTACCACAGTATAGGAACCCCAATTTCTCCCCGAACATCAAAAATACAAGAACACACACACTACATTAAAACACATGTACACCACACTACTGTCAGATAGTGTATATCATCTTCCTGCATATTCCTCATTACCATACCACCACAGAAACTGAAACAGCCGATTAAAGTTCTTCCCCACCCCTACACTAATTACCCCGTGGTATCTCCCGGAACCTTCAAATTGGTGCTCAGATACCCTGGGGACTCTTTTATCCGAACACCCTGAAAAGGAGAGACAACAGAGGTGAGTGACCCGAACACAACAATACACATTATACCACTGCCCACTTAAACAGTGAACAGTAAATTTAATCCCTAGCTTTGGCCAATGTACTACCCCATAAGCAGATTAATGCTACGGTACACAACTAGCCACACTAAACGTATTCTTGTCTTCCCAGGGCCGGCCTTCAATCATGTCCAGCTGCGAGGCAACTACACTATCTGCAACACACATTACAATTTCAATAAAACCCTTCAATCATTCAAGTGTGTGTTGTGTATTTATTTCTTGTACCCCGAACTACACATTGTGCTACCAATACTAGTAATGAAGAGGACCTTCATTACAGTAATATAAAATATCAAACTGGATATATTACTTTTTCCTGCATTTAATTACTGAAGAATAAATGGTGGAGCATGCAGTCAGCATTAAAATACTGGAATTGGAATTAATGTGAAAGAAGGTCGTATCAAATAAAAATGGAGAAGGACCCTTGAAAAATTGACCACAGTGAGAGCACACTATCCTTCACTAACCTCAGTTACATTAAAATAGCTATCTTAAAATAGCAAGAAATGATGCAGATGTTCACAATGTCTCTGAACAGGCTTGGTCTGTCATGTGTTTTGGTTTTTGGTCCAAAACATCTGCAATATAAATAAAAATCCAGTTGTAGTCAAACAGAGAAATGCAGCCATGTAAACACTGAAAGAAACAACTAAATGTATTTTTTAACATCAAAATTCTGCACAGTTGCACAATCATCCTGGCTTTGATTTGGTTCAGAAGAAATTATTTAGATATTCAGATCCTAGTTGTGTTATAGACTCACACACACCAGTGCAATGACATGGGTGAATACTAAAAATGGAAGTTTTATTTTATATAGGCCTATGGCTTACAATTACTTCAAGGCACACTGAAATTAATGGACAGTGTCAAAGCTGTGGTGTCTTATGACTGTTAAGACAATGTGAATGACAGTCCCTTTAAAAATGCATGGCTTTGATTGCATGAGTCATGTATCTAACAGAGATACAGTGACTAGGGTGATTTACTGGTTTGAGGGACTCAGTGCAGCCTTTCAAATTAATGAAACTTTGATCCTTTCATCTTTCAAAACCACTCCATCTAAATGAAACCTTTGGTCTTATGTATCTTTAATCTGCCTATGAGGACATTTTGTTGAAAGCTAACAGGTTTATAGACAGAGGTATGAAGATTTAGGACCATAAAGTTTCACTGAATGACATCTATGCTGAGCTCAGTTTCTCATGCATTAAACCTGTCTGTCACTGTACCAGATTTATGTCATATGTCAATCTGCACTTGACTTTTTATCCAATACCAAGCAGTAATCTGTTATTAGGATGACAGACGTGAAAGAATTACTCCAAACATGTTTACAAATGTTAGGTATGAGGTATTAGACAGACCTTGAGTGACAGTTTATGTTAAAATGATCCTACACATGCTATAGCTATGTGCTCCCATTGATTATTAATTTTACACTGAAACTGATCCAAGCATAAAATCCTCATTCCTTATTCATGTCCTGTTGACAGCTGCTGCATCCTCCTCTCTCTTCCCTCCTCTTCATCTGAATAATCTCTGTTATTCACACAAACCTCTCCGGTTATTTCAGACCTTTCATTTCACACCTGTCCACCAGCTGTCACTACTGAGGATCTTGCTTCAGGTGACCTGACCCGGTCCTCAGTCTACCCAGCTTCTGTGTAAATATAGAGGACAGCTCTCAGTTGTCAATCCACTGTGTACACCACCCATCATCAGTTACCTGTCTGCACCTGGCCTTTTGAATGCTGGCTGTCCTCTGGATATGTTTGCCTGGTGTAACAGTCTACCTAATGCAGACTGTAAGGGAAATTGCCTTTTCTACCATCAAAATACTTACCTATTTTGCTTTGATCCAGTGTTACAATTTTACCATTTGTGTGGCATATTGTTAGCTGAAAACATCAAATCATTATGCTGCCTGCATTGGTTCTCCAGTTTTCTTACATAACAAAGAAAGATAAAGATATACCTCTGGTATGCAGTCTCTACCAACACAAGTCGTGACGTTTAAAATAATTTTGCTTTACCCTGATTTAACCTGTGATTTCTCAGTGGCTGAATGTTATTTTATTTTCTAAATTGCTTTGACTTGAATGGCATGCAGGACACAGGATAGAACATTACCAGGCTTTTATCTCAGGTTTCTTCTTCAAAAGCCTTCTAGGCTGGAGCATATAGGAATATGCAAGCTATTATGGCACCTAATTCTGACACATGATACAATCATTTCTCCATCCTTGAACTCCTTCTTGTGCTTCTGTTCTGCCGATAGACATGACAGATGCACAACAGCAAGACTGGGCTATGCCCTCTAATTGTGATTATGTACTTGAATAAATAATGACCATATTGGCTGCCACTGGTGCAACGCTTCGGACCATTTGGTTGACTAATGTAACTGTATTAGCCTAAATGCAGTTTATTGATGTTTGACTAGCAGAGAGTGGAGCCACGCAGTTTTTTGACCTCTCTCATGAATGATTCTCACTTGAATTTGGTTCATTAATTTGTTAACTATGGAAACAATTGTTCTGTACCAATATATTCTTGTTTTGAGTTAAACAGTTCAACTTTACAGAGTTGTCCTATGGATTTTTTGATGGAGATAGGACGAGGGGAATCGTTAGAGCGTCACGCTAAGTCTTCATTCATTGGAAACCTACTGTCAAGATAATAAGACTCTAAGGAGGAAAATGCACAAAGATGATGTGTGGTAGTACATATCTTATGTCCCCAGAATTTATTTGGATGCAGATACACAATTCTATTTAAATTCAACTGTAATAATTTGAATGGTGGTTTTAATACATTTAATTACATTATAAAAATCAATTGTATGTTTTTTTCTAAATATGTTTCCAGTTTAATGACAAAGGTGGTTCAAAAATGGTCTCAATACAGAGTACAGCATGTGCAGGCAGGGCAGTTTTGCAAGTATGATTTATGAAATAGTACCCAAGTACCCAACCTAGTTAACAGACCTTTACTGTGCAGTGCCTAATTTAGAAACATCTTACTCTTGTTGCATCATGCATACATATGCTACACATCTGTGTGGAAACGAAGGTGCCTTAACAAGCTGACAAAGCATTTTACTGCCTCTGTGTGTATCCGAGATTTACATCACTAAAGGGATAGGATTCTCTTTGTGTGATAATCCTGTTTAAGAGCATAACATCATTATAAGACATTTTCTTTTCAACCTAAAGCTCTTCACTAAAAAGTCGCGGAGCGTGGCAAATACTGCTCTAGTTTTTAAACGACAGCCTGTTTCAATGTCATGCCTTGCTCTCCATGAGGAGCATAATTTGGCTTTAAAGTTGAATGCACTTTCCAAGCCGTTTGTGTACAGTAAAGCATCATCTATCACACATGATAACCATGAGTTGGAAATGCCAGTTAAGTTCCTCTAATTAAGAAGGGATTTTAAAGTGAAGGCCAATTTCCCACTTCATGTTTTACCATTTCACTTTTTTCAATTATGCGCTGAAACAGTCAATTTTGGAGATTAAATGCATTTTGCAATGAATTACACAAGCTGCTCAGAAGCTCTTAATTGGTTCATTTGGATTCTGGATCAACTTTGATGAATGGAACTGAAAATAACAGCTCCGAACTCAGTCCTTGTCTGCAGAAATTCAGCTCTTCATATCAAGGCGCTGTGCATCTCTGAACTTGTCAGCTCACATCATTGTGTATATTAAAAACAAACTGGAGTTGAGGGGCCTGTTGCTTTTAGTTAGCGTTTGATTAGCTTAGCCGTGTTTCAGAGCAGTTTCAAGGGTTTAGGACACAGCTGTCTGCCAAGTTTAACAATTGCTGTGTGAAAACAAGCATGGGTTCCAGCTAAAGTGGATATTTAAATCCATGCCACGCTGATGGTTCACAAATGGTAAATACTTTGATTTCAAATTATCTGATTTTCTACAACCCTACCTGCTTGAACAGTGAAATTAAAATTAAAAATGCATGCAGACAAATTTGTTCAAACCCATGACTTTAAACTTCCAGTAAAGATCTCAAGGTAGCACTGAACACTTTGTCATGCTGAACTTGTGGGAATTCTTACAAAATGATGCACAAGTCATTCACAGCTGTTCCATTTGGTTTCTTAAGGCATTTTGTATTTGACACACAAGGACATGAGGGAGACAGACTCTTAACACTTAAACAAAAAAAGATCCTTGGATTTTATTCTTTTACCCACATTAGGCATCAGGAATCAAGCAGCCCAATCACACCAGCAATAAGGACATCTTGTGACATTTTATCTGCAAGTCTTCTCAAAACTGTTGGAAAATTTTAAAATGAGGAAGACAAAGATATAATGTTTGGGTAAATGTTCCAGACAAATGTCATCTCCTGTCTTATTCAGGGAACCGGTGTCATCTCTCGTTTCTATCATGTCTGTCTTTTGTCACTGTGACGCGTCTACTGAAGCATAAAATGCCAAAAAATGGACTATAAAAAGGGCACTTCCTCAGAAATGCTAGGGGAATCCATTTTCATTACGAAGAAAAAAAACACAAACATGAGCTTTCTTATAAAAAGTAGTTCTAGTCTTTAGATTTTAATTTCCAGTTATAAAAAACCCATACATAAACATTCGCATTATCAGTATTAGTGTTTTCACATAACATTTAGGCTAGATTACTTGAACCTTCCACTGTCATCCCAAAATTGTGAAATTCTAACCCTATAAACCACAGTTCAGCAGCGCTAACCTGGTTGCTGAAAGTAAAGAGGCATTCTGAAATATAAATGATTGATAGTTTGGCCTTTAATTTGAAAATGTGGCCAATACTTAAGACAAAAGTAACTTCACAGTCAATTAGACAAGTAAAAAATTTCTTTTAAAAAGCTTAGAGACCAGAATGAAAAATTATCCCCTTCTCTGCACAATTTTGACATTTTTCCACATTAATTACACCTATGGTTTTATTTTGGTAGCATTTGTTATGAGTCAACTGGGTTGCAGGTGTGCTGATAATTATGTCAGCACTGGGAACTGAAGTAGGACAGGTAAATTGGAAAGTCATGACTGAAAAGTATACATGTTAACTGCTAAAGAACGTTCACCCCCCAATTAGTCTCTACATTGAAAGGTCCCATCACCTTAACTCTTCCCAACCATTGGACAATAGTCACAACTAAGAATGTTTATACATTTATTTATTTAAGCTATGTGCATTGCTTTGTACCACTTTGTCTTCTTAGATACTTACCACTAGGGGGCACTAAAGTCTGACATTTACAAGTTCTTCAAGAGCAGCTTTAAAATGTTATTTTCAATTAAATAAATGACCTTTGCATTGCCTTAAATGTAATAAATACAAAATTAACCTGGGTTATACAATCAGCACAATGATAAAGGCCTCACCAAATTCACTTCACTTCCTCACCTCTTAATAATTCGTGTCTGCTTTCGTCTGTCAAGACTGAGGTCTAAGCTCTTGTTTGAAAAGTGCTGTAATGAAGAGTTTAACTATGTGAACAACTGCTGTATTACAAGGTCAGTCTCACTGTTGGCAAACCTTTCATGCAGACCAGGCAACAGCACCATGTCAGAATCAAGCATCTGATTAATAACCAAAAGTGTTTTTTTAATTTTTTTTTTTAGTTTATTTGTAATATTTAGTCACACTTTTAATTGACTAATTGTGTAACATATAACCTCAGTAACACACCATCATCCCACCTCCTATCAGACCACCATCCAATCAGAGCACACTGCTTTTAAAGTCACAACACTGCAACACAAACTGAGCTCTATGGAGTGAAGACAGACAGTGTTGACAGAAATATAAATACGGTATGCCAGATTTCCATATGAAGCAAATAGATATAAAATGTTGTTTGTAGGAGCACAAGTACACACTTGTGTGTCAGAATCAGATGTTTTGGTAGCAGGATGTGTGGAAAATATTAAGAAAAAACACTTATTTTGAGATGCTGTCCAAAAAGCAAAACAGTGACACACAAACAACGACCCCGTCATTACCGTATGAATAGAAATGTGCTGAGACTTAGATTCACAGTCCCTCTAAAACAACTGTTAGCTAATGAATGATGTGTTAAACGCATATTTTATATTAGTAGCAACTGAACAAAGTACAAGTGACAAAACATATTTTCAACAACAAATACAAACAACAAACTTCCTCTTTGAACCAACCAAAAATAATGAGGGTCGTTCCTGTAAGACACCAACCATTGTTACATTCAGCTCAACCACCATGCATTTTGGCTTATTATTCAAAGAATTTTATGAAACTAAAAGGACATTCTTTTCTACTGTAAGTCATCTAGAGAACAGGAGTAAATATGTGTATATAATGAAAATATGACAATCACGAGATGTTTTTTTTTTTTGCATTATTAGAGCTTTGAGATGGCAGTCAGCAAGGAGCCGGTCAGCACGACACAGGATGCCAAGAAGAAGATGAAGCAGTTGGCTAACCCCTGAGGGGAAAAACATGTGTTTAACATCAGCTCTACTCAAAAGGTTTGGTTTCTATGTGTTCTTTTTTAGATGAATTTAATCATCAAAGCTTTTCCATTTCAAATTCACAATAAATTTGAAATGAATAAATTTCGTCTGCTGGACAGTTTCACCAGTGAACCTTCATTTGGATGACGTCTAAAGTCATGTTCTCCTTGGTAAACTGTGGCTGTACACTTACTCAGTGGGTACGGCATGTATTAGAGCCAATATACAACCAAAGGAATGAGAAGATCTAGATTATTGATCATGATCGGTGTTGTGATTCTCACCTTAATCTCTCTAAACACCAAGGATCCCCATAGTGCTGCAACCAGACCGTAACCCTAAAAAAGCAAACAACAATGGTTGGTTTATTTAGCACAAACCAACCATTCACATCATTTACTTTTAATCTGCCTCCAGATCTTGAAGGTCTTTCAAGGGAAAGGTTTTTTAAAATCACGCACGTTACTTTACAGTTATCTTTTCCTTTTTTTTCAAACAATGAATCAGTGTGTGAATGTAACTGTAGCAGCGCTGGTAATTTGTTCTGACATCTCCTGCGACTTCAAAGAAGGAGGAAAAGTAGGATAGAGAAGTTTAAACATTTGGGACTGTTTATTGCAGTTATGTGCATTCACTGATTAACATACCGTAGGCTATAGACTGTCTATATTGTCTTAACAGTAATGGATGGATTAATCTTTTTCCTTAAGCCCATTTTAAAGAAAACATTTAATTGGGTCCAGTGTTATCATTTGACTGTATTCACATTGCTTTTGTGAGGGATTAGAATTATAATCTATATAGCTACAAAACTACATCTAAAGCTTTGTTAGCAGACTATAGAGTTCATTACACTCAATGACTGAAAGTATTGGACTGAATATAACTACATGAAAACAAGTCTTCCTGAAAAAGCATTCATGTAAACATAACAGTATGTGATGCAGGATGGCATTACCAAAACTACCAAACAAAAATCTTTCAAATGGTTCTCTCTCTGCATACAGCAGTGTGCAAATTTGAAGCTTTCAGTCCAAGTGGTTTTAAAAGAGGCAGTATTCATTTCATTACCAGCCCACTCAGCTGTCAGGACATGATGTACTTACTGCGCTGACAATAGGAAAGGTAATGACCGCACTCAGATAGTTATTGGCCAGGAACCAGCAGTATGTGCCCAATGCCCACATCGATCCAGACAACAGACCTGAAGAACAAAAGGAGACAAGAGAGTGTGCTTGTGCTTGAGTCAAATACAGTGCAAAGGAAGTTGCGCCATTTCCTCTGATTCTTCCTGTCCTGGTGAGAGTCAAACTGGAGCTGTTATTAAACACCCTGTTGGCCCCTAGTGCATGACAGCTCAGTAGTTCACAGAAATAAATCAGCTGGTGGACTCCCTGTCTGAGCTGAACAGTGTAAAAGTGCAACTCTTCATCACAAGTTATAGTCTGAGTTTGGACAGGAGTTATGAACAGATTTCTAATATTTGAGAAGAAAAAAGCAGAATTCGGAAATGTCAGAAAGGAATCACACAATTGTGTATTTCTTTCATATTTCTTTGATCATCACTGGCATAAATCATTATCTTAAAGTAATTTCTTTGTGTAAATAAATCCCCAAACCTCTCAAACTTTTTCTAATAAAAATCAACTCATTTCAAGAACTTCTGAAAGAAAAAATAATTGCCTGTGTTTTGAAACAAGAAAAAAAAAAAAACTCTGGAATAAACAAATTGATTAACATTGGACAGAAGAAGAAATATTCTGCACTGGCAGATTTCTTCCACTTTTTTTGTACTTGTTTTAAGAAATAACTCAAGTTACAGAAAAACACAACTCTTGGTAAGAGGGAAGTTTTTGTGATTTTGTGAATCCTCAGATTTATCTTGTACATGTGCACCTAATAAAGCGTTAACTCGGTGAAAAGCAATTTCATTTTCGATTAATAATGACTCAAAAGATCATGGTTATGCCACAAAACATCTGTCTGATGAACTGTGCATTACCTGGTAGGATGGCTCTGGAGTATACCCTGGGCCTATTATTCATGGCAGCACAGTAGATGGCAAAGTAGACTGTGCTTGCAAGAAAAATGCCAGAGCACTGCGCACAAACATAGTCGAGGTCTGTGAAGAAGTTGAAACAAGAACTGACAGTTTTACATCATTTGTGTTTATCCCTGTAAGTTTGCAACAAAATAATCAATTGCATTTCTTTGTTTTTAAGAGGTCAGTCAATATAGCTAATATCAAAGTTAGAGCTAAAGCGATACAAAAGAGCAGAAAGACATTTTTACTGTCAAACAAATCCTTGAGCTACCACTGACAGTGACTTCAGAGAGTCTCTCAGAGAAACTGATATTAAACCTGGTTCTCTGGGAGGATCCACTGTTATTTATAGACCAACAATGTGGTACAGCCTCAAACCTGAGAGAAGTTTTTTTTCTTCAAGTAAGGTATATCGATAGTAGCTTGAAAAGGTAAAAGTGAAGGCAGTGATCAAACACTGAAACCATACCATAGCTACTGGCTCCATGGAACATGCTATCATGGCACGATGAATGGCTCTTAATGTAGAGGATAGGTATAAAGGAGGACCCGTACAGTAGGCCCGACACAACAGCCAGCAGGCAGCCTCTGAAAAAATAAGGAGAGATTAGCAAACAGTTCAAAAGTGGATAATGGAGATACCACTTACACTACTGTCACTATACTAGCTTGCACTTTTTAAGTCCACCACCATGTTTGTAGTATTATTTGACATTCATTCCTGCTGTTTGCTTCATTTCATTGAGTGCTTACATTTCCACCTGCTTATTGTATAATTTTGCTGCTGCAACCCATTTTCCCTGTGGGACTGAAGTGTTGCCTTGATTATGAAATTGTTAATTAAGTCAAAGAAAGGCTTCCCGTGTTTCACCTCAAAAAAGAAACGCTTGCTAACCAAGCCGGCCAGCAGCTGTAGATTAAATAACTAAGTCTTCTGGTGAAAGCCTAAGGCTTCATTTAAATTTTTTTTATTTTTTTATCCTTGTTCTATCCTTGAGGAACCTTTCTATTGATAATTTAATCAAAATCAATGTTTCATAAACCTTTCTTTGCCTGTGCTTTTAGCTTGCAGGCCTGTTTTTTATGAGTTGAGCTCACATGAATCGCCTGGTCTTTGGTCCGATGACATCTATCCAGAACTCTGAGGAACTTGGTCCAAAGCTGCCCGAATGTGTTCTCTGCAGAAAGGAACAGCACCCTAATATGGAGTCATGTTGTCTTTCAAAACAATGACACCATCAGAACACACAAAACAAAGACAAAGGCATCACAACTCACTCTGAGAAACCAAATGGCAGGAATTGATTCAGATTCTCCTTGAGAGAATATTGGTAGATTTAAATTTGAGTGTGATGTCAGAAATGACTTCTCGAAACGAGGTGAAAAAAATAAACATCCAATCAATTAACTCACCCTGTCGATAAGTAATGGAACCAATTCCGAGTTGGGATGCAGTTCCACATCCGTTTTCACAAAGAAAAAGATCAGGCCACTGGAACAAATACAAAAGTCATGTTTGTCATCCAAAACAAAACTCAAAATGAGACACTACCACCATTTGTATTCTTCTTGCAGCTACTAGACAGTTGCACTGGCAAGAAGGTGAGAGATTTTACTTCTAAATACAGTTTACCTGAGCAGACACAACCCAGCTCCACAATAATTTAATATGGGCCTAGAAACATCCTGAGCAGCAATCCCAAACCAGCCAAATCTGTGAAAGACAGTCACACTCTTTTGAATATATTGCCAACTGAATTGACATCTCTATTACAGGACCCAACAATTGTCTTCACATGCTTCAATGTCCCAAAATGCCCTTTTTGAAAGTTGCAGTTGACTTAATGTAAAAGTCACCAAAAGAAAGGACATTTATTTTCCATCCTGGGTGAAAGAGCATACATTAATCCGACTCACCTTGAACTGGCCCAGCCCATCAACAAACTAGAGGATCCCCAAATTAAACTCCCAAGACTGAGGCCAATCGCTTTAACAATTGGAACAGCTGCTATATTCCCTGCAGATGACATGGGAGAAAAAGTTAGCAACATGCATGTCTTCTAGATAGTGTGAACCTCCCATGTGTCTAGCCCTCCTGGTGAAGCTGGTGACAAATGACTGTACTATAATAATACTAAATCTGCTTCATGAAAAGCATGTATATTTTCTGACAAAGAGCCAGTGTGCTCAAAATGTCCACAGTTATAGGTTTTAATACAATGTGGGAACAAGAGACACTTGGTTTTGTCCAGTAACGTACACTAAAGATTGGGATGAATCAGTTTTCCATGCAATCAATCAACTCTAAATCCAAAGATGTATGTCCAGTGCCTACAGTAAATTCAACAATGTCCAATTTCCATACTGTGATTCTAGCCATGTTGTAAGTATGCAAAAAAATGACAAAAGAAGCGTCCTTAAAATTGTGACTGTCAACACATTTTTTATGTTTGAGTGTAGTTTCATCCCACAATGGAAAGAACGATCCTGTGACAACATGTGATCTCCTAATCATAGGTGAAGTGTTTGTTTGTCTGTATATACAGGATATTTGCCTAACCAAGATGTTGATCATTGAAAAGTTGCCTCGCTAAACTATTTATTTTTCCTTTATATGCTGCTTAGCTTTTTTACAAAAACTTATTTTAGATATTTTTTCAATTTCAAATTGTCACCAGCATTCCAAAATAAGTTAGATATATTCATTGGCGCACACCTATCATTTCTGGTACAAACAGAAAAGTATATTAATTTTAGGCCAAAGCAGTGCACTGTCAACAGTACTAAGTAAAGTGTACTTTGTAGAATTAATTATTATATAGTATGAAAATGGGACACACTACTGTCAGTGTCCTCAAAGTTGGTCTCATCTCTCATAGGAAGAGTTCCAACATCATCAATTTCAGATAGACTGCAGCAGACAGACTCTTTAAATCGAATGCTTTAAGTCCATCTGCTGCACCCGAACATCCAGCTGGACACTTGGAGGAGACTTGATCCTATGAGACCAAACTGCGCTCAACCACATGAAAAACATGAGGAATGATTTCAGTTTGAAGTCTTGCTTTCTTGAGACAATACCTGTAGCCCAGATGACACCTCCAAGCATTGCAAAGGGGTAGAATCTGGGTGACTGAAGCACCAAGTCTCCAACCATAGATACAACCCATATCGCTGCACAGGTTACCCACTGAAAAAACATACCTGTAAACACAACACAGGCAAATTCTCATGCAGGCCTACAAAATATTTTACCACTTGAAATGTCTTGAAACTAGATTCTAGAATAACTTATTCAAATGAAAATATTTAATATGTTAAATATTTGTAAAGAAAAGCAAGTGCTGTATACTTACCATCTCCTGTCTCTATTCTTTTGACAGGAACAAAGTTGCTTCCATACAACAGCGCAGTAAACACATTTGCAGCAATTCCATAGGCGAAATTAGTCACATTGGTTGAGTTAAAGGTGAAATCAAATGTTTCCAATTTAGT
Organism: Macquaria australasica; assembly: GCA_005408345.1. NCBI lineage: Eukaryota > Metazoa > Chordata > Actinopteri > Centrarchiformes > Percichthyidae > Macquaria > Macquaria australasica. Next base: position 35,833 of record SEMN01000369.1, on the reverse strand, counting down.
TGCAGATTGTTCGCCACATTGGGCAGCTGGAAGAATTTTAAAGAAAAAAACAAACATCCAAGATGGTTGATTTTGAACAACACACCAACCTCAGGCTTCCTGGCAGTCATCACAGACCAATCATAGTTTACCTACTTTGTTCAGCGGCATGTTCAGGGCTATGGCAGCTCACCATCAATAATGCGGCAACAAATAAAAGCAATAGTGGGTATTTTGCTTCAAGCATGTTAAAACTAAATATTTATTTACTATGATATAGCTGGTCCACAGTGTTAAAACCGCTAGAGGCCGTGTGTGTGTGTCTGCAGTGGTGAGGGCTGACACTCAGCCAGGTGCTGCCAATTATCTCATCACTCAATCTGACACATACTGGCTGCAGTTGATACATGACAACGGCGGAGCAAATACAGTGGAACATACGGAAAAAATAACACTTAAAAATGCAAGCCTCCATCATGACTGTTGTCTGAAATAATTTGTAGTCTTGTGAGCAGTTTTACTCTCATATTTGTAGCATGCAGGTAAAAATTAGATGTGCTGGATTACTGTAAGATTAAAACAAGCAATGCACACGAATAAATAAACGATGACAGCATGGTTGTTCAGGTTTGAAGAGTCATTCGCCTGGCATGCTGAGGAGGACATCAGTAGGCTAGTCTTTAAAGGCCACAACACAATAGTTCTATATTTAAACATGTAGTCATTCAGATCAGGAAACCCTGTATATGGGCTGCAGCTCCCTGCCTGCATTTCCCTACCACAAGAGGAGATCGGCTGTTTGTTTCCTGCTGTTAATTGTTTCCCCTTTCACATTTCTATTCTATTCTAATAGCCTGCACTCAGCCAATTAAGAATTAAGGAAATGGACCAGCAGATGTCGCCTAAAACGCGTGGATCTATAATGGATCAAATATTCTTAATACTTCAACTTAAATGTACAACTCATTAACTTCACCTCAAACCTCTGTATTTAGATTTAATCAAACAACATCCCCATAAAGTCCACAATGTTTTTACAGAGATGAATGTGGGTCAAACAATATTCCTTTTCATAGGGGCTTATGCTGGGCTGAAGGAAATGCATGTGAGGCTATGTAAAATATAATAGGACAACTTTATGCTACTCTTTTATAACTTGAGTGCTGTTGCAGAACATTTTATAAAGCTTGTAAACAGAAATTCCGTGCTTTGTCCGGGAGTGTGGAATACATTTCAGCCGCAAATAGCAGGCTGATGCGGGCTATGAAGTGAACGGAATTACATTCATGACGTGTCCCTTCAGAGCCTTTTGTGTATTTTACCACACAGGGTCATAGCTATATGTGAAAGAAGAAAGGAAAAATAAACAAAAAACAATTAAGTCGTCTCATGTTGGGTTGGAGGGTGGTTTCCCAGGCCGTCTATCCCCTACGCAGTTGCGTCCGTGCACTGTGTGGCCACAAATCCTCCCTTCCAAAATGAGTTTCGTAAGTTTTGCGCTCCTCCCTGGTTTGAGTTTGCCGCAAAAGAGACACTCAACCATGATCATATCATAAGTTCTAATGGGGAAGTCTCGCTTTCACTGGCTGTTCTTCCCTTTTTTAAGACTGGCCAGCAGCTTTCGGAGGTGCCCTCTTTCAAAAAGGAGTTTGATAATTGCGAGCGTGTGTGTTGTCTACTTGTTTTTTGTGGTTTCACAAGTTGGATACTCGCAGCAGCATCGGGACAGAAGGACTGATAAGGACAAGTACCGACACACCCGTGGACTGTATAATTTGGATATTAGTGATGCGTTGCCAGACTCTGCGGATTTGCAGACCGGTGCGAGCTTTGTGGTCCCAACACGGTCCAACGTGGTGTACATAACGCTAAAGACTAAGCGGCTAAAACCAGCAAATATTCGGGGTACAGTCAGACCAAAACTGAGGAGAAAAGCGAGAAGGATTAAGTCTGCTAATTCAGCTTTTACGCAGAACAAACTTGGCACTTTGGAGCGGGACGCGGGCCAAATTCAGCGCAATTTTGCACCCAAGACATCCTGGGGAGAAACCAGGGATGTTGATTATACATCTCTGGATAAATCTCATAAAGATGCACAGACAGACTCTCACATTAGTTCTATCCGAATTTACAGCCAGCGGGCACCGCCATGGTTCAGCCCACAGGACGTGAAAGCGATGCGCTTTCTTGCGGATGCCAAAGTTTTGCGCATCAAAGAAGTTTCTCATGGAGACTCTCCATCATTTTTGATATTTGAGGGCGAGACAAACTTTTCAACGACCAACCAAAAACACACAAAACGAAACAATGTTGTATGTGGAGGGCAGTGTGGAGTAATCAACAGCCCCGTGGACACCACTGAGGTCTTCGCTTTCCATCTGGACAGGGTGCTGGGGCTCAATAGGACACTACCAGCTGTAAGCAGAAAGTTCAGCTTTTTACGCGGTATGTCAACAGCCACGAGGACAAAGTTGCTTATTTTCTGAAGCTGGATAAAACTTAGTATAGAGTACTTTTAACTGCAGTGAATTGTGATATGAGAGAGAGAGAGAGAGAGAGAGAGAGGATGGTTATGTCTGAGGAAAATAAATGACATTTTCTAACTTGATGTTAGGTTTCCTCGCTCAGGGTGGAGCACTTTCTATGTACTCAGGAAAATGCAAATTGCATCATCAACGTCACAGCACTGTAATCGGTTCTGTGAGTGAAATGAAAGAATAATACTAAGTGGATCTATGCAGGTTTGTCATAGATTTAGATGGTTTTGAAGGTAAATCCTTTACAGTTTATACTGTAAGTACCCCAGTAGGCCTACAATAACTTGCTTATAGTAATTATCTGTAACCTACAGACTAATCATACAGTTTAACCCTTTTGAATGTGTGGTTTTAACCTTCGAGTCACTGGATGAAATGGACAAGTTAAATAAAGGATCGATTAAATCAGGTTCTCTGAAACTGTGGTCTAGTTCTGGGAGAGATGGGCACTGATGATCCAACCGCCATGTGCTTATGAGCCACACTGCACATTGTTCTGAGTGTCAGCAGGATTGTTATCAAGACCACATGAGTCAGGAGTAGTCTCTTTGGAGACCAGAGCCAGTGCAGACATATTCAAGACCAAAATTGCCAATAAACAAGGTCCACACATTTCTGTGGCAAAATACTACTGTAAGACAGATCATAGTCGAAAGAGGCATGAGACTGAGGGAATCCTCATCTGATAGTTCCTCATACCCTTTCATTTTCAAATGTCCGTGATGGCAGAAACATGGATTCATCAAACACTGATTTAAAATAAATGCTGCCATAAATTAACCATAAACAACATATTAGTCCAGTTTTGGGCCTTGTGTTGTGAAATCTCCAATCCTCTCTCCTCTTTTTTTTACCCCAGCCCCTTCCACCATGTGCCAGAGAAAATGTTGCAACACATTTTGTTTTTTGGTGCAACATCATTCCATTAACAGCAACAACATCACTGAGGATAGTGAGTTGTGGTAGTTGTGTGTTACATTAAGAAGCAGGCTGGTCACCATTTGCAATTCCTGGACTTTCTCTCTTCTGTCTTGATCAGACTGAATAAATGCCAACGGGAGCACCACTGATGAAGTGTATATATTGCTCAGTAAGCTTTTCCTGGATAAAAATAGGTTAAAAAAAACTTGCTGAGACTGAACAGTTGCTGAAACCTGACCATATGATCCCTTTATCCTCCCTCATTAGATGGCCAGCCCTGTCCAGTGGTGTCATGGGATGCATCTCTTTACCCAGAAGGCCTTGCTGCAGGCTGGTCCACTGTGAGGTTAACATGGGGAGAGTACCAGAGCTCCCTGAAACAGAAGTGTTGGCATAAAAACATCAGCCCAAAGCCTGACTCCAGCTGCTCCACAGTTCATCACTATGAGTGGAGTAAACTAGCTCTGTTTGACTTCTTGTTGCAGGTAAGAAAAGCAGTTTGAAAAATGAAAGCTTGCTGTGAAAAAAATCATGTCTGCAACTTTTCTGTCCTTTGCTTTTGTGCAGTCACAGCCTTCCCAGGCTTTATTGAATTCCCAAAAAATGCTTCATAAATGACTTTTACAAACATCTTTTTTTCTGACATCAGCAATATGCTGCTACAGCTGTTATTACAGAAGAAAATAGGTTACATATCCTCAGAGGTATTGTCCTTTGGCTGAACAGATGTCTTGTTTCCTGTGTGGGAGGCCTGGATCTCTGATCAGATTTTAGCATTGAGGACACATCTCCTGAGAATTCTTTAATTCATCCCTTGATCATGAAGGAGCAAACATAGCAGAGTGAGAAATTGGAAAATACATACTTAATAATAGTTTGGATGACTTTAGAACTACTAAATCAGCCACTGAGGTCATAGTGCCACAGCTTTGATCATTCATCTTTTGTTAGTTCTTTATTTCATGTTCCTTACAAATAAATTCATGAATAAGTAATGACAAGTTCATATTGTGCAGTTAAGAGAAACTGATTCCACAGGGCATACAAAACATCTCGTCGAAGACATAAGTGAACTGATATATAGAAGTTATTACATTGCTTTGTTTGATTCTGGATAACAGACAAATCGCACTAATGATGTCACAGAAAGATATTTTCTTGTCCTGAACTGACCCTCGCAGGCTGAATACTGAAGCCAAAGTGGAACTCGTGGTTCCTCTAAAGCTGCTATCATTGCTCCAAAGAAACTCTGAGTGAGAAAACCTCCAACATATCTCTCTCTAAAAATATGATATCAGAATATCTTTTAGAAGTTAGGGTCTCAATAGATGACTTCAGGGTGACCTTATAGCGGAGTGGTTAGGGCACATACCGCATGGGTGCAAATGGCTTGAGCAGTGAGTCCCCGGTTCGATGGCCAGACCATTTGTTGCATGCCATTCCCCAAATCTCTTTCCCCATATGTCCTGTCTCTCTTCACTATCACTATTAAATAAAGCTTGAAATGCACACAAAATAATAAACAACATGTTATGGAATCAACTTGATAAATTCACTTGAAATTTTAATCTATAATAACTATTTGTTGTGAAAAAAACAAGTTTTATGATTGAAATGATAGTGTTAACTTATAAATATAAGTAAATGCCTTACTCTGTCACCTGGCAACTAATATGTTGAAACCTGACATATACTGGTTAGTTAGAGTCCTCTTAGTTACTATGGCTGAAGTCAAAACTGTATTTTAGCTGAAGTCCATTACAATTGACGTTGGGTTCAAAGTTTTAGTTTGAAGGAATTAGGCCTTACAGAAGAGTATGTTTAGGGACTTGTTGGCTTGATTGACAGGTATCCTGGTATCCTAGGTGGTTGCTCATCGACCCAAGTTGCCCCATCCCCCAGGTTTCTCAAACTGGTGCCTGTGAGTGGCCTAATCCTGGTTTCAAAAGTCCCATCTGAAACCTATGAGTGACATCTTAGATGCAGCATTATTGGTTTTACTTCTAAAACTCTGCCAATCAAATTGTTTAGTTAAGGATGGGTTGAAGCCATAGTTGGGATTATGGGTTGCCAGTCCTTGTGGAGGAAGCAGGAGTTATATGAGAGGAAATTCTGCCTGATAGGCTTAAGAAAGTCCACTGTGCAGTCATGTCTTTCAGCAGTCTAATTGATGATGTCGATATCTAATCAAATAAACAAGCAGTTCTCATGCCAAAGAGGCACTACAAAGAACAACCTGCTGGATGTGTTTAGATTTCTTGGCCAAACCATTTAAATTATTTTATCTTGTAATAAAATTATTATGTAGTCTGTGAGATAATGTAAAATGGAGCCGGTCAATATAGCAAATTAAGCTTCTTCAGGGCAAGACAAACTCTGTGTGGTTGCCAGGGTCATCAAACACACAACAAAAAGGACTCCATAAATGCCAATCTGAAAACTCATTGAATCACAACTGTGATTGTATCCTCAATACACCAACTACAAGTATTCTCTGAAGAAATATGAACATTCTTTTTCAGATTCACAACCGTCTGGATCAGAGCTGCTGTGGATTCAGGCCCAGGCAGGAGGATGTGTGCGTGGAACTCGGCCACCATGCTGAATGTGGGGACCAGAGCCACATACAACTGACAAACATCATCCACAGGGGTCACGACCCCAGACACCTGGTCTTCACCAGCAACAAGGGGTTCTTCGACCGCAATGAGGACAACCTGGACTTCAGGCTCCTGGAAGGAATCAAAGAGTAAGTTTGGATCACAACACTGAAGAGGTCAAAAAAACATCTATCATGTGAGAAATGCTGATGATTTCAGTGGTTTTGTGTTTGTTGCTCTGTTAAATTAATATATTACATTTCAAACAGATTAGAAAACTGAATTTTTCACTGATGTGAAAAAGTCAACACCAAGTGTATTTCCATGAACAATGGGCCTCATTCATAAGAATTCGTACAGATAGATTTGATCTTAACTTAAATAATGTATGAGTAAAATAAGAACTTTTGTCAGATTCATCAGTGTTGTCCTATATCTAAAATGTTTGTAGGTAAGAACAACATTTGCGAGAGGTCAGGAGCACCAAAGAACCATTTATTAAAGGGAAACTCCAGTATTTTTAAACCTGGGCCCTAGTTTTAGAAATTTTGGGGTCAAACGACTAATATTTACCACTAGTTTTGGAATTGGTCCAGTAGATCTCCTCCCCGGCATCTGTGAACGGGCTGCAGTGGCTGCAACATAATCCTTTGGGGCAATTACGCCCATGAAAAGTACATCCACTAAAAGTGCTTGTTTTTGCCTCTGACAGGCTCAGATTGTTATTCGAAGTGTCTGACAACATTATGGAAAGAGACAGACCATTTGTTAAACTCTTCTCTCCAACCCTGACTCACGTTTCCACCATCGTCTTCCTGCAACAACTCAATCTGTCGCGAGATTTCAGAGTGAGACTTTTCCTTGAGTGAGACTTTCTGTTTCTGGTTAAACAAAAAGGATCTTACTCTTTAACGGTCTGTCTCTGTAGGGTTCCTTTCCATAATGTTGTCAAACACTTAGAAGTGTGAGCCTGTCAGTGGCAAAAACAAGCACTTTTAGTGGACGTACTTTTCATAGGTGCAATTGCCCGCAAGGATTACGTTGCAGCCATTGCAGCCCGTTCGATGGCGGCGGAGGCGATCTACTGGACCAGTTCCAAAACTTTTGGTAAGTATTAGTCATTTCGACCCCAGAATTTGTAAAAATGGGGCCCAGGTTTAAAAGTAATGGAGTTTCCCTTTAATGATTACTTTTTCAGGTATAAACTATCCACAGCGAGGATTGGGTGTATTTTGTTGGAGCAAAAGTGATTGGTGGACAGCCTTTCTTGGGTTGTTTTCAGTAGCTGTTGTTTCCCCCTTAACAACATGGCTGAAAAATGCCAGCATGCTGAAAAAGCAGATTTTAATCTCTGAAAGGAGTTTGATGAATCTCTGGCAAGCCTGTCGAGGAATTTAAAGTTTTGCACACAATAATCTGTAAACACAAGTTCGAAGCAGTTATTACAAACAATAAAAGCTTTCAAATCCTGTTTTGATCTTTTTAAACAATTGTTTAAATGTTAAATCTTTTACATCTTTACTTTTATCTCACATTGAGTAAATATTTAGATCTGGTTCAGCAAAGAAAATGTGTGTTTTGGAAATGAATCTGGGAAGCATGATAATGTGTTCTTTCTGTTTATCCCCCACCGATCTGTGTGGATCTGTAATTCCAAACCACACTGCTGAGACATTGCTTTCATTTCATCTATCTTTTGATCAATTAATCAGTGAGTCATACCAGTGGGGAGACAGAAAAGAAACTGTGGTTTCTCCTCCCCACACATGGATCCTTGTGATCCTCTTCAAAACTGTAGCTTCTCTTCTGCCATTCAAACCAGATATAAAGGCAACGTAAGTCTAAAGTGAGCAGTTATCAGATGACTTTAGACTGCAAGATCACAAGAAGTCATTAATACCTGATCTTTTTTTGATCTTATGTTGAATTTTTTGTAGATCTGAGAGGGTTTTATCTCTTTGACGTTTATCAAAGCTAAATAAACTGATGTTTGACATTTTATTCCAGGCACATTCCAAACTGACATACATGTACAACACACAGTATCACAGTTTTTTGGAAAAGCTGAGCTGCTTGAAAACCTAAACCTTAGTTACAGTCTCTCCATGGCTCTTCTCCAGTTATCCACATGATCATGTTCCACCTTTCTCTCTTGTGGTTTGCCATTTAGTTATAAAACATTTATCTGAGGCAGAGCTTCTCTGCAGGCAGTCATAAAATCCACTTAAAACTCAGTGAGGCGAGCCACAAAACAGTATCTGTGAGTCAAGCTGGCAAATAGTACGTTTAGTTTTGTTCATTCACAACCATCTACCAGCCATACTGAGTACAGGCTAATAGTCATGCTTCAACCTGGGTGGATTTGTCTTGTTCTTGTTGAAAACATATGAGGTGTCACTCGCCCACATTCATACTTTAGTGAAAAAAAATGACTACGACCAACTCCAAACCTGACTGCTGCAGCCAGCAGCTGCACAGCTTCATGATATACTGGTCTCATTTTTCATCTCTGCTGATATTTCATTTGCATGAGTGGAGTTCTTACCCACTTGTAAGCTTTAACAATGTCAAAACATACCAGAAGTACTAACTAACTAACTGTTTTTCTGATTTCAAGTTAACTAATGCTAATGGAACACTGTGGTCCACATACAGTATAAAATACATAAATGTAATTGTCTTAATTTTGTCATCTCTTCATGATCATTACTTTTATGAGCTTGGTATTTCAGTAGGTCTGCTTAGCAGTTGGTTTTAGTGAAGCAGTTTAGCTAACTGACATTGTTACATGATATGAACCATCTGTGTGGGCTTAATTTATAGTTATTTTACTGTTAAATGAGTTTTCCTGTGATCAGTTTGGTGCAAACCCACCTAGCCATATACTAACTTTCTGAAGCTAGATGGATTTCCTCTGTTTAGAAACAATCAAGAACACCTGTGCAGCGGGGGGGGGGGGGGGTACAAAACTCACTGCCACAATGTCATGATGGCTTCTATGTGGACATTTGCAGTGTTTATAAAATAAAGCAACTTGCTGGAAACCTGTAAAGTTACTGTTTAGAGGTAGATCTGTATGGGGCACTTATCCTCACATTTCCAAAACTTTTTTACTACACGCCACCTGTTGGTAGACATCGGATGCTCTAGCTAGCTAACATGACTCATGGAATTTCAGTGAGAAATAGCAGCTATTAGCAGTAATAATGGCAACACAGATTACACAAAGTTAGCTCTTGCAGGCACTGAGAAATAACTGTGTGTCAAATAATACTAGCATAAAAAAAGTAATTTCACTCAAATTGAAGTTGTAACAGATGTTACAAAGATTTGACAGTTGGTCTATACTTTTGTGAATCCAGTTTTCTTGTTATGCAAACTCATTGTTACAATACCTTTGCTTTAACACTTGTTAATTGTATTGCATCTTTTTCAGATTGTAACCACAGTCACTGAATATGTGATTTCTTTACACTTTCACAATAGCTTCCACAAACGCCAGCACCTGTCTTGAAGCTCCTTATTGGAAGTTTGTTTAACTTGCTGCACAGCTGTGCAAATACATTCCATAGAGGGCAGAAAATGTAGCTTGTTCGAAGTTATAAGGTTATTTTTAACTAATCAATTAGCTTTTGTCCTTGTTGTTCCGTCGCTACAGCTGTTATTATTGTTTTCTTCTGGTTACAGTTACCTTCTTAATATTGCAATGCAGGTATAGTGTAGAGAAACAACCAAGACAAAGTTGCAGCAAAGACAGATTTGATTGCAACACCATGTTCAGCTGTTTCTATTTTTGGCAAGTTTGACTTTATCCACAAAAACAGGGTACAGAGAACCAATCGAATTATTTCTGCTCCCAGCCAAGAGCAGCTCTGCCTCTGAGACATATACCTGAAACTAAAACTTCAATTTGATTATACTTCTTCCTGACTCTTTTTCTGTCTTTCCAGGCTTCCAGAGCAGGCAGTATCAGTGTTGAGGAGCAGGAGGCTGAGGGAGAAGCTCCTCCAGTCTCTGTTCCTGGACCAGATATACTGGGAGAGCCAGGGCGGCCGCCAGGGCATCGACAAGCTGATCGATGTAATTGAGAGGCGGGCTAAGGTCCTCCTCACCTACATCAACGCTCATGGGATCAAAGTCATCACCATGAACGTGTGATGAGAGTCGCACCAGTCAAGTGCCCAAATTACTGAGACAGATAACATAAATGAATGGCTTGGTCCCTGTGACTTCACTGTGTCCTTTCAAAATGTCCTTTTACAAGACACTGGAGCTTCATCCACTTACATTTTCTAAGTGGGTCTGGATAAAAACATCAGCTAATGTCTAATTGAATGAAATTGTTACACATAATGTAATTTGTGGCAATTTTTTAATATCAACATATATCACAAGGACGTGAGTGCATATGCTGTCAAGTAAAACTGGCCCTAATCCTCAAGACTATGAAAATGAAACAAGATTAATGAGTAATTTTATATTTTTTCTTTATGTATTTGTAAAAATAACAGTTATCATATTGCTAATGAAGGACTTATTATAAATTGCCCACTATCCTTTCGAAATAGCAAAAAGTTCTGTTGTTGATAACGCTGTTGCAAGCCATTCAAGTTATTTGTGGTTAAGGAAACACTTATAAACCTGTCATGTGCATAGCATACTGAGAGAAGCTTCAATTTAACTAATTTTGACATTTAAAATGAGTCTAACTTTTACTTAAGGAAACTAGTTTTACTTCCTTCTTTCGGGTCTTCATTTCTTTCTTGCCCAGAGGCAAATACACTGCCATCATTATGTGCAGAATATGCTGCAGTTAGAACTTTTGCTCCCCCTGAGGCCTAACAGCAAGTGTAATTTGCATTGTGTATGAATGGAATGCACTAAATGATACCTTATTTTTTTCTCTGCTCATCAAGTGTGTGGCAGGAATTGATCCTTATAAAGCCTCTTAGATCCAACCCAGATACACTTAGCTTAATTGGGGTCACACATTATACACTGAAAATTTTTAATGTCTTATTTAATCTTGTGTACAGTCTTAAACATTTGTTTTAACAAAACTCTGAAGAAGTCAAAGAGTTATCACAATTTTATGTTTTTAAGATCCAATCACGTATTGTCATGAACATTGTATATTATGAAACATGTTTGGAAAGATCTAGGCATAGTGACTGTACATCATACACTGAAGAACTTTAAGATGATAATGAGAATGAGATAGAGGTAATGAGAAGTCAGATGGTGTTAATTCTCTTTTATATGCACTCTTATTTGTAATTTAACTACAAAACACTTAGCTATAACCAATTTCACTGTATTTATTTATTTTTGTACTTTCTTTTTTAATTGTTGAAGATGTTTGAGCATCAGATGGTCAATAAAAGCATTTATCTGTCAAATATGTGAGCTTTGGTCAATAAAATCATTTTTAAAGGGAATTAAGCACAATTTTCCATCAGTGGTAGCGATGTTTAGCTTTTCATTTTACATTAGCTACATTGAATTTTAGCTTGAAACATGACAACACTTGATTTAATTTAATTTGTCAGACACAGACAGGCCTGTGATTTCATTCGGATCTACTTTACTATTTGGCACTTATATTGTCTTAAATGACAAAACCACCATCAAATAACTATTAAAAGGTATATACAATATATAAAAGTACATTATCAAAGACATTTTTTCCACTCAGTATCAGTCACAGCATGGTCAGAAATAGTCTGTGGCTCTGAAATCTGAGCCAGAGCGTGGCGACTGCTTTTCATGCTGTCATAAACAGTGTGCTTTGGGATCTGAGAGTTGGAGTCGACGAGGCTTTGGGGGCTATTTTCTCTCGTTCGTGCCGGGCATTCACTCGGCTGTTGTTTTAACCCCTCTGCACCCGCATTAGTGCGTCAGTGGGGTCCATGCCTCCGTGTGTTTGTGTTAGAAAGACCCCTCTAGTTCCCAGAGTGCTCTGCAGCGGAACTTACTTTCTATACACACGTGTGTATGCATATTCTCACACAATAACGCACACCCAGACAAAAGATGACCAATGCATGTGTGCAACAATATATGTAAAGACACGCACAGACACTTAGACAGGCATTAGGACCTGGACCTTTCCTGACAGTTTCTCCATCTACCCACACTCAGTCCCACTCAGTGAAATTAGACCAAAGCAAAAACAGTGTGTTATGTTCTGCAGGTCAAGTGCTGCACTCCAAACTGACAAACAAGCCTTTACAAGCAGCCACTTAGTCGGTCAACTCAGACACACTCAGCCAAGTGTTAGTTTTCGCTCATGAAAAATATTATTCTGTCACATTGCATATGAGGGAAATAAAAGTCCTCAGCAGAGAAATGCATTGCAGGTATTGAGAAAAAAGTACTCATTCCAAACAGTGGCCCTTTGTCAGGGTGATACATTATTGATGCATTAAAGCTGAAATCCAGAAATTAAAATACTTAAAATCCCTGAAATCTTTTCCACACTTTGTTGGGGACTGACAGGATGTCCAAACTACTGCAAAGATGGCTGAGCAACAAGAGTTGCACTTATGACCTTGTCTCATGTGATGTAGTGTGTAAACAACTATCTGGGTAGCAGTCTGAATAAAGAATGTCCTGGAAGTCTTTGATGAATTGCTAAAGTGGTGAAAATTCACACTGAAGCGATGGGATTTACAATGCTAAAAGATATTCATACTAGGTTGCTGATACTTTCTGGTTTGAACAGACATTGTTGGCATTGTCAACCAGAGAGGAAGCAAGTCCATCCACGACAAATGTGTTAGTCTTAACGTCTAACAACACACCAAAATGCAGATGGCAAAAATATGGAGTTTTAACAGAACTAGGTCCAACTTTTCCACTCACGGGTAGGTTAAACTTAATCAAGCATCATACATAAGCGTATTGTGTTTTATTGAGGGTTTTGCATATCAGACTGTAACTACATCTGCCAGATATACGGTATGTATTTGAGTAAGTCAGAGTGTAAAAGCTATAATCTAAAAATTGTACTGAAGAGCAGCATTTAAAGGAATTGTTAGAAATTGTGGGAAATATGCTTATTCGCTTTCTTGCAGAGAATTAGATATGTAGCTGGAGCCAGCAGCTGGTTAGCTTAGCTTAGCATAAAGACTGGAAACATGGACAAACAGGTAGCCTGGCTCTGTCCAAACTCCAAAGTTAACATTAAAATCTGTCTAGTAGCACTTCTAAAGCTCACAAAGTAACACGTTATATCTCGGTGGTTTTATCCGTACAAAAAACAAAGTGTAACAATGACAATTTACCATTTCATGAAGGGTTGTGTGTCTCTGACTCTTTCTTGGCTGGGACCAGTTGCCAGGCAAACACTGGAGACTCCAGATGTTACTAGCCTTTCTAGAATAGATATAATACTATTTAAGTATTAAATAGTATAAAATAACACTGTGCTCTGCCCATTATTGACACTTTTGTTAACATGTATTTACCTCGCTGATTCCATTAACTCTTATAGGTTAAGGCTCATTTAGCAAAACAGAAATTGTATTTGATCCTGAACAAACAAATTAATTAGTTAAATCTATTGTGAAAGTTTAATAAGAGAAAAACTTTAAGAGAAAAGTTTCTGTGCCTCAAAGGAAAATGCAGTGTGCAAATTATATGTCCTCAGGCAAGTTGTTCGAATTTCAATACCTTAAGGAGGCAGTGGACTTTGGACTTTTTTTTTATTAAGCGGGTTTTGGCTTGAGCATGAGACAGTTTGTGCATTTGATAAGCTGGTAAATTGGATAATTTTTTCCCAACAGTTTTCAAGAAACTTCACAAGGTTTAACTTTAGGAATGGTTTGCTAAATGTTTAAAATTACTCTCTATGAATGTTTCTTTTTTCTATATGGCAGGCCTGACATGTTTACTCTTCCTTTCACATGAGCTTTTTGCTCTATAGCCTATGTCTTACAGTGTGTCTGCGTTTCCTCTTTTCCCTTCACCTCTTTTTCTTACCCTGAGTTCAGTTCAACATGTTTGCTCTTCTTGTTTCCAAGGGAGTATAGAAATTGAAAAGATTTTGTCTTTGAGGCAGTGCATAAGAATAATGCATAAGAATAATTTGGGACGGTTCATCTCAGCTGTGCCCAGCTGGCTGCCGCTTGGTCAAACTCCAAACAGCACCCAAACAGAGGAGCCCTTTATTCTCGCAACCTCAGCTCAGAAATGATATACGCTCTGGTTTACCATGATGTCACTTTACCCATTCCCTGCTCTCCACAGTTTGCCACTGACCCTCATTGAAATAATGTGCCCACTAGAAGTAATGGTCAGAGTAACTTACTTATTATGACATTTATTCATTTATGTTTTTAATTTGTTTTATCTCAACTAACTGTTCTAATTGTAGCTGCACAAAGAACTTCAAACATTAGCAGCATCTGGTCATGCTTTGAAAAATGTGATCATCAGTATCCAGAGAACATGTAACAGGATGTCAGTACAAACAGTACACAGTCCAGATGGTCCATGATGCTTTCAGGGAGTTTGTTCACTGCTGTTTTGGACACATTTTGCTCTGCAAAAGCAATAATTTGACATTTAGGTATATACACTTATTCACTTTCTTGCTGAGAGTTAGATGAGATGATTGATACCACTCTCATATCTGTACACTGAGTACTGAATATGAAGCTACAACCAGCAGCCGGTTAGCTTAGCTTAGCTTACCATACAGACTGGAAACAGGGGGAAACAGCTAGCTTTGCTCTGTCCAAAGTCCAAACACTATATCTTGTTAGATTATTCTGTGTAAAAACAACTAATGTGGTTTAATGTAGTGCTATGTGCCAGGCTAGCTGTTTCCCCAATGCTAAGCTCAGCTAACCAGCTCCAGCTTCATATTTAATGGACAGATATGAGAGTGGTATCAATCTTCTCATCTAACTCTCGACAAGAAAAATAATAAGCATAAAGGACACTTTTCCAAAATGTCAAACTGCTCCTTTAAAATTTGTCACCTCCTGTTGGTGGAATAATACTCACACAACGTAAGAACTGTATTTATTAAAAAAAAAAAAAAATCTATGGGTTACCAATTTTGGGCAGTGGGACTGTTGCAGCCCCACTTTCTTTAAATTGGACTGCTTTTACATTTCACCTAGAGCAGCTTTCATATTTCACTGTCAGAACTCTGCAGTGGTAAATTACATGGGAAGATAACAAGAAAAGCACCAAAATTATTTTCTTTTGTGTCCTTCAACATAAAAGCCACCAGACACAACAAAATATCCTGCACTCTAACACTGCTGGGGAAGCTGTCTTTATGCTGATAAGGACTTTAGAGGAGAAATTGAAAGAATGTCAACATGTGTCAGATGAAGTCATGTCAAAGCTTGCTTGTTTCACTAAATAGCCACATAATGATTTGCTGGAAGATTTATGGAATCAGGGCACACAATGAATAACAGTCTTTTTTGATGACTTATCTACATGTAGAAACCTTTTTTGCAGGCCTGGAATGCTGCCAGGATCTTTGAAGCTCTTTATGAAAAAAAAAGAGGGTGCAAATCTGAGGGGATTTAACTCATCCTGCAAATCTCACCCTTTCACTCAAGTGTTTCAATATCCCATCACTTGTCAGTTGCAATGGCACCCATCTCCTCTTATAACTTAGTTTACTATTTCCTCTCTGAAATATCCCTTTTATATTCTGTTTTTTTTTTTAATGCAACATAAGCAGAAGACAAAAGCAAAACTTTTGTTTCTCTCTGGTTTTTGTTCATTTTTAAAGCACATTTCTGATTCAGGCCGTATTGATTGTTTGTTTCACCTATTGTCCAATCCATATAGCTTTGACCATTTCCATATCTACAGTTTTTGTGCAATGCTGATTATGGAATAATTGAAGCTTATCCTCCTGGGGCAGCTATCGTGTTTCTGGTTGCCCGATTCTTTAGAAATAAATGTCATGAGTAAATACGCTGCGTTAATAAGTGAATAATTCCACCAAAAGTTCACTTAGCTACATCTTGGACTGAAGCCTATTCAAGTAGAAGTCTCTCTGTCAGGTAAGAATGCAACCAAGTGAAATAGTTTTGCCAGAGGCGGTGTACGGACACTCTGTCAATAATCTTTTAAAGCCCATTTAATAAAAGCAGTGGGTTGAGAAACAACTTGACCCAAGCACTGAAATAGTAACGCACTCAGATTCCATTTGGAGAGATTTTGATTTTCAAACAGCTTGAAAGTCCATATGTCATGTGGAATGAGATATATGTATTATATATATATGTGAAGATGAATAGCTTCAGGCTCATCTGTGACAGATCAGGAGGAAGGCAAGTGAGCAGCTTTTTTTAGTGTGATGAGGTGAATCTTTGATCACATCCAAGATAGGATTAAAGGGAATACACGCACAATGCAGAGGATCCTGCCAGCCGCATGGATGAATTATTCCAACGTGGCATGTAACCAGTCCTAAGCTCAGTGTTTCCTACTTACACTTTTCATCTCTCTGATTCTGGAGGAGGTCTGCAGGTCAGGAGTGGGGTCAGTGGCAGAGCATTTGCCCTGGAGCTGGTTCAAATTCAGTGTTGCTCAAGGACATTTGAGCAGGACATCCGAGGACATAGGGGATCAATCCAAGTGTCAGTTACAAGGCAACCTCTCCAACAGCTTGTCTACCCTGCTTTTATTTTTTTTGCAACTGCAATGGGAAAGTTAAGGGGAATCATTTCCCTGTTAACATCTAAGGCTGATAACAGCTGACAAAAGTCTTGAACTTCAGCTCATAAAGCTAAGCTACAATAAAGAATTTTGGCCTAGAGGCATACATCTATTGAATGCTCAATGTAGACTGAGATTTACACTTTTAATAATTCAGTAAGCCTTTGTTTGGTCTCTTTGGACTGTGTGGGAAGCCCTGCATTGTTATGTTAACTGCAACAAGCGCAGAAAAGCCCACTCTTTGTGCAGTGTGTGTGCATTATTTACTGATTGGTAATTCATTTGTGGTAACTTGATTAAGTACAAATATATTGAGTAAAATACACAATGTAAGCACAATATAAACTGAAATAATAAATACCTTAAAACTAGATTTGAACTCAGGGCCCCTCTAAAAGATGGGGCCTCAAGATTGGGTATCAATTAGGTGTTGCCTTATAATGTGCTGTAGTGGTTCTGTATTAACAAACTTATTTGGATTAATTAAATTACCACAAACTAATTGACACACAGTGAACCAGGGCAATTGCCCACATTACCTGGTTGGTAATCCAGCCTTGAAGTACAGGAAGTAAAATTTGTCATTATATATGGTTTGTAGTTGTTGAATAAAGTTATGAGACATGCATTGCACACTGCAGAGGCTAATGTTTGACTAAAATAAAATTTTAAAAAGGAACCATAAAACATTTTCGGCCTTTAGTATCCCCAAATTTAACATTATCCATTACAACATACTATACAAGCTTAATGTTTTTCCCCAAATAATACTCTTAGTATGGTGTGAAATACCATGCAGCTAACCCAGGATCTCTCCGCTGACAAAATGATGACTAAAACTCTCCATTGAAGCTCACACTGATGAAATTCTTCTATGGTTCACTATTTTTCATGGCAAGGTGATTGACCACATCTATTGTAGTCTCTGTTGTGGGAAACTTTGGGATGCAGAACAAAAAAAAAAAAAAACTAAACAATTAGATAAAAACATACAAGCTGACAATGAAAATAAAATATTGTCGCAGGTTTTGCAGGTTGTGGAACCTTCATCATGTCACTTGAGGTCTAAATCTGAGCAGAGACATCTAAAGCCATGGAGTAACATTAAAGGGATGAGTGTACATACTAAAAACCGGGGTGAGGCATCTCCATGGACAGGCATCTCAAACATCTGCTCCCAGAAATATTTGGGGCAATCAAACAGTTGTGGGCTGAATATGTCACATTCTATAATTAGAGATCTTGTGATGAGAGAGGTGTGGCATGTGAAGCATGCAACTGACTCTGAATGAGACCATTGAGGATGATCGCTCATATGATTTAAGATGTTAGCTGCCAATGTATCACATGATGGGAAAATAGTTTAGAGGCCTGATTAAGAAGAAAACACAATGAGGTGCAAGTATAATATAAGTGTATAATAGTATAAGTGTATAATAGTTCCAAATCTGTTTTTTCTGGTGCACAGCATGGTGATTGTTGTTATAATGCTGCATTACAATACTTGTCCTCGCTGTTAAGAGCTCTGTGCTACTTGGCAGCATTTCATGAGCATGTGATGTCCACTTTTCTATAACATCTGCAACTGGCAGACAAAGCCTTCATCTAAAACCAAAATAACAGGTTGCAAGATTCAAGTGATCGTCCTCAACTATCACTTTTCTCAACAGTCCGTTTTCTGAGTCAGAAGTGTTTAGAGTAAGAGTTAGTATATGCATATAAGCAGGCAATCCAAAAAGAGAATATGGGTTTTGTTTTCACCCAAAGACTGCAGCAGATGATTTCACTGATTAGTTATCCCTCTTGAAATTACCTGAAATAGTTAGGATACTATAATATTAAATGTTGCCACACTAAACACTCCATGTGTGCCATAGAGCTTCTGAACATGTGTTGTAGTGTTTATAGTTTGAATAGAGTCCCATTTTGGATCAGCTGATGCATTTGCCAGTGACCAGCCGTACACCAATCATCTCTAGTGGCAAACGTTGCAGCAAACATATGAGGACCCAGAGGAGAGGAAAAGGCAGAAAACAACCATTACAGTGTAAACTGGGCAAACACAAGCCACTTTGTTATACTTGACAGTATATCCCTCTATTAAACTGACACAACCATGTGCAGTCACGGACTGAAGGTGTGAATAGCCTGAAGAGAGAGGCACCGAACATTCCTCACCTACCCCATTCCTGACTCATCTATCTGGGGTCAAAACTGTCCCAGCAGCAGTACTTTGAACTTGGCTGGGCCTCTAGTGAGCTATAGAAAGATCTTATGTCATAGAGGAGGCATTTACTGTATATTCTATACCAGGGATGGGAAATCAAGGCATGCCTATAGAGGTAGGAAAGTATTGTTTTCAGTCTATCCAAAGACCACAGCAGGGAATATCACGGATTACATTCTCCTCTTGGGTTGAAAGTTTAGATTTTATAGAATAAAAGCCTGCTAACTCTGGCTGTTCGTGGCATATGACTCCCTGCCCTGCTTCCAAATTGGTCACTTACACACAACAGCAATCGGTCAACAGTCAATTGGTCAACAGCGAACTACAAGCCATTTTACATTTTTCTGACAATTATGCAACCTCTTATTGTTCTGCAAATAATGACTGCCCTCTCCTTAAAATGGCTACATTGGTTGCGTGCACAAAAACCTTAAAAATTTTCACATTCAATAACAAAATAGGAAATAGTACCATGCCGTTTTACTGCTGTAAAAGTCTAATTTTAGATGTGACACAAAAGCATAAAACTCAATGAAAAGATGTGAGTAGACACAGACAAATGAGCTCTTGGTGGGGCGAATACACGTTTCAAGTTGAGCAAAACAAATGTAGGCCTACTCATCCTGAGGCTTTATTGAAGATCAGTCAGAGGCTGAATTGTCACACACACACACGCGCGCGCGCACACACACACACGGTGGTCACATTGTTAGCTACTGTAGCTACAGCTAACTTCTAATCATAACCATGCTTTTCACCTGTCACCTGAATTTATTTAAATTATTTACTGGTCCAACATACAATACTGTCCGGGTTAAAGACAGACTGCTGCATCTTATGTGTCTTCTACCATCTACTTTTTTACATTTTTTTTAAAATAAACCTAATTATACTGTTGCTTCTGCAAACATAAAATACATCACTTCCTGTGCAGAAAGCATTTTATTTTTTTCTGGAAAATGTGAATCCCCTCATTCTGTCAGTGTTCAGATAGCGTATGTAATGGTTTTCATGAGCCTGCTGAGTACAATTGTTATAGTATGGTGTCAACCTGTGATAAGTGTCTAATAAAACAGAGTAAGAAAACAGACATTTATGTTGGAAATATTGCAGCCTAATATGCACAGTGCTGAGTGCTCTGACTGCAGTTGAATTATTGTCCAACAGTGGCTTGTTTTCACACACTGACCACCAAGATGCTATTCTGGCAAAGTGCTGCATAGAGGACAGGCCATGTGCATAAAATGAGCACTGGGAAACCTTGGCCTTGGTCAGAGCACAGCTCTGTTTAGAACTAAAAAGGCCATAAATCTAAACTTGCTAGACACTGTTAGCATCTCGCAAACTGCCCTGTGACCATGACTCAACTGTTTTCAAAGGAAATGTCACCGATAGAAGAATATGATGACTTAAAAGCAGTACTGTATGCGGAGGAGATACAAAGAAAGTTTTTGTAGTTGAGAAGGGGACAGAGTTTAGAATTTATTTTTCACAGTTTGGGCTGTTTTCAAAGAAATGAATTGGGACTATCTGAGAGGAAGAAATAAAACGTTATTACTTTTATACTTCATGTCACTGTGACTTTGGGTCCTCCAACTGGATTAAAACTATTACTCTTGTGTAAAACTAATTGTAAACTGCCCTGTATATGACCTAGCTGTAATATCAATCTAGTGGGTTGAACTCTTTATGCAGCAGATTTTTCCATTGTGATGTCTGCCTTTATTACATTCACATGAATCACTAAATCCAGTGAAATAATATATAGATAAAATAGATATTACATATATAAAGCTTGAAGGTTCTTCTTGACCCTGGAAATACACAACAAGAAATTCTTATCACAAGTGGAACTTGCTTTTTCATTTTTTAAGCTTTCAGCTGCATCTTGTGACCTCCCTTATACAATCTTGTTTCACTTGTAGAACGAATGACGACAATAAAAAAAAGCACACTACATCCATCCATCCATTATCTATATCTACTTATCCTTAGAAGGGCACGGGGGGCTGGAGATGATCCCAGCTGACAATGGACAAGTTGCCAGTCAATCACAGGGCGGCACACTACATAAACTACATAAAAATAACAAATGGTGAAGAGTGATAATCTGGTTACATAACCCTGGCACCAGCAGCAGCTTGTTATGCAATATAATTGTTTTCTTTTTAAGATCTAGAGTCTCTGAAAAACATTCATTTGTATTTTTCCAGTAACAGTACACAGTGACTCTATGTGGGCAGTGCTTCACAGAGCCAAGGAAGGCTTTAGAAAGCATGATGGAACAAATTTCCAGCAGCATGTTTTCGCTTCCCATCCACAAGGCGTTCTTCCACTTCATGCGAGTCTTTCGATGGGGCTTCACCTCTTCAGCCTGTATGCAGAAGGAAGAGGAAAGAATGTATCACCACTGTGGCTGAGGCAACTCTCCAAACAAAATCTTCCATGGTGAATGTTACTCATTCCTGCAGGAATCCAAACAGGAACAGCCTGGCCCGAACTGAGCAGGCACACGGAGCAGGCCAAAAAGGAAATGACTGAGACCAGCCTCGGGGTGTGGCGGGTTCAGTCTAGTGGTCATGCCCAGTAGTCTCTGGCCTCACAAGCCAAGAAAATGTTCAACAGGCGGATTCTTAGTTTGTGTTTCAAAAGCAGTCGTATCGACTCATAAACAGTGGCTGCATCAATTGTAATCTTTACGTGTTTTCATGTCTTCTTAGGTGATGTTTGTATACCTATTATTACTTTCAGTTGCTATGCAGTTTCTTTTCAGTCAGACATTTGATGCTGCATTGCTCTGTGAGTGTCTTTTAAACACACACACACACACACACACACACACACACACACACACACACACACACACACAGATAATAAGAAACAAGGTTAAGAGAGATGAAACAAAGTCATCGGCTGGACTCAAACCAGGGGCATTGCAGTTCATGGTTGGCCATTTTGTGAGTTCCTTATTTTGATTAATATTTTCCTTTGTTTGTATTCATGCACATTTTAATTGTACAAATTCATGATTTTATTTTGGTCTTTTATTTATTCTTAATTTGGAACGAGGTCTGCTGTATGAGGTGATAGTTTATGACTTCTCCTGTCACAACTGTCTCACTTCTGTTTTTATGCTGTTTGTATAGGCGCAAAATAAAGGTTTAATTGAATTAAATACTATACAAGATTTAGAAATACGCAGCTGTAAACCTATGAACCTCAGATGCCACTGAAGTCAACAATACCAAAGTGACACATAAAGAGGAGGCTGGGTCGGTCGAGTTGTGCCAATTGCAGATTTGCCATGACGGCATCAGCAGAGTGACATAGCGATAACTGTCAGTTTATGAGTCTGTACACCTGTATGAATATAATTGGTTGGTACTAGTAAGCTGATAGCTGATCATCTGATGTATCAATGAGTGACTGATGCTAAATGAAACAGCTGATGCGGATCAGTTAATACAAGTGTGACCTAATTTGTCTGCCTGAACTAACGCAATGCTCAAAGTGGGGATTTTTAAGGGAGCAGTCAGACATTTTAAAAATAAGTTTGTTCTTTCTCTGGGTCAAAGGAGAAGATATTCAAACAAATCGAACAAATTCATGTCTGGGTGTCTAGTACAGAGAGGCCTGGGACATGGTTAGTCTAGCTTAAGACTGGAAACAGTCCAAAAAATCTATTTAAAAAAAATCTGTGTAAAAAATACATGTTAAGTCAACTGCAAACCACTGTTATACGTTGTTTTATTTAAGTGAAAGAAACGTTTTTAACTTTAAATGACATCATACTAGATGAACAGTAGTGTACAGTTATTCTACACTACAAAGAACATTCTTCCACAGTATGAGCATACACATCCTTCACAAACACAGGAAAACAGTGCCACCTAGAGAATTTCAAACAGAAAATCACATCACAGTATTGGCCACACTTTATCGGTTAACTGCTTAAAGCACCTGGAAATGTTTCCATCTTCAAACCAGTATATTCTCTTTTCTTTTCATTACTGAAAATATCCTCTCCAACACTGAGTCGTTGTGGAGCTGAACATTTCCTCCAGCCATGTTAGATACATCAACACGTGACTCCGATGTTGCTGCATACCACAGGCCGTTAAGACTTCAGCTAAATGAGCTCATCATTGGTATGTGGCGGAGTGAAGTGATCCTCTCCAGTCAGTCACTACAGGAGTTTCCCTGTGGAAGCTGAACAAACTCACGGACGATGCTTCAGTAGCAGCCTGAGTTTATTAATAAGGTTATTTCTGAGAAGTTTACTGTGTCATTTAAAAAAAGATGCTCTGCTTCCCTCTAGTGGCTGAATGAGTGACATGTTTCTCTCTTTTTTTTTTAAATAGGAGCACAATGAAGGTAATGCCAGTGAGGGACAATATGAGCATGCTGAAATAACACAAGATCAGACCCAAATTAAGCAATTTAGCAAAGTTAATACAGGTATTTTGAGTGCAGATGAATGTGAGAATACAAAGCAAATCAACATATAAAATGAGTGCAGAGCCTGTGGTATGATGAATTAATTTACACAGGTCTTTAAAGACCCATTAGAGTGTGTACATTGAGTCCCTTGGTAAAGCCAGTTTTCAGGCTGTCCTCACCAGATGAACGACAACATTGGTCATTTGTTCAAATGCTTAAAGCAACCTTTGTTCACATTTTTCTGACCTCTTGTGGTTGTGGCAATGACTGTCATCACTCAGAAGCAAAGGTAGAAGCAGCACAGCAAAAACTCTTATGCAGGATTTCTGTCTTTGTCTGGCTTTTATGTAGATAAGCCATAATGGACGCCTATAGGCACAGACTTGCTTCAACGCGTTCATTCATATCATGTCCATAATAACTTACTTGCTGAGTTGGGTTGTATGAAGGTCCAGGATTGGGTTGCAGCAGGCAAATGAGTGAATGAAATGAGTGGGGTGCATGCGATGAGTAATGCTTCTAACAAAACAATGAAAGCAGCTACAAGAAGTTAGTTCGATGCATGTGTCAAACTATTCAAAATAACAGATCTCTTGTTCAATATAAAAAAAACCCTCAAATGAAATTTAGTTCTTTTTACGTATAACTTGCTTGCGAGCGGTTGAAAACAATTTCTTCTCGGCGTCCTCCTCTCACACACCTGTGTCTGTTTCTACATGAGGATGGACGCGCGGTGATTACCTCATATTAGCACAAAACTGTGACGCCTTGTAGTTCTTAAACGAAACAATAAAAATGGCTCCTACAATGTCAGTGCTGAGGGTTGGATTTACAATGTGTCTGACTTTGAAGCTGGAGACTATGGTTTGGATTGTGTCTCCAGCGCTCAACTTCTGTTTCTTTTAACCAAGACCACAAACCCTCCCTAACCTTAACAAAGGAGTTTTTGTGCCCTAAAACAAACCTTAGAAGTGGCAGAAAACATTTTTGCAAAAGTCATAAGGGTTGTTTTGGAAGACAATGGCAACAACCGATTTAGTTTTTTAGTATTTTGCTCATATGTATACACTGAAAATCACCAATAAGAAATATTTTGATATGATACTTTATATGTTATTGTCATGCCAAAATGCCCCAGAATTCAAAATTTAAAGTTTTATTCCAGACAAGATGGAAAAACTTTGGTCCATTATGTAATTCTGCAGCTCTTTAAGGCAGTAGGCCCCACTACAGGGAACTCATTAAACCTTTACCTGAATAATTAAATCACAAAAAAGTATAAATAATTAATGATTAATAAGAACAAATAAATGACTTAAGTGTGCATGTCTGACAATCCAAAAACACATTTTGGGTTCATACAGGGTTGTGGTATTCAGTCAGGCAGTTCAAATTAAGAGTAAAATATCTGTTATTTAAAGCAACTACACACGCTCCTGATATGAGCAACTCTATATACACTGTATATTGTGCATTCTTCTTTGAGCAGATTAATTATTCAGTCGTCCTTCCCTCAGCTCAGCTCACTCCCAACATTTCCAAACATAAGTAATGAAGTAAGATTTTGCTTAAGCACTTAGTATGCAGGAATGCCAATGTTAAAAGCGTATTATACGGCAAATGCATAAAAAAAGTATTAAATAAGATATCAGGCTGGAGCTGTGAATGCTTTCCTTTATGCATACACTAGGGGAAGCAACAGGAGCAGAAAGTAGACGGAGGAGGGATTGAGAAGAAGAGAGTGGCTGGCAATTTGGGATTTAATGTATACTAGAAACATAATTTTGGTGAACACAATGGTTTTATAACCATTCTAAGAACAATAACAGCTTAAGAATAGATTTATTGTACCCTGAGGTCTGGCACTTTTTATGTGAAGTCAAACTCTAGCTGAATTTGACTTTAGGCAGGGGAGAAACTTGGGATTTTAGATCACATACTGAAAAGTGTTTTAAAAATGTGAATGTACATAAAATAATATTTTAGATTGTTTGTTGAAGTCTGTAGGATTTAGTGACTGTGCTACATGTTGCATTACTTGCTGTATTAACCTTGCATGCAAACTGCATTTCCCTCAGGCTCCTAATTCTACTCTTCTGTTAATACTCAGTCTGAACTGATGAACTGTTGCTGCTGAGTGTCTAGTAATGTATAAGTCCAGAGAAATAACTGCTGGTGTTTTTCAACAGCGCTCTCTATCTGTCCCAAATCCCTTTAGTGATTAAGTGTTTCCTGCACTTGTGGGATTGTTTCCATAGCAACCGCCTAGATGTGGGAAGTCGTGTCTTCACACATGAGCAGACACATGCACCCCTGCATGCACATGCGCACTCAAAACCCCTCACACCTCATACAAAATGTTGATAAAATTACTGTATTAATACACTACCTCAAGTGAAAAACAGTGCTTAACAACAGGCAGAGAGATCAGAGCCTTCCAATACTCCAAATGCAATCTTGTGAAACATTGTGCCAGGTTTCAGTCCCTGACTGCTTCTTGCAGGTGTATAGATATGTGCTTTATCCCCCCTTAGCATCTCTCATCTCTTCTCCTCTGTGTTAAGGGTCTCTTTGAGTTCTGGCTCTTGTGGATGTGATCCTCTTTCCAGGTCTCTGTGGTACAGAACAGGTTTTGTGGTTGACATCTTACATGCTCCTGGGAGCACCTGGAAGTTTGGTCAGTGTGTTTTCTGATTGAAAGTCTTCTCTGCTATTTTTTTTACACTTTGCCTGAACAACGTATCTTATTACATTGACATTTTTTTTAATTGTATGTGTACTTTATTAATATTGTCATTCTGTAGCTCCATATTCTAACTAGAATTGCTGTATGTTTGACTCTTACATAATCTTAAATATATCTTAAATAAGATGCTTACATGGTGCACAAAGTGCTAGAAAAAGAGGACCAAATCAAGGATTTCAGTCATCATCATTGTGTCAATGTCATATTCTAGACCATTAAGAGGCCATATTGATATCAGGTGTTACTCGTTAGGTAATCACTCAGCTCATTGGTCAATGTCCTATCAAATACAATGACACAAAGAAATCCCATTTGAACAACGCATCTGCCTACAATACATCAAAAGTGTCAAGAATACTGTCTTGGCAGCCACAAATCAAACTGAAAAATAACAAATACAGCTCAGTGTTCTGTTGAATATGTAGTCAGGTTCATTTTCAGCTTCCGTTCTTGTAGGACCTGCAAAAGCACATGATGTTAGTACATTACACAAACTAGAACAACTAATACATATCTGTACAGGTTTATATTGTATATCCTGAGATGCTTCATATAAAGCAATGCAAAGATAGTTGAGATACAGTAGTTCAGCCCTTAGGGTTTGAAGATGAAATATACATGACTTTCCATTGTCTATATCCCTTCATATTTATAGTCTACATACAAATATTTTTTATGCATTATCACCTGTGTGCAAATTATTTTCAGTGTATTCATTTAATGCTTAAACTCCCCCCTCCAGATATCCATAACAAATAATAAAAACATACAAAACTGTACATCTAAGAAAGTGACAATAATCAGGCTACACATGCTTTAGTCTCACTGTAATAAATCTCTACAATCCAATATTAACTATGTGCAGGTGGATGCTATTATCCAAAATGTCCAAATGATTTTAAATTATTGTTGCATGGCTGCAACTAGCGAGCAACCACAGTCTCACATTCTTGCAGTGCCATGTTCTACAGCTAAACAGGGCCACCATGAACACAGCGTGATGAAAAATGCATCGTTTACACCCAACAGAGTGTCTTCTCCCTTGTCTCTCTGTTCATGCGGTTTTCTGACAAGATGCCTTCTCCTTTGGGAGATGAGAAACTAGAAGTACCTTGACCTCCTTGTGTCAAACCCCTCCCGCCTCACAGGGCAAAGCTCTCTGGTGGCCCAGCTGACAGTGACAAACTGTCAATGGCTGAATGCTCCACTTCACATCTCTAACCTTTTTCTGAAAATGCAGTTTGTTTTTTTTGTTGTTGTTGTTTTCAATTCTCTATTGAGCCGGAGAGAGAGGACAAAGGTTGAGTGAGAAAAATAACTTTTAGCCCTCCAAGGACTTTTTACATGAAGACACATGGGTTAATATGATGGACGCGTCACATGTAGGTTTACAACGTGTTGCTTAAGGACACATGGTTGCAACACCAGGGCTCACCTGGAACTTAAGATTATTTCTAACCTTGATGTTTTAGGATTAAGGTTTGTGAGAATCTTACAGCAAGCTAGTTTATTAAAGTTTTACTTAATCCTGTCCTAACCTTGCAAAGATTGCAAATCTGTTGTGTAGGACATAGAAACATAAAGACATAAGGACATAAAGTGTGTGTTCATTCATTTTTTCTGTGTGTGTGCACGCCTATTTAGAAATGCCAGTCTCCACAATTAATTCCACACAAAATCTTTGACGTCGTCCTCCTTGCAGTTCTTTATTGACTTTCTGAACCCTGTACATTTTTTCAAGCTGACTATAATATATCCAACAGCAGTAAAGTCCCTTCATCTGACTTTGGGGATGTCAGGTACTTTCCTTTAGCTGCTGCTTTAGTTCAAGATAGGTGTGAGATAATGAGACAGGACACCAGTTGGCAGGCTGCTGTCACCACTTTACACAGGCGGTTTGACATAAATGCCTCATTCCAGAAACTGCTGGAAAATGCTAAGTATGCAGCCATGAATAGCAGTTTTGATCTCTTGAAATGAATTGCTCCGTTTTGAGCAGGAGATGTGTTTATGTGTGTGGCCCAAAGGACAACTTGAAATTCTCATGTGCCGGCACTGGAGCACAGGATCATAAAAGTATATTTACCTCCAAACTGCAGCTAAAATGTCTCAATACTCTGTTTTCTGATTTGAAGCAAAAAGCTGCAGCTGAAATAACATGTAATTCTGAGCCATGTGGGTATATACTACAAAATCTCATCTTGAGGCATAAATTGTTCATGTGACTTGTATTCGAGTGTCCAGATTTGTCAGTCATGACAATACATATATCTTGTGTCATTCATTCAGAATATTTTAGGCTTGGTGACACAGCAAATGGGCTGAGCCAGTGGTACCATTATGGAAGACGCCATTAACCAAAATTCCTCTCTGTACAACAAGATACAAGAATAAAAAAGGAAAGCTGATATGATGGTAAGTGTGTGAGATGCCTTGAGATGCCTCAAGGGCACATTCTGAAAGCACCAGAATCAATGGTACAGAAACAGGTGTGTCATTGCATGTATATTCGACATTACTGGCAGTTCATATTGCATGTGGTTTCATCCTAGAATAGATATGAGAAATCATGCAAAAATAAATCTGATTTGAGTGGCAATTTGGACTTAAACACAGCTGGCAATGTAAACACATGCAGCCACATTTGAGAACTTACTTCACTTCATAAAGGGAGGCGATCTCCGTTTAACACAATCCTTGTTGTAAGATTTCTTTTTTCCTCTTGAGTGCTGCTATATTTCAAGTGACATCTTAAGAAAATGTAATTAACACTGGAATTATGGCACTACAGATTTCATGGTATCCAAGAGAAAAAAGTCTAGGGGGAATTGGGACTGCCGGTAATTTAGCTTGTCTATCAAAGCGCTTTCATCACCTCCCTCTCACCAGCATCCTGCCTCTGCTCTGAGGGTAGAAGCTGGCACTGATGAATGAGATGAAATAGCATTTGGACAGTACAAAGTCGGTAGCAGGGCCTTCTCTCCCCTCTCTCCTACTCTGGGGACCGGAGAGAATAATAACAGAACTGGAGATGGTAAAAAAAAAAAAATAGAGGGAGAAGGCGAGAGACAAAGTAGGAAAAGGAAGAATTGCAATACTGTGTTAATCTTTCAGAATAGAGGACAGAGAGAAAACAGAAAGTAAGAGTGACCACAGGGAATCATAGAATATGCAAGAGAAATATCAAAAGAAAAAGAAAGAGGCTTACTTATACTTCATTTATATACTTATATCCTATTTTAAATCTGTAAAACACCTTAAAGGAATAGTTTGACATTTGGGGAAACACACATATTCACTTTCTTGCTGAATGTTGGATGAGAAGATTGATACCACTCTCATACTTGTCTGTTCAATATAAGGCTACAGCCAGTGTCCAGTTAGCTTAGCTTAGCATAACAAGCTTAAAACTGGAAGCAGCAGGTTAGGCTATTCTGGCATTGTCCAAACAAAAACCTGCCTACCAGAACCTCTAAAGCTCACTGACTAATATCTCTTTTGTTAGATCTGTACAAAACCAAAGTGTAAAAATGACATGTTGTGGTTTTACAGGGGGTTATATGCAGTACTATATTTCTTGGTTAGGCATCTTTTCTCTTCGTTTTTTTTTGTATGGATTAAACAAATTAGATATAACCTGTTAACTACTGAGCTTTAGAGGTGCCAAGTTAGCTTTAGCTATTTCTCCCTGTTTCCAGTCTTTATACTAAGCTAAACGGCTGCTGGTGGTAGCTAACGGACAGATATGAGAGTGGTGGTCTTCTAACTCTTGGTAAGAAGATGAATAAGTCGTGGCCTGCCTTGGTTTGAATATTTCACTCAGTGTAAACATCAAATAGCTTCAATGAAGAACTTTAACAACCTTATACATAATATATGATACTGTCACACTGTGGAATAAGATGATTTTAACAACCTTAAAGCTATTTAAGGGGACCTGAAAGGGGAACCCCGCCGGACACCATAGAAAAACAAAGACAGAGAATAGAGAAAAGGCTATCCACAGAAATTGTGACAACGAACACAGACAAAGTCCAAGGAACAGATGGCAGAAAGACAGACAAAGACGCATAAAGACACAAATACTATAAGAAGGAGGGACACAGAGCAGAGAGAAAGAAAGAGAGATGTCTTTGCTTTGGGGATTGAACATGACATAGGGCAGGGCTGAATCCTTGGATTTGTGGGGGGAACATCCATCATGTACCAGTCAGAATGAGACTGCTTCTTCCCACCTGCACAACAGCCAACATGATATCATGTATCATTTACAAGCCACGCATCTTCTGACATTCAGCGCACCCAGGAAACCCATGCACGGGTATGATGGGTATCAATGTTTTCATTTCTGTAATATCTAGTTTCTCTCTCATAATAAGTAAACAGGAATCTTATGTAATTTTACATTAGGAATAATTTGAGTTGTATAAAAGATAACATCTCAATAATCCACCCTCACCTTAAATTATTTCCTTATATTACTGGATCCTTTAGCCCTATGAGAAAAAAACAACAAAAAAAAAAAAACAGCTATGTTACAGGATAGGTTTGATGAAATTTTATATTTTACTTATTATCAAAAAAATCATACGAAAACAACAAAACCAATTCTACTAAACTAAGTATTGTCTGTGTAGCCAAAGACTAATTTAGCTTATTCCAGTGATTCCCAACCAGGGGTACTTCTGCAGTTGCCGTTCAAAGTAGGTCAATTAATAGAAGAATTAAAAGTAGAAATTATGATATTAGGATATTCATCCTTAACCGATAGTTACAGGAGTGATATCAATCTTCTCATCTACAGGAACTCTCAGCAAGAAGGCAAATAAGTGCATTTCCCAAAATGTTGCACTATTACTTTAAATAGTTGACATGTACGAACGGTAAGCCTACACTTTTTTGGTCATTGTTATAATCTCTTTTTGACATTTTTTCATTATTTTGTGGCTAAATAAGCACATTTATTTTAACTTAAAGACCAAAATAAGGATTGATCAATCAAAATTAGTCAAATAGACATCCAAATCTAGGGTGAACTATGGTCACATACAGTATTAGATTACTTTGAATGAATACAAACTTCAGTTTCATCAGCAAATAACAGACAGCACCAGTGTCATTATTATAAATATTTTTAACATTGAATAACAGGCAATGCTTTACAGATGGAGCAAATAGATTTATGTCCTTTTTTATGATCATGACAAAAACATCTAAGCATAACCCTCTCACACTTTATTGTTCTTCCAGCTGCAAGTTTATTGATGCTCCATTACAGCGGGCACCACATCATCAGTTAGCTGTTGGAGGAAAAAAAAAGGATCCAGATATAATGAGTCATCTGCCAAATATGTACTGCTAAGGAACAGTTTGTACTGCGTGAAGCACACCGTGTCACCAGCTGTTAATGCATTAAATATCACCCACTTAATAAGCCTATATGAAGTGTGTGAAAAGAGCTGAGCAAAATGAATGGAGAGAGGACCGAAGGGACGGTGGACATACAGACGATCTGAGGTAAAAAAAAAAAAAGGTTTGGGGGTACAAGGAGGTGGACAGACACAGGCAAAAAAACACCAAATTGGAGGGTGAGCAGACAAAGGGAGGAGGGGATACAGACAGACAGAAGAAGAGGAATACAAACAAAGACAGCATTTCAAAGACGAAGCAAGCAAGACATTTAGAGAATATATGCAAAAAATAATACTACAGACAGTCATAGATAAACAGGAAGACGTAAAGATTTAGAGTTCCTCTTGCCTCTTTAACTTTAGTCCACCAGGTTGTGCTGTTGCACTTCAGTACCATTCAATAAGGAAACAGCCTTGACCTTATGTGTGTGTGTGTGTGTTTGTGTGTGTGTTCTGGTAATCATCACTTTATGGGGACAAGAATCTGTTTACACAGTCACGTCATGGGGACCTCTTGCGGTGTGGGGACAAAAAATCAGGTCCCCATTAGGAAAACCCTTTTAAATGAATACAGGAACTATTCTGAAGGTACCTGTGTGGTTTTTAGCATTGGCCCATTACACATGTTTAACAGTCAGTGTGTGTGTGTGTGCAGTGCTACGCTGCGCCCCCTTATAGTTTCTTGATGGTAATGCACTCACTGCTCCACACACACACGTATTCCAAATATGGTTGGGTACCACCCACTTCCTGGTCCTCATTCGGAAGGATTTAATTAGCAAAAAGACATTTTCAGTGTTAAAGGTGACGATCAACACGGTGGAAACTGAAGACAATTATTTGCAGGAGATGCAAGCTATGGATCAAATAATTTGTGCAGTGGAGTACAACTGAAACCAAAGGTAAGCATATTTCCATGACAAACCAGTATAACCAGTGTTAAACCCTCAAATTAGGTTGATTAGTTCTAATTAGTTTGCAGGATAGCTAACTACAAACTGCTAAATCATTAGCCTACCTGATTGGTGTTGGAAGGTACGAGATGAAATTGATTCTATTAGTAATATTCTAGCTTAAATAAATGTATGATTTTTATGTTGATATTATGAATCCAGGGTCAAAATTTGTAGTGACATTTAAGTGAATTTATGTAGTACATATACATATAAAAACCACAGCTTTTAACCAAAGTGCTTCACAGGGAAATATTAAATGCAATTAAATTTAACTTTTTAAACTACTAATTAATTACAACAAAAATTGGTCAGTAATTTTAAATGACAAAATTACGGATGTCAGATTGAAATAGCAGTAGTCAAATTCAGTGGTGGAAGAAGTATTCAGATCCTTTACTTAAGTGAAAGTACCAATACAGCAATCTAAAATACTTACAAGTAAAAGTCCTGCACGAAAAATCTTAATTGATTAAAAGTATTAACAGCAAAATGTAATTAAAGTATTAAAGTAAAAGTACTGGTTTGGGCGCTCTGACATATTATATATGAAATCATTAGATGATTAATACTGAAGCATCAGTGTGTAAACAGCTGTTGTAGCTGCTCGAGGTGGAGCTACTTTATATACAGTTTCATAAACAGAGACACCAGATCAATCTGAAGTGTCTTGAGGTAATTAATGGGAGAGGAAAAAAGAAAAAAGAAAGTTCTAATTCACAAATCTGTTTTCAGTTTTTGGACTTTTTCTCTAACCTTTGATTTTTGGTGAGATGGATCATTTGAACATTTATTGAAATTAAACCATGTGAGAAGTTTAAGAGATAAGATAAGAGATAAGATAAGCCTTTATTGTCCCACAGCGGGGAAATTTTCAGCGTTACAGCAGCCAGCAAAAATGTCATATATAGAAATACAATAAAAATAAATAGAAAAATAGAAAAAATAGTCCTGTACACATTATAGACAGAAAGGAATAATAGAGGGAAAAATCACTTTTTGGTGGAGCTGTTGACAACTCATAGATACTGGAATATGACCCAGACTATACACTGCTTTTTGTGAGACATCAGAAGCCACAAAGGTTGGAAACTACAGGTTTAATCTCCTTAGGATGTGTATTTCCATCCTGCAAGGTAAATAGCCTCCATGAGGTTTTAGGCTACAACAAAGTTTTTTTAATACCACATAATCTCAGAATCAGGATTTTCAGATGTGGAAGTCTGATAGTATGAGAAATTTTGTAAGTACATAATTTCTTTGGTTTTGAAGTATCTGAGCACAAGGATTAGCAAAAATATTATATAGCTAATAACTTCAAAAATCTCAAACTAAGTTCAGTGCAAACTAATTTTTTCCCTGCAGTCTGAAATGCCACCACGGATCACACCCCTTAGGGATGCCATTCATCATGTTGTTTCAAAGACTGACAAAACATACAAATTAGAGGTGAAGTACATCAATGCAGTGAAAGGTAAGGTGGCAGTTATTACTAACACATACTATCATTATCTGATGACCATCTAATACAGAACTTCAGGGTACATTACATAGGCACTACATTGCAGCTTATCTTAAACAAACTACCATCTATTGAGGTCAGTTTTTGTATGTAATTGTCATCCTTTATCTGCAGGATGTGCTTCTTTGTTTTTGTTTTTTGTTTTTTTACATATTACCAAAGTCTAATTCATAATGGTAGAATGGATAAGTTGTCTGGTTTTGTTAAAAATGTTTTTGTTGTTTTTTACAGGACGTGGTGTATTTGCTAAGGGTTCAATTTGCAAAGGAGATTTTGTTGTTGAATATAGGGGAGATTTGATAAATGATGCAGAATCCCAGAGAAGAAGAAAACTTCTCCATCCGTCATGTGCATTTATGTTTGCATTCAAGTGGAGAGGGAAAACATGGTGGTAAGACTTCAAGTTACAACTAAACTATACTCTTATACTATACTATAGTATAATATACTATACTAAACTAAACTTAGTGAGGCTCTGATGTGTGGTGATATTTGTATTTCCCTTTTTCTCATTTTTCTGTCTTTTTAAGTATTGATGCCTCTAGAGAAGATGGGTCATTTGGGCGCCTAGTTAATGATGACCACAGACGCCCAAATTGTCGGATGAAAAAATTGACGTGGATGGAAACCCACACCTTTGTTTGTTTGCCCTGAACGACATTAAAGAAGGAGAAGAAATTGCCTATGACTATGGATGTGAAGACTGCCCATGGAGAACACAGGTATGTTGCAAGGTACACAGTGTACAGAATGGTTCATAGTGTTGCAGAATGTATCTCACTTACCATTTAATTGAAAATGCAATTGGCAATATAAGAAGAAACATTAACAGGAGCAGGCACTGCACAAACACAAAATTAAAGTTACTAATGTTTTCAGAAGTGGTCGAAAATTAGTTTGGATTAGTGAATATATTTTCTGCGGAATGTTCTGTGTGGCATACAAGTGTCATATTACAACTAATTGTGTGAATGCAATCACAAAAGAATCCAGTCTGTGAAAAATCTGTTTAAAGCTGACTGAAGAAACAGCTAATTGTATAAAAGTAGAGCAAGTCCCTCCATTTAAAAGGATCAGATGGATGAGGACAATGCGAAAGCTCACCAGCACGTACACTGTGCCCAACCAGGCACCCCATCAATTCTAATCAAATACTTAATTTCATACAATTTATTTGAAATAGAAAGTGTGATACAAATAAATATGTAAAATTCATCATTTTAAAATATGCCTTTACAGACAACCAGTATTACAACTAATACCATGGTGGTGGACGACTCCCATCCTTCCACCCTGTCAAAGACTCAGATGGATGATGCTTCTGGTCCAAGCAACACTGCTCAACAGGTACACTGATGTTCATCACTTCAGATTTAATTCTGCAGTCTGTCTTTGTCATGTTTTGGTATCTTTTTGTTATTTTTAAGAAGCTAAAAGGACAACGGAAGGTTATTGTGATGGTAAACTAGTGTGAACTAGTACACTAAAGAGTTTATTGTAATGTATGTAGAAGGTTAGAGTTAGTGGAATATTTAGGGCAGATTCTAACCTCCACAGGGATTTTTTTCTTGGTTTATTATCACTCTATTCTGGACACTCACGACGTCCCCACAACACACCTTCAGTCAGTGTCTGAGTTGACTCTGTGTTTAAAATTGGGACCAACTGGTCCCCACAAGGAATTGTAACACTGTGTGTGAAATGTCCCCACAAAGCCTGATTTATTTAAAGTTGTGTGAACATAGACAGAACTTGGCTGGAAAGGAAGAAATATCTTAATATTTATGAATTTCTGTCTCTGA